>WHPX01001243.1:0-185000 GCA_011057435.1 Actinia equina | reverse complement strand
TAGTATTATGAAGTGCATGCGCATTGCATGATTGATGCAAAAATGAACTTACACAAGACTTTATGGATGGCCACAGATTTATCAGTGAAAACAGCTACGTGTCATCCTTCTTAAATAAAGTTGATTGATTGATTGACACTCAGAGCTAGCATCAGGAAGCAAGACACATTATTATCAATTGTCATACATGGACTGTATAAGCAACTGCCAGAGGAGCGGCCTTTTCGTTGTTTTTGACCCCTTCGAGTTGTGCCACTGCTCACGCTACTATAGCGGTTGTTACTGGCGTTGTTATTTTTTGTCTAAGAAAGGAATTTTTTTGTTTTTTGTTTTTGTCTAAGAAACGGGGGAGGGGGTCGTAGGGACTCAATAAAATAAATAAATAAATGAATGAATGAATGAATGAATGAATGAATGAATGAATGAATGAATGAATGGATGGATGGATGGATGGATGGATGGATGAATGGATGAATGAATGATAATGAATTAATGCATGAATGAATGGAGTATGTATGGATGGATGGATGGATGAATTAATGAAATGGATGATGGATGGATGTATGTATGGATGGATGGCATTGGATTGGGATTATGGATGAAGTTGATGGTGGATGGGATGCATGAATGAATAATGACTAATGACTTGATGGATTGGATTGATGGATTTATTGATGGATGAATGGATGATTATGAATAATGAATGATGAATGGATGAAGATGGATGGATGGATGCATGAAGAATGATGAATGATGGAGGAGAATGATAATGGATGGATGAATGAATGGATGGATGGGATGAATGAAATGACATGAAATGAAGTATGAATGGATGGATGGGGGACTGATGAGGATGGATGAATGAGATAATGAATGAGATGAATGAATGATGAATGGGAGATGGATGGATGGATGGATGAATGAAAGAATGGATGGATGATGGATGGATGGATGATGAATGAATGATGATGATGAATGGGATGATGAGGATGATGATGATGATGATGATGGATGGATGGATGATGGAGGATGAGATGAATGAATGAATGAATGAAGATGAATGAATGAATGGATGGATGGATGGATGGATGGATGGATGAATGAATGAATGAATGGATGGATGGATGGATGGATGGATGGATGAATGAATGAATGAATGAATGAATGGATGGATGGATGGATGGATGGATGGATGAATGAATGAATGAATGATGGATGGATGGATGGATGAATGAATGGATGAAATGAATGAATGAATGAATAATTAAATAAATAAATAAATTAGATAACTTTGCTCATAGAGTATAGCACTTGACAGTAATTCAACTGATAAACTTGTGGTCCTCTGTTAACGTCTCTAGTTAATTAGGGACGGGACCGCGATTAACGTGGTCATCCGAGCCACTTGAAAGTCCAACCATTGCAGATGAAATTACAAAGGCAGCACCTTCTCTTCAGTTATTTTAAGACCCTGAGTGTTGGTCCGGTCGAGGCTTGAGTCATGACCTTCCCCACAACAGACCGACGCTCTTGTCAACTGAGCTAACCGGGTGGGAGGGACGGACCACAATGTCCTCAATTTCATCGACAAACCATCGTATCACAGAATGCCGTATTGCATCCCATTTGGAAAGAAGGACCTTCCATGCTTACGCATCATCGATCAGTTTGTTTTAGGCAATTATAAACCAAATGCCTTTTCGAAACGCTCCTTTTACGTATCACTTTTATACTATTAAAAACGCAGATACCATCGGAAATTAAGGATCGTCATCTGCGCATGTGAAAAACAGACGCGTCGGTGTGAATGACGTCAGAAGCGTTTCCAAAAGCCTTTGTTTTCGCATTCCACACTAACACTATAAATGCCTTCGCTTTCTACGTCTCCACTCTGGAGTGTGCTTTCACATGTATGTGTTTTGTAGCGGTTTAATCAGTAATAGTTTTGGAATTTTGTAAATTAAAGTCGACCATTTGTCAGACAAAGAGTCAACTTTCCGTCTCTAATAAAATGTTTGGATGGCGGGTTTTAGTTCAAAACGAATCCCACACGGAAAAGGGAGACCATGGTAGCTTAATCCTCAGTGATACAAAGTACATATCGGGTATGCTGGTCATAGCAAGGGGTTAATCATCTACTGTCTAGTGGCCGACTAACCTCTCCCTTAGGCTTTTGCCGAGCTTCCTGATCAGTCTATAATTCCTCCCGGGATAGCGGTGTCGGGGTCGAAATCTCCGGCGTAGCCGTAAGTCCATACGACGGTTCAGCACTCGATGTCTGGAAGTATGGTCCTGGTTATTTTAATTACTCAATATTAAATACCAAAAATTGGACTTAACAAATAAACTATTTATATTATTATTTTTTTATTTTTACGGTCTTTTATTCCCAGTTTTAGTGATGATTTTAGTGATGATTATGGTCCCAGTGATGAGCTCTGGAGAACTCCCAAGTTGGCGATTCTATTTTCCAGTGACCTGAGTCCTATTTTTCAGTGCTTCAGCTATCTAGGAAAAATCTGCAAAAAGCAATAAAGGAAAGAGTCATATTCTATAGAAAGAAATGAATAAACAATGTCTGGAAAGGTAAATTCTTAGCAATATAATAGTCTCTATCAAATCTAAAATATTTTTTTTGTATAATAATAATCAAAGAAAATAAAAAAGAAAAGCAAAGAAGAAAACTCTGAAAACGAAATTAACTTAAATTTTAACAATGATAATTAAGAGGAAATTTTTTTCAATGACGAGCAATAATGGCAAAAAGCGCCAAAAACTAGACTTTCGTATGAGTTTTGATCCCAATTTTCCTTTTGGGTTAACACTCCAAACCATTTTTAAACAGAAACTGACGTACTATGATAAAATGCCTGTTTGAAGCGGTATTTTCAATCGTACAAAGATGCGTTTTGCATTGCATTTGTGTTAGAATGTTGCTTTGTCAGACTTTTTATAGAAAATATATGGGAAATAAGCAAATGAAGACCTAAACCTCATTTTCGAATAAAATTTTTGCTTTGGGTTAACGCTTTGATTCCACTTCCATCGGTCATCTCCACTTCCAAACAAGTTCAACTTTCTGAATAACAAGATTTTAGCGTTGTACAACAGCCTTTCTTCAAGAAAATAGTTTTTGGCGCTCACCGCCTGAATACGAAAAGAATTCTCTCTTAAAAAGTCTGTCATCTGACTCACCTATCTGTGGATAGCGGTAGAAGTGTTGTGTGATCGGATCGTAGCATCTCATAGCACAAGGATGTTGACAGCATAAAAAACACCCTGGACAAGGTTTGTACTTGCTGCAGTCATCAGTGCTCGATTCACCCGCTGGACAAACGCGTCTTGATGGTGGGGGACAGCCAACAGTACGACGCTTTATTCCCTCTGAAAATAATGAAGAAATTAATAGACCTCTTCGGCTCTGACGTAATGTTTTCCCACATTTCAGTATCATTTCTTTGTTTAAGGTTTGCGCTCGGTTGCACATGAGAAGACACATGAATATGGGTTCATCTAAGTCAGTGCGTGGCTAACTGACAAATCGAATCCTGAAACAACCTCTGGACTGATCTAAGTCAGGGTACGGCTTACTCACAGATCAAACCCTGAAACAACCTCTGGGCTGATCTAAGTCAGGGCATGGCTAACTCACAGATTGAACCCTGAAACAACCTCTGGGCTGATCTAAGTCAGGGCACGGCTAACTCACAGATCGAACACTGATAAACAACCTCTGGGCTGATCTAAGTCAGGGCACGGCTAACTCACAGATTGAACCCTGAAACAACCTCTAGGCTGATCTAAGTCAGGGCACGGCTAACTCACAGATCAAACCCTGAAAAAACCTCTGGGCTGATCATAGTCAGGTCACGGCTAACTCACAGATTGAACCCTGAAACAACCTCTAGGCTGATCTAAGTCAGGGCACGGCTAACTCACAGATTGAACCCTGAAACAACCTCTAGGCTGATCTAAGTCAGGGCACGGCTAACTCACAGATCAAACCCTGAAAAAACCTCTGGGCTGATCATAGTCAGGGCACGGCTCTGACAGATCTCTCGCAGTTCGAAAGTTTAGCAGTGTGTTTATAGTTTTTGCGATAGGGAAACTAAAACCAGAGAAAAACCCTTGAATCATATTCTAAATACCGTGCACCTCAGTCAGGTTGGATATGAAAGACGTAAAGACTAACTCAAGTGTGACGTCACGGAAAATTACATTTTGACTTTAATCATTTTCGATCTCTAATTCCTGTAGCCAATCAAAAAAGACGTTTACACACCAAATTTGACGAGAATCGGACAAATATCCAGATATGACCATTTGAACATATGATTACTCCATATGCAAATCACTATTTTCGGACGTTTGGAACCGAGCCGAAAATACAGTGATTTGTATGGAGATTATATATTCAAATGGTCATATCTCAGCTGATATTTGACCGATTCTCGTCAAGTTTGGTGTGTAAACATCTTTTCTGATTGTCTATCGAATTTGTTAACCAAAAATATAATCAAGCGAAAATTAATTTTTGTGACGTCATCAGTTGAGTACTCTGTTGTGATCACACCTATGGATTAGTGCGATGTAGCAAGCATTTTGGTCAAAATTTTGTAAAAATATATGCTTACATAAAAAGAGATAACTAGCTAAAAACTAGCGTGAGCTGCGTCGGTGTTTCTAATGAAACAGTAATGATAAAAGGATAAATTTTACGCCGTGAAAAGATGAAAAGACTTACTGACTTTTCGGACGCTAGTCGTGGTTCGTCGGAGCAAAAGAGCATATAAAATATGTGTTAGCTGCTTTAGGGAAAAGGCAAGTCGAAGCTATAATCCTACTGATTAGGTCTGGTCGGGAAGAAGACCCTTTAAAAACTCCATAATTATAACATAATTGGGCCTTACTAATTCTTTTACTACCTGCTTGGGTCAACATGAGAGCGACGAGGCAGCAAACGACACCAAAAACCAAAGCCTTCATCTTCGATTTCAATGGAGGAAAATTCGTGTTCTGTATGAATTGTCTTAGCATCGAGTGGTTTATATATAGTGATTATTGGTTAAATTTAGCGAATGATGTCATATTCCACCTTGAAATTCCATTTTCGTGACGTTAATGAATACAATACAATACTTTATTTATTCTTGGACTAAAGATAGCAAGTACATGCTAATATCTCCAAGTATAAATGAATGCTTTTTTTGCTGGCTATTGGAGTCCTTGTGCTCTTGGCAAGGCTTGGGCATCCATAAACTCAGTGATTTTCCCATTTTAGACCACGTGTAATTCCCAAGAGCACATATCTTTGTTTAACGTGGTCTGAAATGGGTAAATATTACGCTCAACATAACGTGATTGACCATCGTGAGTCGTCTTATGCATGGTTAAACCTTTGGGGGGAGGGGGTTAAAATTGCTGAAATGTATAGAACATCAACAAGTGAGAGAAGAGAAGGGAGCAGAAGAATCAAACAGAAGAATAAGGAGAAGAATTTAAAGATTGTGTAACGATTTTCGTGAGTGACTAGATCATCAAGATGGCGCAATATCGTGTATCTATTTTCGATATTCATCGCTATGGTAACCTAATGAAGTTATTAACACGTTGTCAAGTTCCTAAATGGCTGACGTAATTATTTTTTAGTATATAAACTGCTTGTTTTTCACATTTAGCCATGCATTTTATAACATATTTTACGTGGACCAGAGCTCTATTTGCAGATTTCCTGGATTCACCAGTTGGCCTAGACTGATTCCATAAGTCGTAGTTTTCGCTCCTGTGGGTTAGTGTTAGTGATATCCAGAGTCGACAAAAGAGCGAAAACGCCGACTTATAGAATTAGTCTAAAATTGGCCTAAACAAACAAACAAAAAAAAAAAACGAAAACAAAAACAAACAAACAAAAAAGAAAAAAACAAAACAAAACAAAACAAAAGAAAAAAAAAAAACAAAAAACAAAACAAAACAAAGACAAAAATGTACATCAAAGAGAATCTTTCTTTATTCTTTTGTTCTTATAATTCACGCTACAAACATCATGTACAGCAGAAACACGCAAGTGAGACATGCGTGTTTCTTCATATGAATCAATTGGTTTTCTATCTAGTAATTCTCGAGCCTCAGCCTCCGTTTGTTTAGGACAGCGCCACATTTCAACTTCCTCTACAGCAAACAGATGGCCAACAAAATTCGAAACAGGTTTTACTGGTTCGAAGTGATTTCGTTCCCATTGACGATATACCCAATCAGGCGTAAAGGATTGGATTCGCCCCAGATCTCTCCGCTCCATGCCACTGACCAAAAACTACGCAGGCCCGAGCCATGAGGCAAGTCAATTTAGTACAATTCAATAAATTAATTTCAATATTAGATTCTGGTCGATCTTTCCAAGACCACACATTCCACAGTGGGCAAAGGAAGCCCAGCAATGCAAAGCAGCCAGTGACATGATTGGTTGCTCGACCTATCACGTGCTACACGTGCAATTATATATTAATTTCACACTATTATATTACAATTTTCAATTCACTAAAGCAAGGATTCCAGAGAGATTCCGACATTTCTTGGCTACCAAGAATCTTCTCTTCTCCTTTCTTGTGCTTGCTCTGTGTGCTGTTGTCTTTTCTTCTTCTTCTTTCTCTCTTTCTCTGTCGTTACATTCAACGATTCCAAACGCAGCGGTCTTGGGGCATGTGCTTCTTGAGGGGGAAGGTTACTATGGTTACTACCGAACGCCCTAGGGGGAGGTATTGTGGAGCCAAAACTGTTCCCCTGACGAGACCCCACGGGAGAGGTAGTCTCTCTCCGATCTATTGCTTCGTAGCGCGTAGTCTGAGTCAGAAGTTTTTCAGCTCTTTTTGGTTTAAAGTAATTCGCAGCGAGTTCTGTGTGCGTACTTCTTTCCAAATGGTGTCGAAATCTGTCCTCGTTTTCGTCATGGTAGCCACTACCACCATATCCATTCGCGAGCTGCCCCTGATTTGTTACTTGAGCCCTACTGATAGGCGACTTCCGCCTTGTTTGGGGGGAAGCACCTGGCATCACCCCTCCCGGGGTGGGAAGCGTTGTCTTGGTAATCACAAGATCTGGTAGATTCCACTGTGCATTCTCTTCATCCCAAACACATTCTGTCTTTATCCTATCGATGTTGTAATAATTACAATCCCGTCTGATGCAGGGCTGAATCTTATCTAAAATCTGCTGTTGTAACTTCACCATTTGCTCCTGTTTACGAATCGTGTCCAGGTAATCCTCCCTATCTCGTTCAAACTCTATCTGTAAGTCATCAATCTCTGTATTCAAACTCGTAACTTCTTTTTCCAAACGATCTATTTTCTTCGTTTTAAATTTAATTTCGTCTTGAAGCGAGTCGTATACTTTGACCATGGTAGAGATTCCTTCGTCGTCCATTTTCTTTGCTGCCAGGAAGAGCTTTTCTTTCTTAGATTTCGCGTACGCTTTTCTTTCTTTTCTCTTCTCTTTAAGCTTCTGGTCTCCCTTCTTTTCTCCACCAACCATCTTCTCTTGTAGTTCTTGTAGACGCTTGAGAGCTTCTTGCTGGGCACCACGTTGGTCTGCGATGGCAACGGGAACATTTTCAATGCTTTTGGGAAACTTTGCTTGATAAAGATGAACTACAGATGCTTGGGAAGGTTCGTGGGGCAGAGAAGTGTGCGATTCGGAAGCACGACGAGCCTACGAGAAAACGGTGTTGATAAAATAAATATTTATTTGTGAAGTAAACAAAGGAGACTTCGCGAAAAATAAGGATGGAGGGACATTACAGCAAACGCACAAATGACACCGAGGAAGATAAGCAAGCAAAGAACAAGGAAGGAAGAAAGTAAGCAAGCAAACATCGAGTAAACAAGCAAACAAGCTAACATTAAACAAGCAAGCAAACAAGCAATAAAGCAAACAAGCAAACAAGCATGCAAATAAACAAACAAGCAAAGAAGGAAGGAAGAAAGTAAGCAAGCAAACATCGAGTAAACAAGCAAACAAGCTAACATTAAACAAGCAAGCAAACAAGCAATAAAGCAAACAAGCAATAAAGCAAACAAGCATGCAAATAAACAAACAAGCAAAGAAGGAAGGAAGAAAGTAAGCAAGCAAACATCGAGTAAACAAGCAAACGAGCTAACATTAAACAAGCAAGCAAACAAGCAATAAAGCAAACAAGCAAACAAGCATGCAAATAAACAAACAAGCAAAGAAGGAAGGAAGAAAGTAAGCAAGCAAACATCGAGTAAACAAGCAAACAAGCTAACATTAAACAAGCAAGCAAACAAGCAATAAAGCAAACAAGCATGCAAATAAACAAACAAGCAAAGAAGGAAGGAAGAAAGTAAGCAAGCAACATCGAGTAAACAAGCAAACAAGCTAAAATTAAACAAGCAAGCAAACAAGCAATAAAGCAAACAAGCATGCAAATAAACAAACAAGCAAAGGAAGGAAGAAAGTAAGCAAGCAAACATCGAGTAAACAAGCAAACAAGCTAACATTAAACAACCAAACAAGTAATAAAGCAAACAAGCATGCAAATAAACAAACAAGCAAAGAAGGAAGGAAGAAAGAAAGCAAGCAAATAAGTAAGCAAGCAAACAAGTAAGTAAGCAAGCAAAAAAAACAAAAACAAAAAACAAAAAAACGAACAAGCAAACAAAAAAGCAAACAAACAAACAAACAGAAAACAAGCAAATAAACAAACAAACAAGCTGAAAAGCAGTCAAACAAATTGTTTACCTCATCTAATGTAATAAGACTTATTGTGTTATCCATATCTGGTGTCACTGACGTCAGACCATTTGATTTATACGCCTGGCCATCAGAAATGCCTTCCTCCTCAGCATAATGTTCCTCAATATCATGAACCTTCTTGTTATAATCTTCCTTCAACTTATCCATTTCAGCTTGCAGTTTTTGCTTTGACATTTGCTCTGCTTCATACATGGTCTTCATGTCAAGGATTCTTGCTTCGTATTCCTGTCGGAGTTGGTCGGTTTCAACTGCGACGGCCATCACATGTTCGTGAGAAAGTCGGCGAGCTGTTGGTTTTGGAGGGACTGAGGTTGTAGATGGCGTACCATCTTTAGCAAAGAATAGAGAACAAAAGGAGTCAAAAGGATTGGGGAAAGAGTAAACAAGGAATATGAAAAAGGTATGTGATAAGGATGACTGGAAGGTGGAAAGTGGGGTGGGGACGAAACATATGAGAGGAGAGATCAATGATGGCAATCAAGCAAAGAAGAAATATGTTCTTTATAACACAACAGAGTTAAGCTCAAACTAGGCGAAAGCCTAGCCTCCTCCGCAGGCTACTTCATATGTTCTATATTCTCTGTTGGGGTCCCTGTATTAAACTTTATGTCAGAGAAGAACTAGGAACGAAGGAGGAGGAGGAGTGGGGACGAGGGAGGGAGAGAAATTATCAGCACACACCACCTATACTACTCTAGCTCTAAACTCACCCAATAAACCAGTGGGTATGTCCATCTGTCCCATCAACATCCTCTTCAGTTTCTCTATCTCTTCTTTATACTCTCGCAGCAGAGCATCCTTTGGATCTTCATTGATATGTGGTTTGTTCTTGATGTTCTTGGCTCTGTTTGCATAGCGCAAGGTACTGAGTGTCTCGTCGTAGTTATTGTCTGCTGGACTTAAGCAAGCTACCATTAATGTCTTGGTATTACCACCCAGAGAATCCTGAAAAAAGAGAGATAAATTATAATCATTATCAATTTTGAAAAATAAATCGAAGATGAGTAAATGGATTTCCAAGGGGTGGGAAGTGTCTGAGGAGGGTATTTTGTGTAGTTCCAAAAAATATCCATATTTCCCCTATAGAGGAGGATTTGAGTTTTCAAGGGATGGGGAGGGTCTACGAAGGGTATACATGTATTGTTTAGTTCCAAAAAAATATTCATACCTCCCCCATGGACGGTAACTGGAATTTCTAACTTGGGGTGGGATGGCAAGGGTGAACCAGGAGGGGGGGGGGGGGGGGGGGGGGGGGCAAAAAAAACAAAAAAAACTGAAGAATTAGATGCTTTTTTTATTGTTTATCGTTGTGTTGATGGAAGAAACTCGAATAGCCCCCCCAAAATTTTTGGCTGGATCTGCCCTTGGGTGGGTCAGAGGGGGGCATACTGTGAAGTTCCAGAAAACACTCTACATTCTCAATGGGGGAGTGGGATTAAAATTTGCAAAGGGTAGGGATGGTTGAATTCTATATCTGACCCTTAACAATGTAAAGACCATCCAACTTATATAAAATATATGTGACATACACTAATAATATTACCTGAAGAAGACGGGTAAGTTTTGAGTCTCGATAAGGAATATGTTTTGCTTTTCCATCCACCAAAGCCGAGATAACATTACCAAGTGCAGAAAGAGAGAGATTAATCTTGGTTGCTTCTTTTAACCTATCTCCAGTAGCTCCTGTCTTAGACTGCCTCTCGCTTCCTGCTAAATCTACAAGGTTAAGCTTTCCCGCACGAATGTGCTCACCACCATCAGCAGCAGTATCTAATATCTCAATTAAAATACTGAAATAGAATGCGAACGAGAGGAGTCGGCATTCATTAATGTTGCACCAACTGAACGGTTCTTGCTACCAAGGTCCATTACATGTTCCAGTTCGGTACTGTTATTCACCGGGTGAAGCGAGAGGTCTTTAGCGTAGACTCCCTTATCTGGGTGTTCTTTTAATTCTAGTTTAGCTTTGTGGTCCTTCCCGAGCAAGTCTCTGATTTCTTCGTTGTAAATTTCCAAGTAAGATGCATGAACTAAAAATTTGGAGTTATCTGCTACTTCGATAGTCTCAAAAATATGCTCAAACGCTCTTGGGATTATCCCTCTTTGGGTTGGGGGGTCTGTTATTCCTTGCATACTGAAGGACTTACCACAACCGGTTTGTCCATAGGCAAAGACAGTCCCATTATACCCCTCTAGAACTCCTTCGACTAACGGAAAGCATATATCATTGTATATACTTTCAGTAGTTGAATCTATGTAATAGGCTCCATCAAAAGTGAAGTTCTTTGGAGGCTGGTTTTTCTCCCCTGGCTTGTGCAAGGAACAAAGGCCAGAGTTGCTGTCCATTTCTAAGACGACCTCACATTTGAGATCTTTCTCTCGTTGGTTGAGAGGTCGGGAACGAACAATGACTTTAACTGCTTCAGCCATTTTGTTGTTTATTTTACAATCTGCAACAGATAATATATAAATAGACCTCTTTATTAGCTCCAGAAAAATGTTTTTTCCATTCCAGACTATGTCATTCTCTTAAGAATAAGATTTTTCCTTTGAGTTTCTCCTGTGCAACCATTAAACAAAGAAAATATACTCTAGGGTATTACATGAGGTCTTGCTGCATTCATGGTTCAATTTGGGTTTTGAAATGTCATGTATGATCAATTGACAACTCTTAATACTCCAGTGTATAAGCAGGCTTAGTCTCGAATCCAGAACTTGCTTGTTTTGTCATTTAAAATTTCTGCTTTTGTATACTGACCTCAGAAGTGATTCTAGCCCCCATTTTACACTGGAGTTTTAAGAGTCGTCAATAACAGAACAGTCAATGGAGATCTATGAGCAATTTGTTAAAGATTCAAGCAAATTTTGAGATCAAATGGATAAAATTTATAAATTGCAATAATACTGATCATTGGTTCTAGAATTTTGGTTCTAGAAAAAGTTATAAGTCAGCCAGTTAATATAGTCCAAAAAATAGTAAAAAACACATTATCTAAAAATTCTAATACAGAGTATTCATGAAGGGCTTACAAAACAGAATGGCAAATTTTAAAATAATTGTGAATTCGTATTTTTCTCAGTCTGGTTTTCACAATTAGTTTTTTAGTTATTTCAACATCGAGATACATTAAGCTTAATTTTTTTTCTACGAAAGTCAAATTAATCCAAAGAAAGGTTCCAGAAAATTTATGAAAATTAATCTATGGACGAGAAAAAATCTGCTACACAAGTTCAATTGAATTATTACCAATGAACAATAAAAAAATATTTTCCCCCCTTATTTTTGTAATATTTACAAACTTTTCATACATATAATTTAAAATTCAATTTAAAAGTAACTTACCTTGTAGTTAAGACTAGAAGGGACGCACTTGACCTTTCATTATTTGTTAAACTGGAAAGTTTTTTGGCCGTATTTCTTGCCCAACTCGACGAAGAGAAAATTCATCTTGTTTTATGTTGACAGTAGCTACAGTGGTTCCATGTTGAGCACATCCCGTCGTCAAGAACATTCATAACACCATTCTATCTAAACCAAACTTAACGAAACTTTACCAGAAGTTAGAATAAATATCATTAAAGAGATCTACAGAGATCGAGTTAAACTGAGCGCCTCAAAGAGGTAAAAATGAATGTTTTTTTGTGCTGTCTTATAGAGTTAGAATATCGCTCGTGCTGCCATCTTCAAAGTGTCAGTGACGTCATTCACCTTATATGGATAGCTGTAATTAGCTAAAGACTTATTGTTGCTAGGCAACGTACAATATGCCGGCAAACTTTGACACCACAAGCTTTTGCGAGTCTTTTTTTTTTTTTGCGATATTATTTTTTACAAATAAATACAAGATATTGTAGGAATTAATCAAAAAAATGAAGAAAACGTGCTTGTTTTCTTTAGGACGTGGAAGTTTTAATTCTAAATCTCGCTTGTATTTCCATTTTTTTCTTAAATTTTGTTATTTCTTCGAGCACAAATTTCAATTGAGATGTGTCTTTATCTGCTAATTGGTTTAGTTCCTGAAATTAAATAAAAAATAAAAAGAAATAAAAAAAAAAAAAGATAAAAATAGCAAAATCAAAACCAAATTTTATGAAGAAAAAGCCGAAAACAAATCTTTTTGACCGGGATATCAGTTAAATGTTTTGAGGATTTTTTCAAGTAAAATGAATTTTAATAAAATCCTAATTTCAATATTCGTAGATGAAACTTCAAGCGAATTTCCTCGGTTAATGAATTTCAATTTCACGTATTTGTCTTCCCTCGGCACAGAAAACGAACGACTAATTTCGCAGTGGCAATTTCGATGAGACAGAGGGAAAGCGCTAAATTACAGTCGTCCCGGTGGTTCTGCGGGCTGGGCTGTTTAAGATACGTCTTTAGGGATGGACCAGATTTATACCAACACTCTCACTAATTAATGTTAATTACTTATTAATTGCCTAATTAACTTATTTCATAATTATTTAATCATTAAATTGCACTGAAATATTTCATAATTTATTTCAAGAATTCACGAAAATGTTTACAGAAAGACTGAATTAAAGAATTGAATAATGATCGAATGATCTTCGTCCTGTCCTCGAGCCCAGCACTCCCACTTTGTTACGCTTAGCTGAACTTGTTCTTACTCTTAATTGTTTTTCTTTCGGTGATCGGTATTATCGGCAGATAAACGGTGTTGCTATGGGTACTAAGATGGGCCCTAGTTATGCCAATTTGTTTGTTGGTTATATCGAAAACCTTGTTTTTCAACAATATACTGGACCTAAACCTGAGTTTTTTGGACGGTATATTGATGATTGTATTGGTGCTACTTCTTGTTCGCGTAATGACTTAGATTCTTTCATCTCTTTTGTTAACTCTTTTCACCCTGCCTTAGACTTTACGTGGGAGGTTAGTGAAACATCAGTCACTTTCCCTGACATCTTGCTTAGTGTTAATGACGACCGTCTTAGCACTAGTGTCCATTACAAACCTACTGACTCTCATTCTTATTTACTCTACTCGTCTTCTCATCCTAAGCACACTCTTAACGCTATTCCGTTCTCGCAATTTCTTCGTCTTCGTCGTTTGTGTAGTGATGATCTTGATTTTTCTGTTAAATGTTCTGAGGTGCGTTCCTTCTTCCTTAAGCGTAATTATCCTGCTCATGTTATTGATCGCGCCATTCGTAAAGTTTCTACTATTGATCGTACCACCGCTCTCACTCCTCACACTCGTCCCTCTAATGACCGCATTCCTTTCACTCTTACGTATCATCCTATTAACATTTCCATTAAACCCATTGTTAACCGCAACTTTTCTCTGCTTGACTCTGATACTGGCACTTCTGCTATTTTCAACAACCGCCCTCTCTTTTCCTATAAACGTGATCGTAATCTCCGTTCTTTCTTGGTCAAGGGAGTTCTTCCCTCTAACAAAGAACCTGGTACTTTTCGCTGTTCTCGTAAACGTTGTTATACTTGTCCTCACATAGTCTCTCACACTTCTGTTGTCGGTCCTAAATCAACTGTTAAAATCACTGACCATTTTGTTTGTACCACTTCTAATGTTGTATATTGTATTAAATGTACCCGCTGTAATCTTTTGTATGTGGGCGAGACTGGCCGCCGTCTTGGTGATCGTATTTGCAATCGTCTTTATGATATTCGCAATAACGATCCCACCAAACCAGTTTCCCGCCATTTTAATCTAGCTAACCATTCTCTTTCTGACTTCATTGTTTTCGGTCTTTCTTTGCTTAACGGCAACAATGATTGTCGCAAGACCAAAGAAATGCGGCTTATTCACCTATTGGGCACTCTTAGTCCCAACGGGATTAATGAACGCTTTATTTTCAACTAACCTTTTCTTTTGTCTTTTGATTGTTTGTTTTTGTTTCCTTGCCTACCTTGCTCTCATTGGTTTCTTTTGTCTTATTCTATCATATATACACTCCTTTCTACCACTTCTTTCTCTTTTACTCCGACGAAGGACTAGCGTCCGAAACGTCAGTAAGTTTTTTCATCTTTTCACGGTGTATAATTTACCTTTTCATCATTACTGTTTCATTAGAAACACCGACGCAGCTCACACTAGTTTTTAGCTAGTTATATCTTTCAATGTATTACGGGTGTTCACATTGTGATATTGGCCTTTATATTTTCTATGCGCTAGTCGAGACTGAATAATCATATACATGAATCACCTGCTTTTACATGTAAATGCCTTCTGCTGTCTGCTTAGCAATTATTTTGCTAGCTCGTAAAAATAAATATATTTTGTTTCAAAGATGAATGTCAACTTCATTTTTATTATTTTTATTCTTTTTTGTGTGTGTGTGTGAATTATTTCAAAATGGATTACTTTTCCTTATTTGATGGATGTATTTGTTTTTAAGACCATACCATATTATCTCTTGTTTTGATTTGATTATTAATGTAGCTGTTTGTGATTGGTTTTTACCTATTGGCATATTACTTAATCCTGGAACACTTCCTTTAGTGTCTCATTACATTCGCGAAGCTGTACGAATGGACTTAGTATTTGCAAAACCAAAGAGCAGTTTTGCAGGAATCCTTTCAAAATCAGAAATTCTGAATGCGGTAGGCCACTTCCTTAATTCGTGTCTTCTTTTTTCTTATTTTCTTCTATATAAAAGATAAAATTTGTCATAAAACTAGAACTTCTTCGATATCACGCCGTGCACAAAGGCACCCGAAAACGGCCACGTTGGCCATTCTTTTTGCTCAGCGGTAACTTAGTAAAAACAAAATGGCGGCCAAAGTGTTTAGTCGTGAGGAAGTTCTCGAATTAGTTTTAGACGACGAAAATGAGTTTGAGGCACAGGATGGAGAACAAGAAGAAATTAATAGTGAGTTAGATGAGGAAGATAGGAAAAAAGATACGTTGGAAGCGATGTTAGCGAGTTTAGAGGGAGGAAAGGATTTTGATCACCACTTCTTTCGTGAGAAGGCAATGGATGCCCTTTTGCCCATTTTTCGACAGTCGTTTTCTGTGGAAAACTCTCTTCAAAAAGAACAAAATTTTAAAGGTAAGTCTGAAACAAAAACAAAAAAATGTGTGTGTTTTTTTACTGTTAAGTGTATATGTAAATATCAAACTCTGCTTAAGCTTATGTTGTGTAAATAACACTCAATGTATTGAAAAGAAAACTTTATTTAAAATATTTTTTTCTTTATTTTGCCAGCATCTCTCCGCTTACGCACAAGCACCCTAACGGTAGGGTCAATTTTAGACAATGAAGCTAGAATTTGGCTCAAAGGAATTCATAGGCGACTGTGTGGAAAAGTGCACACAAGGAATCCTTATCGTGGGGAAATATGTCGATGTATTCCTTATGGTCTCTGTTGCACTGCACTATGAGGACTAGGATTGAAGATTACCATATAGTTATCATCTCTCTAGCATTAAAGTTTGTCTTGGCTTACTAAAAAAAAAATGCATACCGGTATTTTGTTTGTATTGATTTCTTTGTATGCCAGTTAATCCCAAAATTAAAATGTAAGTCAACAAACAAGACATCAAACTATAAGAATGATGATATAAATAAAATACTGGTAAACACAATGACAACTATAAACAAACATCAGATTTTTATTTGTGTTACAGTATACAGGTAAGTTACAAATAGGTGATTTTTAATTCTCATCATGAAATAGCAGCTTTGACAGTAAGCAGAACAATTTCTTTTTATTAAGTAGATGTTTTTGTTATGTGGTATTGAATGTCAATAATTGTATACAGGGAAGGGGAGGGGAGGGGAGGGAAGGGGGTATGGTGGTACTCAAGTTTTGTCATTTTACATTTTTGAGTGGTTTATGAAACAAATTGCACTACTTAATAAGAGTGCAATAGACAATTTCAAACAGTATAAAAAAGAATTAATGCATGTACAGTACTTACAATGAGTTAAAGATATAGGAGTGTATTTCATGGGCTAATGAAAACCACTCAGTGATAAGCAGATACAATGAAATTATTGTAGACATTTTGCAATACTTGCCTTAATTTTTCTTCTATGATCATGTGAACAAAAGGAGCATTGGGGTTGGGAGGCATCCTTTGTAAAACCACAGTAGCAAAATTCTGAGTCCTCAGTTCTCTTTGGAATATACACATCTCCTTTTGGGGGTTTTTTACTTGTGATGTTGTACCCCCTTGATCTTAGCCAAAGGAGAGTGACGTACTCATGCATGAAGATCTGAGACCACCGGTATTGTTGGACAGTGTTTGAGCTATACTTTGAAATGAAAACATGTTTTGCTTCCCTCCCCTCCATTGAGTTCAGACCCAACCCCAACCCATACTTAGCCTTCATATCTTTGGCGTGTGCTGCAACAACATGACCAATGTGCCAGGTGGTTGGATTAACATCAAAGAAGAGAGCATAAGACAAGTAGTAGTGTAAACAAGTTGTATGTAACTGGACTATCTCCTCATCTGTGATGTCAATGCGTGTAAAAAGGGAAACAGAATCACGCAAGCAGAGGTATATGTAAGCAATAGCATGTAAATTGAAAAGATCTGATCCTGATGCATGGCCTACAACTGTGGAGACAAGAAACATGAAATTGTGTAAAAATCTTCTTGAATCTTTAACTGTGAATCTGTAGTCAAACTCTTTCCCTGATGCAGGTGCTTCATCAAACCACTTGACAACTCTCTTTGAGAGTCTTAAGATGGCATTGGGTCTTCATAGTGTTGATGTACAGGGCTATAGGTGAGGTCTTGGGCACCTGTGAAAATTGAACAGACTTATGTAGATTGGATATTAAAACCACTGTGTTTAAAAGGACTCTGTGGATGTGTGCACATGCATTATTCTTTAAATGCAGGGGCTCTATATGGGCACAATCAATCAATTCTCCCACTAAAGGAACAAACTCTTGTCTGCTTTTAAGCCCTGCAATATGTGTTGTTATTTTTGTCCTCTTTGTGGGTTGAGCAATTTTAGATTTACTCAGAGTCTTCTTGAATGCTTCAACGTTTTTGACTGTTTGTAGCCTTTTCGAGTACTCCCATGGCTTCCAGGTGCTTCCTTCGCATGTGCCAAAAGTTCCTGTAAGGCATTTCTTATTTTGAGTGTTCACATTTCCAAATGAAGAGAAGTATGTGGCACTGTTAGACAGCTCTCCTGCAAGATAAGCCAACATTTTCATGTCATTAGGCAGCTCAGTAAACAAGAATTTGATTTCTCGTGATTGATTATTGTCAAGTGTGATCTTAAAAGTTGTTTTTTGTATATCACTGATGTCTGTCATGAGTTTTTGCACATAGCGAGATACAACTAGTGCATTTTCAGGGCAATTGGCCCCAAAAAGCAAATAGTTTTCATTGCTGCTCAGCACTCTTTTGCCAATATTCAAAAAGCTGACCAGCCAGGCAAAGGCAGTATCATCTTTGCCAAATGGGGCACCATCTCCTCCTAAAGAAACATAAAAGGTATTAGCATTTCCCTCAAACCATATAAGGTCATACACCTCTTCAGAAAGATAAAACTTTGCAAGAGTTAGTAGTAATTGCTTTAAGTCCCTATAACACCATCATATTTCATATCTTCAGGAAGATCCCAACAGAGAGTTTCTTTTACACTGAAAAGAGTACCAACATCAATACTCTTAATAAATTTCATGAGTCTATGGTAAGGAACTATTTTAGGTATAGGGCATTGACTAACTGTTATTCGTTTACTAACTGAATTATCATGGCGATAACAAAGATCCCTATAAACAGAACGGTACTTCTTTTTTCCCATGATACCCCCACTATAATATATGGAGACACTTCTGGTCATGTTTTCAGTGCTTTTCTCAAATGATTCCATTTTGGTCTTGTAAATACTTGGGATGACTTGTTTTACCACTTTCTTGCTTTTCACTAGTTCTTGTGAGATGATATTACTGCTGCACTTCTGGAACACTGTCTCTACCAAACCAATTTCCCCTGGACTTGTATCTTTTGCTCTCCCTCCATGGATTTCTTGGGCTGCCTGGTATGTTTCCTTTCTTCTTCTTCTTTTAGTCCTTACACTTGGACCATTTGAACATCTTATAAAAAAATAATTATAAATAGATAAATTAATAAATTGATAAATAAATGAATAAGTAGATAGATAGATAAATAGATAGATAAATAAGAAGGACAGTTGTCATATATGTTTTTGGAAATCACAAAAAAAAAATCAATCAATCTGAAACTACAACTGATTGTGTGACTGATGTTTTTCTTTAATTTTTTTAAACTTATATTATACTTTTAATGCATTTTACTCTATCTTATAACATGTCTTTCATGTTTGAAAAAGGGTTTGAATGAAATGAAACTAATAATGTGATATAAGTTTAGTTTGACAATTGGACTAGTTTTAGTTTACGTGCACCTGTACCTGGTTGGATTCTGCTGTCTAATATTTACTCCCTTCTCTGAAACAAACTTGACTTTCTTCGCTACTGCTTCTTCCTGTTCTATAGATACTACTCCACTGATCTCTCTATCTACTTCTTCTACCTTATAATGCATAAATTGAATTGGTCATTTTCATTTTCTGAACATAAAACATACTAAAACAGCAAGCTAAATAAGTGTGTGTACGTACGCCGCGAGCTGATTAATCCATTCAGAGTTTAATTGTAAACAGTTTTAAAAGCTTATTTCAAAAAGCTTAAAACGTAAAACAAATTATACACTGTGTGAATTTCTGTTGATAAAAAGGACTTTAACTTACCTTTTCACGAATTCGGGAAAGCTTCATTTTCTTTGCTCTTAATTCTTTAGATTCGGCCACGATCTTTTCGGCATGTTGTTTCTTGAGCGCCATATAATGCCCAACAGCAAACCTGCTGTACTTTCTCTTCCTCGACGACATTACAGAAATGAAGGTAAACTTTACAGTGCAAAAAAAAGCCATCGCACGAAAGAAAATCACAAAAATAAAAACATACGATCTTTCTTCGATGTCTAAAGGGTGTCGAGAAGGAAAAATTATTTTTGCTGATAAAACAACACAAAAAATGAATGAAGCCGAAGTAGACCAGTTTTAACGTTCGAATTCGACTTGAGGCAAATCGCTTCAACTTCGTATAGTTTGACAAGCCATAGCGCGCCAAGAAAAAAAGGAAAAAAATCTGATCTTGCTCTCAAACGAAAGCTCGTAAACAGAGCTGTAAAATTCCCGCCTTTGTTTGACACTTAAGAACCATTTTTTCCCGTGGCGGGTAGGTAAAGTTGACCATGTTAACTAGTATAAACTAGTCACCAGTCTTCTTAAAAAAATAGCGCGGCCTAGGAAAAATATGTCACAAAAATTGTGGCCGTTTTGAGGTGCCTTTGTGCCCGGCGTGATTGGAAAACCATGAGCTGATACCGAACTAATTTAGATTTTATATTATTTACTGTCTGGTGAAAAATGGTTTACTAGCTTACCTAAGTGGGTCATTTTAAATCGCATTGAGTCCTTGAATGTAACAAAAATATCCCTGAAAGAATTAATTTCCACTTGCAAACTTATAGTATTCAGTATTTTTAAATTGAAATTGAAATGGTAGAGAAAATATAGCTCATTTAATTAAAAAAAGTATCAGACTATTAAACTAATTTGCATACCGACACTTGAAATCGAGAGAGAAAGAAAGAGAGAGAGAGAGAGAGATGTCTTTTATTTAATCTCGGGAAATTTCATCAATGTACAAATTGGTTTTCATGCTTATCTATGCTTATGACGGTGCAAAAGTGTGGAACTCGTTACCCCAAAGTGTCAGACTGTCCAATAATTTAAAATCTTTTAAGAGGAATCTTTTGTCTGTTGGTCCTTAACACTTTAATTACTATAATATTTTTGGGGGGTATCGAATATCAATACGAAGGAAATTCATCGGATATCAATACGAAGGAAATTCATCGAATATCAATACGAAGGAAATTCATCGAATATCAATACGAAGGATATTCATCGTATATCAATACGAAGGATATTCATCGGATATCAATACGAAGGATATTCATCGGATATCAATACGAAGGAAATTCATCGTATATCAATACGAAGGATATTCATCGGATATCAATACGAAGGATATTCATCGGATATCAATACGAAGGATATTCATCGGATATCAATACGAAGGATATTCATCGGATATCAATACGAAGGATATTCATCGAATTCTCTACTTTCACATCCCCATAATCCTTTGCGTCTTTGAAGGGTAACCAGAGAGTAAAAACCCACTTATTTTGCTAAAGGCTGATCAGACAATGTTGAAAATACCTTGCTTTGAATCATGCTTTTTGGGTTAAATCTTTAACCGGAAGTAGATGTGTAAACATTCAGTAGACCGTTTTCTCAAGGTTGCGTGCGCATCCAACTTGACGTGCCACAAAAATGAAAAACGCAAATTCAGTAAATTGAGAAGACAGTTTTACATTGAAAGAGGGAAATAATAGATTTTATGAATTCTTATCTTTATTATTTTTTTATAGCAATGCATGATAATACTTGTGCTCTGGTACCATGGCCCGTCAAGTTCCTTAAATTTGGATGCGCACGCAACCTTGATAAAAAGCGTGAACTTTGGCACAGTTTGCTTAGGTTATGCTTTTTGATATTTGATATATGTATGGTGCAAAAGCGACTTTCAATTCAGTGCTGACGGCCTTAAAGGGAAATTTTCAAAATGGCATCGAACATGTTGAATAATTGTTTTGAAAAAACGTGGTTTTTTTTTTCAATATAAAATTTGACGGCCAATAAATTATTGCTTGGTTGAGTGGCAACTATTCTAAATCAAATTCTAAATTATAATAAGAATCCAAAACTACTCAAAAGGTATTGCTTGCAATAGAATTTTTAGATCTGTATTAGTAGATCTATACGTCAAGCGTTTTTGATTTTTTCATTAGTCTTCATCATCATCATCATCATCATCATCATCATCCCCATATCACCATCGGTACGATTTACTTTTTTATTCTTTATTTTGCAGTAATTTTAAAATGAAATTGTCCACGTTATTGGTTGTCACTGCATTTGCCTTTCTTCAAAAAGGTAAGTATAAAATATGCTTGCAAAACCTATCGTTTATGATAATAGCATCCCATAGTTCATCTCGCTACCTCCTAAATATCATAGCTGCGGTGGTTGGGTGGCTTTTTTTTTTTTTACAGTCAAGCTACCTCAAGCGTGAACACGTCATTAATGACTTTATTTTTGGATTCTTGATTTCATTATTCGATTCGAATATTCATTAATGAAAACGAATCTTCAATATTCAAAAAAATAGTCAAAAAATAGTAATAATTTGAAAATTCGATTAATATGGCTTGTAGGCTCTTGTTTTTTGCGCAAACAGTTGTTTTTGCATTTCAGTTGCATATATGCTTGGCTTTTGTATATGCCAGGAGTTTGAAGATTCGTTTTCATTAAAGAGACTCTGAGGTGCCAGACACATCATAGCTTAAAATGTACATCAAACCTTGTTGATTTTGAAAATCGAAATGAAAATTCCATGAAATGCGTTTTTTGGGGTGATATCGTCCGTCAAAGTTGCAAAATGACTTAAGCTGGGCTCCCTGTGGAATATCCCGGATTTGATGGCTTGGGATGAATGTGGTGTGATGACGTCAGATAGTGGAACATGTTGGGTAGCTGGAGCTGAATCAACCAAATTTCGCTATGGAAGTATGGCTGTTCTTTATCAATTTGAGCCGGAAATTGCTTGAGGAGAAGAATATAATACACCCGATGAAAGTGTGAGCGAGGAAAGTGAGCTAGGAATTGTGGCGAACGAGGAAAGGCATTTCATGGGATTTTCATTTCGATTTTCAAAATCAGCAAGGTTTGATGTACATTTTAAGCTATGATGTGTCTGGCACCTCAGAGTCCCTTTAATGAATCTTCGAATCGAATAATGAAATCAAGAATCCAAAAATAAAGTCATTAATGCCTCTACGTGTTCACGCTTGAGGTAGTTTGACTGTAACTTTTCCTTCAACATATTTTCATATTTCAAAGAAAAGAAAAACCAGAACTCCATCTATATCAGCTTATTTCTACGAGTGTAGTTAATTATTTAAAGATACATCCATGTTTGAATACTTAAGCGTGTTGTCGTGATTTGCAGAAGTCTTTGGTGAAGAAGACGGCAAAGCCTCTTCAAGGTAAAACATGGGAGAATGCATTGTTGATTTGTATTATAACTTCGCTTTTTTTTGACGTCAGATTTGCATCACTTTGCCAGATTTGCTTTGCTTTGTCAGATTTGCTTTGCTTTGTCAGATTTGCTTTGCTTTGTCAGATTTGCTTTGCTTTGTCAGTTTTGCCCTGCCCTGCCCTGCCCTGCCCTGCCCTGCCCTGCCCTGCCCTGCCCTGCCTATTTTAACAAGTTGAATTGGTTTCAGATTACCACGAAACTTGTCAATCAAGAAGAACATTATCTACAAGCTTGATCACTTTATTGAGCTGATAGAAAAGATAGAACGTCATCCGTTGATGAGCGGCAATAAACAGCTCAAAGTGATTGCAAATTACATTAGAAGTAGTTTTGGATACAATAATCAAAAGTGGAACAAACTGCTGGGGAAGTCCGGTAAGTGAAAGAGAATGTAGTAGTCCAAAAGCGTCAGTTTTCGTTCAACCTCTTAACAGCTTCTTTATTGGCTGATCTTAGTCAAAGTAATCTAAGATCGAAACAACCTCTGGACTGACCATGAAAATCTACTGTGTTTGCATGTCCTATTCTAGCATATGTAAGACTTAGGCAACGCTTTTTGAGTTTATTAATTTTTTTTCCCAGAGCCTCTTCCAGATGGTATTTTGACAACGGACGAGAAGAGAGTTCTTCGAGGTATGTTGGACCATGGCTTCTCTGGACGACAAGAACGCGGAGTCGTTAGTACACCACACGGTGACGTAGCCATGGGTCGTGTTATCACTGGCATCTGTGCAGGAGTGAACAGAAATAAAGACCTCATTTTACAAGAAATTTATGGACTATCATCAAAGCATATGGATAACTTGTACGCTGCTACCATTGCTGGGGATATCGCGCAGACTGGTCTCATGAACAAAAACGACCCATCAAAGCCTCTGTTTGGACCTGGTGGTACTTGGTCCCCTAATACTAAATGCCCTGAAGTCTTTACCTCGTTAACATCGATTCATTCTGCAGCAACAGATGCAGAAATCTTGGGAGGAATCGATGGATTGTTGTTGGGATTGAAAGTCGCAGAGTGGTGGTCTGCTGCTAACGTTCGTCTTGGGCAACTGTTCAGGATGTACTATTATAAAGATGGAGTGGAATTTGATACAAACTATGCAGCGTGTAGGAGATTCAAAACGTTTCAAGAGATGGCGGGAAAGAAGGAGCTCATTGATCAAACAATGCTATCCATGTACGCTGTGAAGAAGGTTTGGCACGAGGGAGTCAATTTCTCTCGAGTACAAACGAGTGCTATTCCCAAACTAGCCCATACAACAACTGAACATTACTTCACTTACTTAAGTAAGAAATTAGAGACCCCTTATATTAAATCCTACCCAGCCTTAGAGTCTAAACAATGAAAAAAATCAACACCAAAATCGATTTCACTCCTCAAGAAAGAAATTATCATTGCTTAGAACTACGGATTGCGAATTAGTACAAGGGGTGTTATAGGTCTTTTTTTTCTTTTTTTCTTTCTTTTTGCCTTTCCTTAGGTCTTTTTATTATGAACGTGTTTGCACATCCCTTCATGCATGGGATGATGGAGTTTTTGTTGTTGTTTGTTTATCGATTTCCTTGTCTGTCGGTACGTCCGTATTTGGTCGGTCGATCGGTCGATCGGTCGGTCGGTACGTCCGTATTTGGTCGGTAGAAAAGTTGTGTATGATTTAGTATCGTATCTTATTTTCCTTTTAATTTTGTGCTGTTTTTTTTTAAATAGAAAATCTGAAGAGTGGCAGAGCAGCTTGTCCCAAGATTGATAAAGACGAAGGTAAAGTTATGAATATGGTGCTTGTCATATGCCTTGCCATTTAAATTGCTTGCCATAAGAATGCTTATCGTATTATTAATGGAAAACGAATAGTACCGACTTTCAGCACGCAGTACACGGTACGACATGCCGTAACATCGAAATTCCTTCCCATAAGAACAGTTATCGTATGAGTGGGAACAATAAAGTACATACAGTTGTGGCAAGATTTTAGCGATCTTTTATGTGACTGGACCCGGAAATACGTCACAACTTAAAAGCTCAATAATTAACATATTCATGCCACTTATATTTAGAATGTGAATTACCGGCAAATCTGGTTTTTGTGATGGACGAATCTGGAAGTATTGAGTCAATTAACTATGAGGTCGAAAAGGATTTTGTCAAGTAAGTGTAGCTTTATATATATCACAGGGAGCCCAATTTAGATTAAATCAGCATTTAAGAATGCAGTTGCAGACATTTATTAACTTGCTGGACAATTATTATTCACTATTTATTATTATCTATTCTATTATCAATATGTTTATTATTTGATTATTTCAATGACTATTTAGCGTGGTCTAAAATGCTCAGTATTGAGCGAATGACTTAACTGGTAAATGTAAATGTAAAGTGAATGGTGAAAATAAAATCGGAAAAATTTGTTATGTAGAAAATATATGGCAAATAAGCAATAATGAAGGCCTAAACCTCATTTTCGAATAAAATTTTTGCTTTGGGTTAACACTTTGATTCCACTTTCATCGGTCATCTCCACATCCAATCAAGTTAAACTTTGTGAATAACAAGATTTTAGCCTTGTACAACAGCCTTTCTAGGCTTTCTTCAAGAAAATAGTTTTTGGCGCTCACTGCTTAAATAGGAAAAGAATTCTCTCTTAATGTATAACAATACAATCTATTTTGCAAAAACTAATCCTAATAACATATATTCTATAATAATGATGATGATGATGATAATGATAACGATGACGATGACGATGACGATGACGATGACGATGACGATGACGATGACGATGACGATGACGATGACGATGACGATGACGATGACGATGACGATGACGATGACGATGACGATGACGATGACGATGACGATGACGATGACGATGACGATGACGATGACGATGACGATGACGATGACGATGACGATGACGATGACGATGACGATGACGATGACGATGACGATGACGATGACGATGACGATGACGATGACGATGACGATGACGATGACGATGACGACAATGAATGAATGATGATGATGATGATGATGATAATAATAATGATAATGGTGATAATAATAATAATAGTAATTAACAATTAATAATGATGATAATTATAATGATGATGATGATGATGATTGGTGTATATTTACCCAGGAATGTCACTGATGTGTTCGATATTTCACCGTATCAAACGCGAGTGGCTGTTATCGAATTTGCTTCATATGTTCAATATTCTATTAAACTGAATGAATATGCATCGAAGTCAAGACTCAAGTGTGCTGTGGATGGACTTGCTTATTCTGGTAAATGTCTATTAGTCTCATGCATCCATGCATTCATTCATTCATCCCGTCCCGTCCCGTCCCGTCCCACACCGCCCCGCAACGCCCCGCAACGCCCCGCCCGTCCGTCCGTCCGTCTGTCCGTCTGTCCGTCCGTCCGTCCGTCCATCCACCTATGAATACTCATAAAAGATTATATCTATTCTCTTATTACAAAAGGAGGCTTGACCTACACATCCACAGCCATACAAGCCGCCCACGATATCCTACAAAAGGCTCAGAATGATCCAAGGCACATCAATGAACCACAAATTATCGTACTTTTGACGGATGGCAAATCCAATGGCCCGGTATTACAACCTGTGGTGAAAAGCGTCAAGGAAAACATAGCAGGTAATCTTTATATAATTATCTCGTTATAATGAGATTGTACGCGCTGACACGGTCAAGGCTATATCATAACACGCGCGCGTATTGTGTACAGTTATAAAACACGAGGGAAAGGTATAGAACACTCAAGAAGATTAGGAAAAGCACTACGAGAGTTCTCACAATTTTGAATTCCGAATACATGATTTATAAGTGAAAACAGCTGAACTAGCAGAGAAACTTAATATACTCAAAATACTCAAGGCTCAAAAAGTCGCAATTATTTTCAGTTACTGAATCGTCTTTACTTTCTCTAGATCTTACGATAATATCCGTAGGAATTGGTAATTACGACAAATCAGAACTCGACATGATCGCCACAAGCCCAAATCACGTGCTTACTGTGACTGATTTCAGTAAAACTTTTGACGCTAGTCAAATCTCTGCTCACCCGGACATGTAAAGGTAAGTTTATCATGTGATAAATGAATAATGAATTACAACTATATACAACAAAAAAAACAAAAAAACAAAAAAAAAAAAAACCGCTAACAGCTAGCTTTTAACTTCTGGGCTGATCTAAGACAGAGCATGGCTAACTCACAGACTGAACCCTGAAACAACCTCTGGGCTGATATTAGTCAGGGCATGGCTAACTCACAGATTGAACCCTGAAACAACCTCTGGGCTGATCTAAGTCAGGGCATGGGTAACTCACAGATACAACCCTGAAACGGCCTCTGGGCTTATTTTCACCATTCACTTTGATCTAAATTGGGCTCCCTGTGGTACGGCTACGATAAATTAACCTTTTCAAATCATGTTCACACAGCCTCTGTGGTTCTGAAGCCATTAACAATAGGAGCACAATCAGAGGAAGGAGAGGAAGGAGAGGAAGGAGGGAAGGCAGAGGCTAAGGTCTCTGGATATTTGTCTCCTGGGAAAGCACGTTACTTTACTTTGCCAAAAGAGACGCTTTTCAAAACACAAAATATATCCATAGAGGTAAGAATATATAAAAACAATCAACGTTTACTAAATAAAAAAAAAAAAAAAAAAAAAAAAAAAAAAGAAAAAGGAATTGCAAGCGATCTGCTGAACGATCTCATAAACTATGAGACCAGACTACAATGACAGGCAACCCCTGCCCGTCATGTGCTATCAACCAGAGAGTATTCTATTGCTTGGTATCAATCAGCTGAATGAATCTCATTACCAGCCTACAATGACAGGCAAACACTGCCTGTCATGTGCTGTCAACCAGAGAGTATTCTATTGCTTGGTATCAATCAGCTGAATGAATCTCATGAATCTCATTACTAGCCTACAATGACAGGCAAACACTGCCCGTCATGTGCTATCAACTAGAGAGTATCCTATTGCTTGGTATCAATCAGCTGAATGAATCTCATGAATCTCATTACTAGCCTACAATGACAGGCAAACACTGCCCGTCATGTGCTATCAACTAGAGAGTATTCTATTGCTTGGTATCAATCAGCTGAATGAATCTCATGAATCTCATTACTAGCCTACAATGACAGGCAAACACTGCCCGTCATGTGCTATCAACTAGAGAGTATTCTATTGCTTTGTATCAATCAGCTGAATGAATCTGATCACCAGCTTACAATGACAGGCAAACACTGCCCGTCATGTGCTATCAACTAGAGAGTATTCTATTGCTTTGTATCAATCAGCTGAATGAATCTGATCACCAGCTTACAATGACAGGCAAACACTGCCCGTCATGTGCTATCAACCAGAGAGTATTCTATTGCTTGGTATCAATCAGCTGAATGAATCTCATGAATCTCATTCCAGCCTAAATAACATGACAAACACTGGCCCATATGGTGAATCAATTATCCAAATTTTGCCATTCGGCTGATACAAATAACACGTTACCGGAAATGACGTTTTCCCCTCAGTCCATCTCATTTCATCCCAGGTAAAGCCAAAGTATGGATCAGTATATTTGTACCTCTCACGGACCAACCAATCCCCAGGACCTGACAACCATGACTTCAAGGTCGAAGGTACTGTCTTAACTGCTCTCAACATTCCATTCTTATACTCTCCTTCATTTAATAGACCCAATGCATTGATCACTTAGAGGAATTGTTCTGGGGGACAAAAAAATAGGCCATTTTTTTCTTATGCAAAAAAAAAAAAAAAAAAAAAAAAAAACCTTTGTTTTGTCCCACAGAGCAATTCCTCTCTGGTTTAAGTGCAAGGGGTCTATAAGGTCTATATACCCCTTGCAGCACTTTGTAACGCAGCTCAATCTGGGGGACAAAAACAATAGGTTTCAATTCTCAGGAGATTGGAATTCTTATTTTGTTTTGTCCCCTAGATGGAGCTGCTTTTAACGTCAAATGCAAGGGGTCTATAGACCTTTCCCAAACTCCAAAAACACTAATAGCTTCAAGTCGATGTTTGACATGATGTGTTATGTTAACTGTGCTTCTCACAATCGCATAATGGCAGCCATGACAGGAGGCAGGAACAATTGAATCTGGTCTAATCTGATTTACATGAGAAAGAATTATATTTTCCAAGAAGACAAGAAAGACTCTGTTGTTGTGCCTCCTGTCATAGCTGCTATCACGTGATGGTGCAAAGCCTTTGTAGGTGAACGTTTTGTTTACAACCATTTGCCATAATTTTCATATTCCAGTTTCTGATGCTGATGCATCAATTTCCAGGAAGAAGAGAAGCACCATTATCCAAGGTAGTCGCATTCCTTGCTATACTTTGCTATGCATACCGATAATTATGGATTTCTCTTTTTCTCACCTCCTAAATGCAAAATAGATTCATTTTGTATTCACCAAATTTATGCTTTCGTTGCCAGGAAACTCGAGGACTTTACAATTCTACAACCTTTGTAAAGGTGAACAAATTTTATCAGAACTTTATTTCTGTACTTCTAAAAGTTGTATCTATCGATCTGCTGAACTGAAAAATAAGTTGCATTTTTCTCTTTCGATAGGATATAATGAAACAAATTGTCCTCCTTTGTATTTTGCTGTTGTTGGGAAAAATTCTTCAAAGTCTTGTTCAGGTAGGCAGGACTTTCACTCTGCTCTGCACTCCTCTCGTCTCCTTTCGTCTCCTAATTTCCTCTCATCTCCTCTGAATTCTCTCAAAAATTGCTTTTATTTTGCAGACCTTGATTGTTCCCTCCCGTCTCAGATAAAATTCGAATTAAAAACAGGTAAATAGAACAAGATTATCATTATTATTATTATCATCATTATCATCATCCATCTTCATCCTCCTCCTCCTCCCATGCATCATCATCATCATTATCATCCATCTTCATCCTCCTCCTCCTCCTCATTACCACCATCATTATCATTGTCATGCATCATCATCATCATTATCATCACCATCCTCCTCCTCCTCCTCATTACCACCATCATTATTATTATCATGCATCATCATCATCATCATCATTATCATCCATCTTCATCCTCCTCCTCCTCCTCATTACCACCATCATTATCATTATCATGCATCATCATCATCATTATCATCACCATCCTCCTCCTCCTCCTCATTACCACCATCATTATTATTATCATGCATCATCATCATCATTATCATTATCATCCATCTTCATCCTCCTCCTCCTCCTCATTACCACCATCATTATCATTATCATGCATCATCATCATCATTATCATTATCATCACCATCCTCCTCCTCCTCCTCATTACCACCATCATTATCATTATCATGCATCATCATCATCATTATCATTATCATCACCATCCTCCTCCTCCTCCTCATTACCACCATCATTATCATTATCATGCATCATCATCATCATTATCATTATCATCACCATCCTCCTCCTCCTCCTCATTACCACCATCATTATCATTATCATGCATCATCATCATCATCATCATCATTATCATCACCATCCTCCTCCTCCTCATTACCACCATCATTATCATTATCATGCATCATCATCATCATCATCATTATCATCACCATCCTCTTCCTCCTCCTCATTACCACCATCATTATTATTATCATGCATCATCATTATCATTATCATCCATCTTCATCCTCCTCCTCCTCCTCATTACCACCATCATTATCATTGTCATGCATCATCATCATCATCATCATCACCATCCTCCTCCTCCTCCTCATTACCACCATCATTATCATTGTCATGCATCATCATCATCATCATCATTATCATCACCATCCTCCTCCTCCTCATTACCACCATCATTATTATTATCATGCATCATCATCATCATTATCATCACCATCCTCCTCCTCCTCCTCATTACCACCATCATGATTATTATCTTGCATCATCATCATCATCATCATCACCATCATCCTCCTCCTCATCACCATCATCATTATCAACACCATCGTTATCATCATTATCATCATCATCAACACCATCGTTATCATCATTATCATCATCATCAACACCAACATTATCATCATTATCATCGTCATGCATCATCATCATTATTATAATCATTTATCATTATCATCATCATCATTGTCATCACTACCATCATTATCATCATTCATCATCATCATTATTATCATTATTATCATCATTATCATCATCATCAACACCATCATTATCATCATTATCATCGTCATGCATCATCATCATTATTATCATTATTATCATCATTTATCATCATCATCATTATCATCACCATCCTCCTCCTCCTCATCATCATCATTCATCATCATCATTATTATCATTATTATCATCATTATCATCATCATCATGCATCATCCATCTTCATCCTCCTCCTCCTCCTCATTACTACCATCATTATCATTATCATGCATCATCATCATCATTATCATCACCATCATCCTCCTCCTCCTCACCATCATCATTATCAACACCATCGTTATCATCATTATCATCATCATCAACACCATCGTTATCATCATTATCATCATCATCAACACCAACATTATCATCATTATCATCGTCATGCATCATCATCATTATTATAATCATTTATCATTATCATCATCATCATTGTCATCACTACCATCATTATCATCATTCATCATCATCATTATTATCATTATTATCATCATTATCATCATCATCAACACCATCATTATCATCATTATCATCGTCATGCATCATCATCATTATTATCATTATTATCATCATTTATCATCATCATCATTATCATCACCATCCTCCTCCTCCTCATCATCATCACCATCATCATCATCACCATCATCATCATTCATCATCATCGTCTTGTTTATTATTATTGTAATTTCTAAAAAAGCTAATAACGTAAAATGCTATATAATTTTACTCTTCCAAATTTAGTACAAATTATTCCAAAAAAAGAAAACCTTTGCTACTTCGAGTTAGAAGCGACCAAGATGTACAAAGCGAAGGACATCTCTGTAACGGTACGAAACTTTTAAAACTTTTACTATTTTTATGATATTAATATATCACTATGAAAATTAGACTTTGCGGATATAGGATCTCTACAGCCATATCTGGAAAACTAATTGACGTTTAGTTTACCTTGTGGAGATCAGTAGTCTCCCCCACAGCCGCTTTCAGTGTCGTCACACAAGGGGAGAAAGCGTTGCGTGACGACACTGAAAGCGGCTGTGGGGGAAACTAGGAGATCAGCAGATCAGCAGATTATATGACTTTCAATTTGTAAACCATATTGAAGATTTGAAACTCAAAATGATTCCCTGTTTCTAACTAAAGTGTTCTTCCATTGGCCATTCCCTTGAATATTATTTCTTTGTATAACGCTTGTACATAAAGACACATGAATATGAATATAAGTTAAACAAAAAATATTAAGGAATGACACGTGGTATGAAATGGGAAAACATTACGCCCACGAAGAATATCTCTCTTAAATTTTGTTATTATTTGACTCGTTATTTATACTCGTTATAGGTTTCTGCAGTAAATGACACAATATCTTACTACATCTCTCGTGTGCCTGAAAATCCAAATTCGTTCAACAACAGTTACAAAATCAAACAAATAGGTGAGGAACATGAACACATTATCAGAATGTGACGTTGGGACGTATTCCTTACCCTAATTTCTGCGCCCGTTCTCCCCAAATATAGGGCGATCTTTCCCTAACTGTAAAATTTTCTTTTGTCGTTCAAGTTGCTGGGCAAATGAAGAAAATTACAATTAACTCTCCATGTAAAGGTAATATTTTTGCTAAATAATAAACGAGTTGCTGAATGAGACGAATTAGTGCAAATGAGAAACGAGTTGCTGCATGTAGTTTGCCGATTTGGACTTTTATAAACATTTTCCCTTTTGCTTAATACATTTGAAAACTTTGCCTTTCCTTGGCATAGAATAGGAACGACTCTCTTCGTGTCACAAAATTCTCAATTTGAAAGATTTGAAATAGAACAATTCATTTAATATTTTTATAGTCATTACAAGATCTTGATTGTCTTTTTTTCCCTAGGGTACAATGAAGCAACATGTCCATCATTGTATTTTTTCTTTCGTGGGTCAGAGCTGATGTGTCATTGTACAGGTGATTGTTTATGATGAAATGCAAATAATAATAATAATGATAATAATAATAATGATAATAATAATAATAATAATCATCTAGGCCTTCAAAATGGATTCGTACGTCAATTAAATTTGAAACAACACGATCTCAACACTAACATTGTCGTGTTTTTGACGAGAATAATAGAAATCACCTATTCTTGGATCCCCTATCGCCTTTACCTCTGACACCATCTTTTACAATAGCTATAGACATAGCTAAATAAAGAAATAGGTTGTCAAGTTGGTTTAAGATGTTGGAGGAGTATGTACTAAATTGCTCTGCAATATCTTGTTGTAGGTCGCAACTGTACTCTTCCAAGTCAAGTCGATATTAAAGTGAATTTTGAAGACGAAGTTAAGGTGGTGGTCAAGGAGAAGCCAACCGGTAATGGTCTGTGACAAGCATTTCCCCCTGCGTTCTGATTCCACAAGCCTGCCTTGAAAGCATTTTTGCAGCATCGTCTAAAAATATGCAATAAATGTCATTAAGTGTGTAGGCTTCAACGACGCACTCGTGTTGTTACAAGTTGTTGATTATATACGTTAGAATTTCTATGCATGCATTCAATCATAGTTGTAAAAAGGTTAAAAAAGTTGCTTCAGAATCTTGCGGTGTTTCCGAACCACAAGCCGACTAAATCGTACCTTCTGCCGACTTGATGAAGTAGGTTTTGGTGGACGTCAATCAAGGCGTGTCCATGACATTCCATAGTCACGTGACCTTTAAAATTTTGTGTTATCTCACAATGTCATGGAAACACTTTGATTAAAAAAATAAATCACTTTTATTTAAGTGTCTAGTCGTTCTAGCGCTTTCGCACTAATTGGGGACACTTTTCACTCACACGCACTACCACTACATTTAATATTCTATGCACACAACGCTCAACTCACATGTTGATTTTTATGGAGGGAGGAAACCGGAGAACCCGGAGAAGACCCTCGTAGCATAGGAGAGAACAACACATCAAACAAACTCAATTCACATGTGGCGACCGCAGGGCTCGAACCAGCGACCCGACCCGTTGGACTCACAGCGGTGAAAGACGACGCGTTAGCCGCGAACGCCACCCATGCTACCCACATTGACGTCCACTAAAGCTTTATCTTATCGCGACAGAAAAGTGTACGATTTCACGCGTGGGATGGCAAAGCGCTGTTATAGACCCCTTGCAGCACTTTGGAATGCAGATCAATTTGGCTGGGGACAAAACAATAGGTTCCAATTCTAAGGAGATTGGAATTATTTTGTTTTGTCCCCCCAGATCGAGCTGCTTTGACGTCAAATGCAAGAGGTCTGCAGGATCGAACGTAACTGTCTTTGATTTCTATTTGTTCATTCCTATTGCAGTTTGCTATCATCAGTTGAATGCCCAACAGCTATACGGCCACAGGATGGTAAAAATAAAGGTTTGTAGTTTATCTATCAGTTTATCGAAGAACCTAGAGAAAAACCCTTTCAATAGAGAGACCTAAAAATCTCGACTTACCAGAGTTTAGAATAGTTTGAAGTTGGTAAGGGTCCCCCATCGATTCGGCTGTTTTTCCTCCATGTTCTCTGGTTTTTCCTCCTCGAAATCTTACCTAATCAATGAGCCCAAAGGTTGTTTCGGGGTTCAATCTGTGAGTTAGCCTTGCCCTGACTTAGATCAGCCCAGAGGTGGTTTCAGGGTTCAATCTGTGAGTTAGTCGTGCCCTGACTTAGATCATCCCAGAGGTTGTTTCAGGGTTCAATGTGTGAGTTAGCCATGCCCTGCCTTAGATCAGCCCAGAGGTTGTTTCAGGGTTTGATCTGTGAGTTAGCCATGCCCTGACTTAGATCAAACCAGAGGCGACCCGATTTCAATTTCTTCCGACGCTCATGTAAACAAAGCATTTCTATTTACACTCCCTAGGTCTCACCTGTTAAAGATACCATTACACTTTATACATCAAGAGTGAACATATATCCCGTTGAATCAAACTACACGCAGAAAATAGATGGCGCTGGTAAGTAACGCTAAAGCCGTTTACATAATACACTGTACAAATGGCTAGACCTTCTCGTGGCTCGGATGATCACGTCAAATAGTGGTCTCGTCTCTCCACACTTATTCACCCAACAACGAAGGGACTTTCCTCGTCTTTCAAAATTGCTTGACAAATGGACTATAAAAAATTTTATAAGTTTATACAAATAATTCATAATTTTATTGGGTAAGCAAAATAACCGGAGACCATACTCCCAGACCTTGAATGCTGAAGCGTCGTATGGCAGTGCGAAGCATTTACGGCTATGCCAGAGATTTCGACCCCGACACCGCTATCCCCGGGAGGAATTACAGCCTGATCAGGAAGCTCGGCCGAAGCCTAAGGGAGAAGTTAGTCGGCCCCTAGACCGTAGATGATTAACCCCTTGCTATGACCAGAAGAAAAGAAACAAAACAGCTCACTGACCAAATATCACAAGTGTGGTCAAAAATAAAAATCCCTTTAACTTATAAATATTATTCAAAAAAAAAAAGTCTTCGTTGCGTTGCAAAAAAATGAAAAGTTGCTTTTCAAACTTGTCTGACAAACGATCGACTTTAAACAAACTTTGTGTCAGTTATTAAGACGTAAGGCTAATACTCTTTTATACTGAATTTATTTAGTCAGTAAATGTTTTGTGTAACAGAGGTGTAGGGTCCAAACGAAAATGAAAACAAAAAACGAAAAAAAAAAACGAGGATTTGTTTTCTCATTGAAACGCTCGCTTGAACACAGTCTTTAGGAAAACTGGCTAAGACGCACGCATGCGCAAACGATTTTCGCTCGTCTTGCTGTTTATGTTTTTCATGTTGGGAAATTAAGATTTATGTTTTGATAGGTAATATGAATTCTTTTTTAGCCCTCGGACAAACGAAATCTTTCAACATCACTCATCCTTGTAAAGGTTAGTATACTTTTTCCATTATGCTTGTTTGAAATATAGTGTTGTACTGTAATGTTCTTATTGACATTTCGTTGCAGGATTTGACAGAAGCACATGTCTGCCTCTTTATCTTACGTTCACTGGAAATCGGCTCTTGTGTAACTGCACAGGTTAGGGACCAATAAGCTTTTATCAAGTAGTTCCTAGAGTCTCCAATACTCACAGGACTGAAAAATAATTATAACATAGCAACGATATAACGTGCGCTATGATTGGTTAATTAGTGTGCGCGCGTATGCATCCAGAAACGGATGGAGCAATCACGCTGACGTGATTGAGTTATGCGCGCTGTTTAATCAAGATTTCGTTAGAGGAATATTCGAATCTTTTGGTCAAGACATTTTCTTTGACTGTTTTGCTATGTTATAAAGGCAATGGTCAATGGTTAGTTTTGCGTATAAAAATAGCCGATTCGTAAAACTACGGGCAAATTTATTGACTTTGGTAATAAATGAATAAACTGAATATAACTAATGAACATTAATGCTTTTTCGTAGGTGAAGTTGGAAAACAAAATTGCACTCTTCCTGAAGAAGTGTCAATCATCTTTACGAAGGGTAAAATTATTTTCTGAACTTTTTCGTCAAGTCTAGCTTGCTTTGGTTGCTTGATTGCTTGCATCCTGGCATCCCTGCTTCCCATTTTCCTTCTTTCCTTTCCTTCCCTCTTTCCTTCCTTCCCCCCTCCCCTCCATCTTTCCTTCCCTCCTTTCCTCCTTGCCTCCTTCCCTCTTTTCCTCCTTGCCTCCTTGCCTCCTTCCCTATTTCTCTCCTTGCCTCCTTGCCTCCTTGCCTCATTCCCTCCTTCCCTCCTTCCCTCCTTCCTTCCTTCCTTCCTTCCTTCCTTCCTTCCCTCCTTCCCTCTTTCCCTCCTTCCTTCCTTCCTTCCTTCCTTCCCTCCTTCCCTCCTTCCCTCCTTCCTTCCTTCCTTCCCTCCCTCCTTCCCTCTTTCCCTCCTTCCCTTCTTCCCTCCCTCCTTCCCTCCTTCCCCCTTTCCCCCTTTCCCTCCTTTCCCTCCTTCCCCCCTTCTCTCCCTTCCATTCTTTCTTTTTTTTCATTACGTAGTTTATTTTTATCATTGCGGCTTTGGAGTACTTAAACCAACTTAATTAACACAATACATATTTTGCTTTTATTTTTAACAAACTTTAACAAAATATCTTTCTTACTTGCAGGAGCTCCGCCAAGCTCAGCTATAAAAGTTCACACTTCAATGTGTTTGATCATTATCGCTTTTGTCTTCTCGCTTCTTTTCAAGTAAAAACTAGTGAAAACTAGTGTTAGTGAAACATCAGTCACTTTCCTTGACATCTTGCTTAGTGTTAATGACGACCGTCTTAGCACTAGTGTCCATTACAAACCTACTGACTCTCATTCTTATTTACTCTACTCGTCTTCTCATCCTAAGCACACTCTTAACGCTATTCCGTTCTCGCAATTTCTTCGTCTTCGTCGTTTGTGTAGTGATGATCTTGATTTTTCTGTTAAATGTTCTGAGGTGCGTTCCTTCTTCCTTAAGCGTAATTATCCTGCTCATGTTATTGATCGCGCCATTCGTAAAGTTTCTACTATTGATCGTACCACCGCTCTCACTCCTCACACTCGTCCCTCTAATGACCGCATTCCTTTCACTCTTACGTATCATCCTATTAACATTTCCATTAAACCCATTGTTAACCGCAACTTTTCTCTGCTTGACTCTGATACTGGCACTTCTGCTATTTTCAACAACCGCCCTCTCTTTTCCTATAAACGTGATCGTAATCTCCGTTCTTTCTTGGTCAAGGGAGTTCTTCCCTCTAACAAAGAACCTGGTACTTTTCGCTGTTCTCGTAAACGTTGTTATACTTGTCCTCACATAGTCTCTCACACTTCTGTTGTCGGTCCTAAATCAACTGTTAAAATCACTGACCATTTTGTTTGTACCACTTCTAATGTTGTATATTGTATTAAATGTACCCGCTGTAATCTTTTGTATGTGGGCGAGACTGGCCGCCGTCTTGGTGATCGCATTTGCAATCATCTTTATGATATTCGCAATAACGATCCCACCAAACCAGTTTCCCGCCATTTTAATCTAGCTAACCAAATTCTCTTTCTGACTTCATTGTTTTCGGTCTTTCTTTGCTTAACGGCAACAATGATTGTCGCAAGACCAAAGAAATGCGGCTTATTCACCTATTGGGCACTCTTCGTCCCAACGGGATTAATGAACGCTTTATTTTCAACTAACCTTTTCTTTTGTCTTTTGATTGTTTGTTTTTGTTTCCTTGCCTACCTTGCTCTCATTGGTTTCTTTTGTCTTATTCTATCATATATACACTCCTTTCTACCACTTCTTTCTCTTTTACTCCGACGAAGGACTAGCGTCCGAAACGTCAGTAAGTTTTTTCATCTTTTCACGGTGTATAATTTACCTTTTCATCATTACTAATTAAATGAATTGGTTAATTACATCTTAATTGACAGTAAGCGCTAATTATTAATCGACATATTTGCTCTCATTTCAGAGCACGTCATTCTCTTCAAGATTTTTTTTCTAATATCGTTGAATTGTATCCATATTATAGTCTCCTGCGCAGAAGCTATTAGTGTCGTCACTCCACGCAAATATAGCGGCTGCGCAGGAGCTTCTCATGCTTAATCTTTAAACAAAGAAATTATACTCTAGGGATCGACTGACACGTGGCCAGCTCACGTGGTATGGAATTAGAAAACATTACGCCCAAATTAAAAGGTTCATTAGTTTAATTAGTTTGATTAGTATTAATTAGTTTATTGCGTCATTAAATAACATAATCAGTCAGAAAGGCGAAAACCGCAAACGCAAACGCAAACCCAAGCAATGTTCACACGTGCAACGCAAATGCAAGTAAATTAAGATACGCATGCGCAGTCGTGGGGGGCATGGGGTGAATTTTATAGTTTTAAATCTAATATTTTTTATGTCACGATATAATTTTTGCTGTTTTGAGACGCTAAACAGAAGAAGCGAGATTGACAAAACATTGTGGGTATAAATCAAATCCTGTAAAAGACCCAGAAGTAAAAAAATATTTTAAAAAAGTGTCTTTGTCCAAGACGAATAGTTTTGAAAGAGAGTGACAAGTGACAAGTGGGATATTCCTTGGCGTCACGCGAAAACATAGCCTCATTCGCAGACGTTGTTTGGGTCGTCACGCAATGAAGCGTTAGCGAAGGCTAGCGAAAACATTGCACTGAAATATTTTATAATTTATTTCAAGAAATCACGAAAATGTTTACAGAAAGACTGAATCAAAGAGTTGAATACTGATCGAATGAACCAATGTATTACGGGCGTTCACATTGTGATATAGGCTTCTATATTTTCTATGCGCTAGTCGAGACTGAATAATCATATGCATGAATCACCTGCTTTTAAATGCGTTCTGCTGTCTGCTTAGCAATTATTTAGCTAGCTCGTAAAAATAAATATATTTTGTTTCAAAGATGAATGTCAACTTCATTTTTATTATTTTTATTCTTTTGTGTGTGTGAATTATTTCAAAATGGATTGCTTTTCCTTATTTGATGGATGTATTTGTTTTTAAGACCATACCATATTATCTCTTGTTTTGATCTGATTATTAATGTAGCTGTTTGTGATTGGCTTTTACCTATTGGCATGTTACTTAATCCGGGAACACTCCTTTAGTGTCTCATTGCATTCGCGGAAGCTGTACGAATTGACTTAATATTTGCAAAACCAAAGAGCAGTTTTGCAGGAATCCTTTCAAAATCAGAAATTCTGAATGAGGTAGGCCACTTCCTTTATTCGTGTCTTCTTTTTTCTTCTTTCTTCTAGATAAAAGATGAAAACATCCTTGATTTGAATACAGAACTAATTCAAAATTTATTTGACTGTCTGGCGAAAAATCGTTCACTAGCTTACCTAAAAAGAGTCATTTTAAATCGCATTGAGTCCTTGAATGTCACAAAAATTGTCCCTGAAAAAAAACCTGCCAAGGAAAGAATTAATTTCCACTTGCAAACTCAGAGTATTCAGTATTTTTGAATTTCAATTTGAAAGGTAGAGAAAATATTGCGACTCGTTTGCTTCGAAAACGTTTTTGGGTGTGCCTCAAATCGTGTGTCGAATTCACCTGGCTATTAGTGTTAGTATTTCCTTTATTATTGGTCACGAACCATAAATATTTTTTATCAAGCATTCTTCATAATTGATATCTTTGATAATGAATCATGTCGTCCTTTGGGTTAACTGAAGCATGAAGTTTGACACATAGTTTAGATGTGTAAACATGCATTTAATTAAATGCGAGTCGTTAAAAGTGAAATTTGGCACAGTTTGCTTTGGTTATTGTCTTTGATATCTGATATATGTATAGTCTCCCCCACAGCCGCTTTCAGTGTCGTCACGCAACGCTTTCTCCCCTGAGTAGGGGAGAAAGCGTAGAAAGCGTTGCGTGACGACACTGAAAGCGGCTGTGGGGGAGAATAATATATGTATGGTGCAAAAGCGACTGATGGCCTTTAAAGGGAAATTTTCAAAATGGCATCGAATGTGTTGAATATAAATTGTTTTGAAAAAGTCTCCTTTTTGCTGGGATACCTGTGGTATACCAGCTATAAAATGCCTTTGTCTTTTTGTTTTTTGTTTTTTTTCCTCCGCGACAAAATGGCAAAGTTGCGCAATAGTACCCATACATGGATTTAAATGACGTATACTATTACCCGGAAGGCCTTTGCGGGTTTCTGCTATAGGTTTACCCTCTATGTGCTGACTAATTAGCATCTGCCTTGCTGTTAATCAATGTCAATATTGCGAAGTGATTAGGAGGGAGCGGAGCTAGATTATCACGTGACACAATTAAAGTCTACGCATGCTCTATTTTGCTGACTGCTGTTATTTAAGACTGATTTGGATTAGAAATTCTAATTTCTACGTGAAAAAGAAAAGGTACAAGGATTTCCAAGAAATATTAATATAATGGCCCGTAGCTTATTTTTACGAACTACACATGCTTTGGTTCAACTACTGAAAGCAGTATTCTCTGTAACCGAAGATCAGTGCTAAGGAAGGAAAACAGCGCTTCAAAAACAAGCCAAGGATAAATAATTTTGCCTTCTTGATCTAAACAAACCGAGCGTATTTCATTCTACTTTCGTACTATTTTTGCAGATTCCTCAAGCTGATTGTCAAGTTATATGAAATGTTTTGGCTCCAAAGACTACTACGAATAAACTTAAAGTACAGAGAAGTTTATTCGGCCTTTTAATATTTTGTTTAATATGAAGTAATAAGAATCCCGGCGGGATAAGAATAATTTAAATAAACGAATATATTTCGCCTATCTTCTTGACCTTAAGTCATTCAACTTCTAGCTCGTTAAACTTTAAGAATATGTCCATTCGGATTTAGAAGTATCTGTGAACATAAAAAACTTTAAAATTAAAGCAACTGTGAGGAAAATCTTTGATTTTTACCGTCTTAAGTAAAGAATTTCGATTCACAAATAACGAGTTAGAAAATTCCCGTGTGAGACACTCTTTGCAAAGCGCGTGACCCCAGGCACGACTTAATTACGTATGCTAAAAATAGGAATGGAATGGACATGACGGAACTGGAATTTGGACTGATTTTTATCCATACCTTTAATTTTTGGCATACACTTTTTATCCAAAATGATTTTCACTACTTTGAGCTCTTTGAAGCTTTAATTAAAAAATATTTTCACTTTATTATTGTTCGGATCCATGTCAAAACAACAGCATTTCTGCACAGACCCATATTTCATCTAGAAGTAATACCTAACTTCCTGTGAATAAATTTGTTGTTCTAGTGATCCTATGGTTTAAAACAAACAGTCTACACACACTCTACCTCTGGCAAAAAATGCCAGGTTAAGACCCCATCATCCCTCCACTCCCCACGACCCCGAACCCGTCCTAGCGTCTTTTTTACTGGGATAACTGTGGTTTACCAGATACTCCATGCATGTTGAAACCAGGTCCTCCAGGTCCTCCAGGTATCCCAGCTTACCCTGGAACCAGGGTCTAGTTTTTTGATAAAATTTGACGGCCAATAAATTATTGCTTGGTTGAGTGGCAACTATTCTGAATTAAATTCTAAATTATAATAAGAATCCAAAACTACTCAAAAGGTATTGCTTTCAATAGAATTTTTAGATCTATATTAGTAGATATATGTCAATCGTTTTTGATTTTTTCATTAGTCTTCATCATCATCATCACCATATCACCATCGATACGATTTACTTTTTTATTCTTTATTTTGCAGTAATTTCAAAATGAAATTGTCCACGTTATTGGTTGTCACTGCATTGGCCTTTCTTCAAAAAGGTAAGTATATAATATGCTTGCAAAACCTATCGTTTATGTTTTTTGTTTTTAACTTTTCCTTCAAAATAAAAATATAAAAAAAATAAAAAAAAACAAAACACCAGAATTCCATCTATGTCAGATTATTTCTACGATTGAATTTAATTTAAAGATACATCCATGTTTGAATACTTAAGCGTGTTGTCGTAATTTGCAGAAGTCTTTGGCGAAGAAAAAGGCAAAGCATCTCCAAGGTAAAACATGGGAGAATGCATTGTTGATTTGTATAACTTCGCATTTCTTTGACGTCAGATTTGCATTACTTTGTCACATTTGCTTTACTTTGTCAGATTTGATTTGCCTTGCCTTGCCTTGCCTTGCCTTGCCTTGCCTTGCCTTGCCTTGCCTTGCCTTGCCTTGCCTTGCCTTGCCTTGCCTTGCCTTGCCTTGCCTTGCCTTGCCTTGCCTTGCCTTGCCTTGCCTTGCCTTGCCTTGCCTTGCCTATTTTAACATGTTGAATTGTTTTAGATTACCACGAAGCTTGTCAATCAAGAAGAACATTAATATCTACAAGCTTGATCACTTTATTGAGCTGATAGAAAAGATAGAACGTCATCCCTTGATGAGCGGCAATAAACAGCTCAAAGTGATTGCAAATTACATTAGAAGTAGTTTTGGATACAAAAATCAAAAGTGGGACAAACTGCTGGGGAAGTCCGGTAAGTGAAAGAGAATGTAGTAGTCCAAAAGCGTCAGGTTTCGTTCAACCTTTTAACAGCTTCTTTATGGGCTGATCTAAGTCAAAGTAATCTAAGATCGAAACAACCTCTGGACTGACCATGAAAACCTACTGTGTTTGCATGTCCTATTCTAGCATATGTAAGACTTAGACAACGCTTTTTGAGTTTATTGATTATTTTTTCAGAGCCTCTTCCAGATGGTATTTTGACAACGGACGAGAAGAGAGTTCTTCGAGGTATGTTGGACCATGGCTTCTCTGGACGACAAGAACGCGGAGTCGTTAATACACCACACGGTGACGTAGCCATGGGTCGTGTTATCACTGGCATCTGTGCAGGAATGAACAGAAATGAAGACCTCATTTTACAAGAAATTTATGGACTACCATCAAAGCATATGGATAACTTGTACGCTGCTACCATTGCTGGGGATATCGCGCAGACTGGTCTCATGAACAAACACGACCCATCAAAGCCTTTGTTTGGACCTGGTGGGACTTGGTCTCCTAATACTAAATGCCCTGAAGTCTTTACCTCGTTAACATCGATTCATTCTGCAGCAACAAATGCAGAAATCTTGGGAGGAATCGATGGATTTTTGTTGGGATTGAAAGTCGCAGAGTGGTGGTCTGCTGCTAACGTTCGTCTTGGGCAACTATTCAGGATGTACTATTATAAAGATGGAGTGGTATTTGATACAAACTATGCAGCGTGTAGGAGATTCAAAACGTTTCAAGAGATGGCGGGAAAGAAGGAGCTCATTGATCAAACAATGCTATCCATGTACGCTGTGAAGAAGGTTTGGCACGAGGGAGTCAATTTCTCTCGAGTACAAACGAGTGCTATACCCAAACTAGCCCATACGACAACTGAACATTACTTCACTTACTTAAGTAAGAAATTAGAGACCCCTTAAACTAAATCCTACCCGGCCTTAGAGTCTAAACAATGAAAAAAATCAACACCAAAAACGATTTCACTCCTCAAGAAAAGATTTATCATTGCTTAGAACTACGGATTGGGAATTAGTACAATGAATCCTTATATAGGTCTCTTTTATTATGAACGTGTTTGCACATCCTTTCATATTTGAAATTAATTAATTTATGACGGGCCCTGAGCACAAACAGGAGTTTTAAGACAAAATATTATTTCCTACTTTGCGGTATTATGCTGAAATTTGTCTTTTTCGCACTTTGATTTCATCCCCCGTCAAAATTGGACGATGCGTCCATGGGATGTTGGAGTTTTTGTTGTTGTTTGTTTATCGATTTCCTGGTCGGTCGATCGGTCGGTCGGTAATGTCCGTAGTTGGTCGGTTGAAAAATCTGTGTATGATCTAGTATCGTATCTTATTTTCCTTTGTGCTGTTTGATTAGAAAATCTGAAGAGTGGCAGAGCAGCTTGTCCCAAGATTGATAAAGACGAAGGTAAAGCTATGAATATGGTGCTTGTCATATGAGCGCGGAACGGTATCGATTTATATTACGACATGCCTTGCCATTTAAATTGCTTGCCATAAGAATGCTTATCGAAATTCCTTCCCATAAGAACGGTTATGGCGTATGAGAGGGAAACATACGGTAGTTGACTTGCAGCACGTTCACGACATGTCGTAACATTGATATGGCTTCCCATAAGAATGGTTATCGTATGAGTGGGAACAATACAGTACACACAGTTGTGGCAAAATGTTAGCGATCTTTTCTGTGATTGGACCCGGAAATACGTCACAACTTAAAAGCTCAATAATTAACATATTCATGCCACTTATATTTAGAATGTGAATTACCGGCAAATCTGGTTTTTGTGATGGACGAATCTGGAAGTATTGGGTCAAGTAACTATGAGGTCGAAAAGGATTTTGTCAAGTAAGTGTGCATTCATTAATATATATGCGTCTAAACAATCTCGTGCTCATGATCTTAAAGTTCCATATGGCTTATTAAGTAGTGTTTAACAAACGATCTGCGAGTTTATTAAACGGCTTCAAAAACTTTAAGTATAATTCACAAACCTTTGGTTGAAGTAGAGCGACCATATACCTTGCGAACATTAACTTTTATACTTTGATAGTCGTTTGTACAGCAATGTCATGCGCAGTGAGGTTTGTACGTCACTGCCATGCGCAGTAAGTGTAAAAAAGACTAAAACAAATTGAAGACAACATGCCGAACTCAAGACTGGGGCACTAGACGACGATAATTTATGTGTCGTCGATGATCGTACATGAGACTGACCTTTATGAGGCTCTAAGTCTTCATCTAAATTGGATGCACCTTTATTCTGATAAGGTTGTCCACATAATTAGTGTTCTTTATATAAAGAATACTCAATAAGATGAGAATATGTGGACCGCGTAGCACTTATGAAATACATGAAGATATAGAAATATAGATAAGTTATAGTGCTTGGGAACGAGGTTATTCCGGGCGAAGGCCATTGGAATTAAATTCGGAAAAATTAATTTCCGACCTCCCTAGGAATCGAACCCACGAGCTTCGGAATTGTACTACCGATGCTCTACCAGCTGAGCTAGAGGTCAGACTGAGAGCAGGCCGGGGTGAGATAGATGATAGGTCGCGGTAATTATGATTAAATACTAATAAGGGATGAGTCTTTATATAAAGTTTCATTATATTATATATTCTTATTATATATTATATATTATATTCTTTATATAAAGAATACTAATGAAGAGGACTTTATCGGGTATAAAGGTCCATGCACGTGACGTGTATGGTGGCTCCAATTGGATCAAAGGCTTATGAATTATTCATGAGTTTTTGAAGTAATAATATTCTTTAATAAAAAATATAATAATATACTACAATAAAAATATATCTATTTATGTATAACAATACAATCTATTTTGTAAAAACTAATCCTAATAACATATATTCTATAATAATAATAATAATAATGATAATGATAATAATAATTAATAATAATGATGATGATGATGATGATGATGATTGGTGTATATTTACCTAGGAATATCACTGATGTGTTCGATATTTCACCGTATCAAACTCGAGTGGCCGTTATCGAGTATGATGATCATGTTGACATTTCTATTAAACTGAATGAATATGCATCGAAGTCAAGACTCAAGTGTGCTGTGGATGGATTTACTTATTCTGGTAATTGTCTATTAGTCCCATCCATCCACCCATCCATCCCATCCATCCCATCCCATCCCATCCCTCCATCCCATCCCATCCCTCCATCCCATCCCATCCCTCCATCCCATCCCATCCCTCCACTCCATCCCTCCATCCCTCCATCCCTCCATCCCTCCATCCCTCCATCCTCCATCCCTCCATCCCTCCATCCCTCCATCCCTCCATCCCTCCATCCCTCCATCCCTCCATCCCTCCACCCGTCCGCCCGTCCGCCCGTCCGCCCGTCCGCCCGTCCGCCCGTCCGCCCGTCCGCCCGTCCGCCCGTCCGCCCGTCCGCCCGTCCGCCCGTCCGCCCGTCCGCCCGTCCGCCCGTCCGCCCGTCCGCCCGTCCGCCCGTCCGCCCGTCCGCCCGTCCGCCCGTCCGCCCGTCCGCCCGTCCGCCCGTCCGCCCGTCCGTCCGTCCGTCCGTCCGTCCATCCGTCCATCCGTCTATGAATACTCATAAAAGATTATATCTATTCTCTTATTACAAAAGGTGGTTCGACCCACACAGCCAAAGCCATCCAAGCCGCCCACCATGTCCTACAAAAGGCTCAGAATGATCCAAGGCACATCAATGAACCACAAATTATCGTACTTTTGACGGATGGCAAATCCAATGGCCCGGTATTAAAACCTGTGGTGAAAAGCGTCAAGGAAAACATAACAGGTAATCTTTATAGTTATCTCGTTATAATGATGGGTCAATGACTGTGCAATAACATAAATAACATTGTGTGCAGTTATAAAATTCAAGGGAAAGGTATAGAACAACACTCAAGAAGATTAGGAAAAGCACTACGAGAGTTCTCACAATTTTGAATTCCGAATACATGATTTATAAGTGAAAACAGCTGAACTAGCAGAGAAACTTAATATACTCAAAATACTCAAGGCTCAAAAAGTCGCAATTATTTTACTGAATCGTTTTTACTTTCTCTAGATCTTACGATAATATCCGTAGGAATTGGTAATTACGAGAAATCAGAACTCGACATGATCGCCACGAGCCCAAATCACGTGCTCACTGTGACTGATTTCAGTAAACTGTTGACGCTTGTCAAATCTCTGCTCACCCGGACATGTAAAGGTAAGTTTATCATGTGATGAAAGAATAACAAATAACAACTATATACAAAAAGCAAACAAACAAAAAAAACAAAAAACAAAAAACAAAAACAAAAACAAAAAAAAAACGCTAACAGCTAGCTTTTAACTTCTGGGCTGATCTAAGTCAGGGCACGGCTAACTCACAGACCTAACCCTGAAACAACCTCTGGGCTTATTTTCACCATTCACTTTGATCTAAATTGGGTTCCCTGTGGTACGGCTACGATAAATTCACCTTTTCAAATCATGTTCACACAGCCTCTGTGGTTCTGAAGCCATTAACAATAGGAGCACAATCAGAGGAAGGAGAGGAAGGAGGGAAGGCAGAGGCTAAGGTCTCTGGATATTTGTCTCCTGGGAAGGCACGTTACTTTACTTTGCCAAAAGAGACGCTTTTCAAAACACAAAATATATCCATAGAGGTAAGAATATATAAAAACAATCAACGTTACCAAAAAAAAAAAAAAAAAAAAAGGAATTGCAAGCGATCTGCTAAACGATCTCATAAACTATGAGACCAGACTACGATGACAGGCAACCACTGCCCGTCATGTGCTATCAACCAGAGAGTATTCTATTGCTTGGTATCAATCAGCTAAACGAATCTCATTACCAGCTTACAATGACAGGCAAACACTGCCCATCCTGTGTTATCAACCAGAGAGTATTCTATTGCTTGGTATCAATCAGCTGAATGAATCTCATGAATCTCATTCCAGCCTAAAATACATGACAAACACTGGCCCATATGGTGAATCATTTATCCAAATTTTGCCATTCGGCTGATACAAATACCACGTGATCGGAAATGACGTTTCCCCCTCCATCTAATCTCATCCCAGGTAAAGCCAAAGTATGGATCAGTATATTTGTACCTCTCACGGACCAACCAATCCCCAGGACCTGATGACTATGACTTCAAGGTCGAAGGTACTGTCTTAACTGCGCTCAACACTCCATTCTTATACTCTCTTTCATTTAATAGACCCCTTGCATTGATCACTTAGAGGAATTGTTCTGGGGGACAAAACAATAGGCCATTTTTTTCTTATGCAAAAAAAAAAGAAAAGCTTTGTTTTGTAATGTCCCCCAGAGCAATTCCTCTCGGGTTTAAGTGCAAGGGGTCTAGGTCCCTTGCGGCACTTTGGAATGCAGCTCAATTTGGAGGCAAAACAATAGGTTCCAATTCTCAGGAGATTGGAATTCTTTTGTTTTGTCCTCCAGATGGAGCTGCTTTGGTGTCACATGCAAGGGGTCTATAGACATTTCCCAAAGTCCAAAAACACTAATAGCTTCAAGTCGATGTTGGACATGATGTGTTATGCATTAACTGTATATAGGCTTTTCACAATAGCATAATGGCAGCCATGACAGGAAGCTACAGGAGGCAGCAACAGTTGGATTTTGTCTAATTTGATTTACTTGAAAAGGAATTCAGTTTCTCAAGGGAGAAGGTTCTATTGTTATGCCTCCTGTCATAGCTGCTATCACGTGATGGTTGCAAAGCCTATATTGATGGATGCAAGCATTCCCAAGAGAGTTAAAAGACAAAAACATGGTGGCCATTGTGGTACCGTTAACAATGGATGCTAATGACAAATCTTTTGTAAGTGGTACCAACATGGTTGCGATGACGTAACCTGCAAACGAAGAATAGGTGGACGTTTTGTTTATAAACATTGCCATAGTTTATCAACGCTTTCTAATTTTCATATTCCAGTTTCTGATGCTGATGCATCAATTTCCAGGAAGAAGAGAAGCACCATTATCCAAGGTAGTCGCATTCCTTGCTATACTTTGCTATGCATGCCGATTAATTATACATTACGCTTTTTCTCACCTCCTAAATGCAAAATAGATTCATTTTGTATTCACCAAATTTCTGCTTTCGTTGCCAGGAAACTCGAGGACTTTACAATTGTACAACCTTTGTAAAGGTGAACAAATTTTATCAGAACTTTATTTCTGTACTTCTAAAAGTTGTATCTATCGATCTGCTGAACTGAAAAATAAGTTGCATTTTTCTCTTTCGATAGGATATAATGAAACAAATTGTCCTCCTTTGTATTTTGCTGTTGTTGGGAAAAATTCTTCACAGTCTTGTTCAGGTAGGTAGGACTTTTACTCTGCTCTGCACTCCTCTCGTCTCATTTCGTCTTCTAATTTCCTCTCATCTCCTCTGAATGCTCTCAAAAATTGTTTTTCTTTTGCAGACCTTGATTGTTCCCTCCCGTCTCAGATAAAATTCGAATTAAAAACAGGTAAATAGAACAAGATTATCATTATTATCATTATCATCATCACCATCATCATCATCATCCATCTTCATCCTCCTCCTACTCCTCATTACCACCATCATTATCATCATCATCACCATCCTCCTCCTCCTCCTCCTCCTCATCATCACCATCATCATCATCATCACCATCCTCCTCCTCCTCCTCATCATCATCATCACCATCATCAACACCATCATTATCATCATTATCATCGTCATGCATCATCATCATTATTATCATTATTATCATCATTTATCATCATCATCACTATCATCAGCATCCTCCTCCTCCTCCTCCTCATCATCACCATCATCATCATCATCAACACCATCGTTATCATCATTATCATCATCACTATCATCATCATCATCAACACCATCATTATCATCATTATCATCGTCATGCATCATCATCATTATTATCATTATTATCATCATTTATCATCATCATCACTATCATCAGCATCCTCCTCCTCCTCCTCATCATCATCACCATCATCATCATCATCAACACCATCATTATCATCATTATCATCATCACTATCATCATCATCATCAACACCATCATTATCATCATTATCATCGTCATGCATCATCATCATTATTATCATTATTATCATCATTTATCATCATCATCACCATCCTCCTCCTCCTCCTCCTCCTCATCATCATCACCATCATCATCATCAACACCATCGTTATCATCATTATCATCATCATTCATCATCATCATCACCATCGTCTTGTTTATTATTATTGTAATTTCTACAAAAGCTAATAACGTAAAATGCTATATAATTTTACCCTTCCAAATTTAGTACAAATTATTCCCAAAAAAGAAAACCTGTGCTACTTCGAGTTAGAAGCGACTAAGATGTACAAAGCAAAGGACGTCTCTGTAACGGTACGAAACTTTTAAAACTTTTACTATTTTTATGATATTAATATATCACTATGAAAATTAGACTTTGCGGATATAGGATCTCTACAGCCATATCTGGAAAACTAATTGACGTTTAGTTTACCTTGTGGAGATCAGTAGTCTCCCCCACAGCCGCTTTCAGTGTCGTCACGCAAGGGGAGAAAGCGTTGCGTGACGACACTGAAAGCGGCTGTGGGGGAAACTAGGAGATCAGCAGATCAGCAGATTATATGACTTTCAATTTGTAAACCATATTGAAGATTTGAAACTCAAAATGATTTCCTGTTTCTAACTAAAGTGTTCTTCCATTGGCCATTCCCTTGAATATTATTTCTTTATATAACGCTTGTACATAAAGACACATGAATATGAATATAAGTTAAACAAAAAATATTAAGGAATGACACGTGGTATGAAATGGGAAAACATTACGCCCACGAAGAATATCTCTCTTAAATTTTGTTATTATTCGACTCGTTATTTATACTCGTTATAGGTTTCTGCAGTAAACGACACAATATCTTACTACATCTCTCGTGTGCCTGAAAATCCAAATTCGTTCAACAACAGTTACAAAATCAAACAAATAGGTGAGAAAACATGAACAGATTATCAGAATGTGACGTTGGGACGTATTCCTTGCCCTAATTTCTGCGCCCGTTCTCCCCAAATATAGGGCGATCTTTCCCTAACTGTAAAATTTTCTTTTGTCGTTCAAGTTGCTGGGCAAATGAAGAAAATTACAATTAACTCTCCATGCAAAGGTAATATTTTACATTTTTATGCTAAATAATAAACGAGTTGCTGCATGTAGTTTGCCGATTTGGACTTTTATATAAAGATATTCCCTTTTTTGCTTAATACATTTTAAACTTTGAATTTCCTTGGCATAGAATAGGAACGGCTCTCTTCTTGTCACAAAATTCTCAATTTGAAAGATTTGAAATAGAACAATTCATTTAATATTTTTATAGTCATTACAAGATCTTGATTGTCTTTTTTTCCCTAGGGTACAATGAAGCAACATGTCCATCATTGTATTTTTTCTTTCGTGGGTCACAGCTGATGTGTCATTGTACAGGTGATTGTTTATGATGAAATGCAAATAATAATGATAATAATAATAATAATAATAATAATAATAATAATAATAATAATAATCTAGGCCTTCAAAATGGATTCGTACGTCAATTAAATTTGAAACAACACGATCTCAACACTAACATTGTCGTGTTTTTGACGAGAATAATAGAAATCACCTATTCTTGGATCCCCTATCGCCTTTACCTCTGACACCATCTTTTACAATAGCTATAGACATAGCTAAATAAAGAAATAGGTTGTCAAGTTGGTTTAAGATGTTGGAGGAGTATGTACTAAATTGTTCTGCAATATCTTGTTGTAGGTCGCAACTGTACTCTTCCAAGTCAAGTCGATATTAAAGTGAATTTTGAAGACGAAGTTAAGGTGGTAGTCAAGGAGAAGCCAACCGGTAATGGTCTGTGACAAGCATTTTCCCCTGCGTTCTGATTCCACAAGCCTGCCTTGAAAGCATTTTTTGCAGCATCGTCTAAAAATATGCAATCAATGTTATTAAGTGTGTAGGCTTCAATGACGCACTCGTGTTGTTACAAGTTGTTGATTATATACGTTAGAATTTCTATGCATGCATTCAATGATAGTTGTAAAAAGGTTAAAAAGGTTGCTTCAGAATCTTGCGGTGTTTCCGAACCACAAGCCGACTAAATCGTACCTTCTGCCGACTTGACGAAGTAGGTTTTGGTGGACGTCAATCAAGGCGTATCCATGACATTCCATAGTCACGTGACCTTTAAAACTTTGTGTTTTCTGACAATGTCATGGAAACACTTTGATTGACGTCCACTAAAACTTTATTATTTTGTCGTGACAGAAATTGTACGATTTCACGCGTGGGATAGAAAAGCGCTGTTATAGACCCCTTGCAGCACTTTGGAATAGAGCTCAATATGGGGGACAAAACAATAGGTCTCCAATTCTAAGGAGAATGGAATTCTTTTGTTTTATCCTCCAGATGGAGCTGCTTTGACGTCAAATGCAAGAGGTCTGCAGGATCGAACGTAACTGTGTTTGATTTCTATTTGTTCATTCCTATTGCAGTTTGCTATCATCAGTGGAATGCCCAACAGCTATACGGCCACAGGATGGTAGAAATAAAGGTTTGTAGTTTATCTATCAGTTTATCGGAGAACCTACAGAAAAACCCTTTCAATAGAGAGACCTAAAAATCTCGACTTACCAGAGTTTAGAATAAATATCGTGGATTATCATCTACATAGAGTTTAGAATAGTTTGAAGTTGGTAAGGGTCCCCCATCGATTCGGCTGTTTTTCTCCAGGTTCTCCGGTTTTTCCTCTTCAAAACCTTACCTAATCAATAAGCCCAAAGGTTGTTTCGGGGTTCAATCTATGAGTTAGCCATGCCCTGACTTAGATCAGCCCAGAGGTTGTTTCAGGGTTCTATCTGTGAGTTAGCCATGCCCTGACTTAGATCAGCCCAGAGGTTGTTTCAGGGTTTGATCTGTGAGGTAGCCTTGCCCTGACTTAGATCAGCCAAGAGGTACGTTGTTTCAGGGTTCAATCTGTGAGTTATGCATGCCCTGACTTAGATCAAACCAGAGTCGACACGATTTCAATTTCTTCCGAATGTAAAACAAGCATTGCTATTTACACTCCCTAGGTCTCACCTGTTAAAGATACCATTACAGTTCATACATCAAGAGTGAACATATATCCCGTTGAATCAAACTACACGCAGAAAATAGATGGCGCTGGTAAGTAACGCTAAAGCCGTTTACATAATACACTGTACAAATGGCTAGACCTTCTCGTGGCTCGGATGACCACGTCAAATAGTGGTCTCGTCTCTCCACACTTATTCACCCAACAACGAAGGGACTTTCCTTGTCTTTCAAAATTGCTTGACAAATGGACTATACAAAATTTTATAAGTTTATACAAATAATTTATAATTTTATTGGGTAAGCAAAATAACCGGAGACCATACTCCCAGACCTTGAATGCTGAAGCGTCGTATGGCAGCGCGAAGCATTTACGGCTATGCCAGAGATTTCGACCCCGACACCGCTATCCCCGGGAGGAATTACAGCCTGATCAGGAAGCTCGGCCGAAGCCTAAGGGAGAGGTTAGTAGGCCCCTAGATCGTAGATGATTAACCCCTTGCTATGACCAGAAGAAATGAAACAAAACAGCTCACTGACCAAATATCACAAGTGTGGTCAAAAAATAAAAATCCCTTTAACTTATAAATATTATTAAAAAAACAAGTCTTCGTTGCGTTGCAAAAAAATGAAAAGTTGCTTTTCAAACTTGTCTGACAAACGATCGACTTTAAACAAACTTTGTGTCAGTTATTAAGACGCAAGGATAATACTCTTTTATATTGAATTTATTTAGTCAGTAAATGTTTTGTCTAACAGAGGTGTAGGGTCCAAACGAAAATGAAAAACAACAAAAAAACAAAAAACACGAGGATTTGTTTTCTCATTGAAACGCTCGCTTGTGTTAAGGACATATTTTACAAAACAGGTCACGTGACCTGTCAAAAAATCCTTTATGCCCATTTTTCTCCTTTCGTAAACATTTTGGTCGACCATTCCAAACGTGAATATCTGTATCTTTGTCGCTACTTCCAAACAAGCTAAAGAAATCTCACAAACAATCTAAAACCATCACCTAGTTTTTAATTTAGCATTTTCCCTCTTTTATGGTCACGTGACCACCTTTTATGCAAATTTATCCATCCAAAAAGTTAAGCACCCGAAATAAGGATAACTGTTGCAATCGCATTCAATTACATCTAAAAATGAGGAATCTACGGTGCAAAGTAGTTTTTGCCCTTTTGAACAAAATCCCAGGCCTTAACATGCTTGAGTTGAACACGGTCTTGGGAAAGCTGGCTAAGACGCACGCATACGCAAACGATTTTCGCTCGTCCTGTTTATGTTTTTCATGTTGGGAAATTAAGATTTATGTTTTGATAGGTAATATGAATTCTTTTTTAGCCCTCGGACAAACGAAATCTTTCAACATCACTCATCCTTGTAAAGGTTAGTATCCTTTTCCATTATGCTTGTTTGAAATATAGTGTTGCACTGTAATGTTCTTATTGACATTTCGTTGCAGGATTTGACAGAAGCACATGTCTGCCTCTTTATCTTACGTTCACTGGAAATCGTCTCTTGTGTAACTGCACAGGTTAGGGACCAATAAGCTTTTATTAAGTAGTTCCTAGAGTCTCCAATACTCACAGGACAGAAAAATAATTATAACATAGTAACGATATAACGTGCGCTCTGATTGGTTAATTAGTGTGCGCGCGTATGCATTCAGAAACGGATGGAGCAATCACGCTGACGTGATTGAGTTATGCGCGCTGTTTAATCAAGATTTCGTTAGAGGAATATTCGAATCTTTTGGTCAAGACATTTTCTTTGACTGTTTTGCTATGTTATAAAGGCAATGGTCAATGGTTAGTTTTGCGTATAAAAATAGCCGCTTCGTAAAACTACGGGCAAATTTATTGACTTTGGTAATAAATGAATAAACTGAATATAACTAATGAACATTAATGCTTTTTCGTAGGTGAAGTTGGAAAACAAAATTGCACTCTTCCTGAAGAAGTGTCAATCATCTTTACGAAGGGTAAAATTATTTTCTGATCTTTTTCGTCAAGTCTAGCTTGCTTTGGTTGCTTGATTGCTTGCATCCCTGCTTCCCATTTTCCTTCTTTCCTTTCCTTCCCCCCTTCCTTCCTTCCCCCCTTCCCTCCATCTTTCCTTGCCTCCTTGCCTCCTTGCCTCCTTGCCTCCTTGCCTCCTTGCCTCCTTGCCTCCTTGCCTCCTTGCCTCCTTGCCTCCTTGCCTCCTTGCCTCCTTGCCTCCTTGCCTCCTTGCCTCCTTGCCTCCTTGCCTCCTTGCCTCCTTGCCTCCTTGCCTCCTTGCCTCCTTGCCTCCTTGCCTCCTTGCCTCCTTGCCTCCTTGCCTCCTTGCCTCCTTGCCTCCTTGCCTCCTTGCCTCCTTGCCTCCTTGCCTCCTTGCCTCCTTGCCTCCTTGCCTCCTTGCCTCCTTGCCTCCTTGCCTCCTTGCCTCCTTGCCTCCTTGCCTCCTTGCCTCCTTGCCTCCTTGCCTCCTTGCCTCCTTGCCTCCTTGCCTCCTTGCCTCCTTGCCTCCTTGCCTCCTTGCCTCCTTGCCTCCTTGCCTCCTTGCCTCCTTGCCTCCTTGCCTCCTTGCCTCCTTGCCTCCTTGCCTCCTTGCCTCCTTGCCTCCTTGCCTCCTTGCCTATTCTCTCCTTGCCTCCTTGCCTCCTTGCCTCATTCCCTCCTTCCTTCCTTCCTTCCCTTCTTCCCTCTTTTCCTCCTTCCTTCCTTCCTTCCTTCCTTCCCTCCTTGCCTCCTTCCCTCTTTTCCTCCTTGCCTCCTTGCCTCCTTCCCTATTTCTTTCCTTGCCTCCTTGCCTCCTTGCCTCCTTGCCTCATTCCCTCCTTCCTTCCTTCCTTCTCTCCTTTCCTCTTTCCCTCCTTCCTTCCTTTCTTCCCTTCTTCCCTCCCTCCTTTCCTCTTTTCCTCCTTCCTTCCTTCCTTCCTTCCTTCCTTCCTTCCCTCCTTCCCCCTTTCCCTCCTTCCCCCTTTCCCTCCTTCCCCCCTTCTCTCCCTTCCATTCTTTCCTTTTTTTCATTACGTAGTTTATTTTTATCATTGCGGCTTTGGAGTACTTAAACCAACTTAATTAACACAATACATATTTTGCTTTAATTTTTAACAAACTTTAACAAAATATCTTTCTTACTTGCAGGAGCTCCGCCAAGCTCAGCTATAAAAGTTTACACTTCGATGTGTTTGATTATTATCGCTTTTGTCTTCTCGCTTCTTTTCAAGTAAAAACCGAGGGCCAAAATTTCAGAAGTTGTTGAACTTTATGATAAAAATCAGTAGACGTTACTTGCTACTTCGCTTTTATGCTGAACGTGTAAGATAATCATCGAAATGTCAACGAATTATGCCAGGTTTCGATGCTCGCTGTGGCGTCCCACAGCTTACCTCTTGGGCCCTTCACTTCTCAATATATTCAAAAATGCTATGAAAGTTATTGCTATTATACTTGATTAATGTATTTTGGAAAAGAGCTAGAGGGGGTGGTAGATGATAGATTGGTTATCTAGTTGGCTAATACAGTAAAATCTAAAGACTCCAAAAAGCTGTGAAACTTAATGAGCATTGCTACGTTGAAGATCTAAAAATCTAAAAATACATTTGTTCTTTATTTATCCAACATGGTGGCTATAGCGCTTCAAATGTTACTTAACACCAATAAGACAAAAGAATGTAAAATTAGGTCGCGTCAAGATTCTTGAATTTTATTGCATCGATTATGGCTGATTAATTGCACCTGTAAAATGAGACAATGAAACGTTAATAATAACGAATTAAATAAAATTATCAATTGTAGTGTCCAGATTACTTCCGGCTAGTCACGCCACTTATCACGTGACAACCACATGTAAATTTAGGTGCGAGAGAGTTAGGCCCCGTCCACACGTATCCGGAAATTTTTGTATCCGCAAATTACTTTTTGCGGATACGAAAATGTTTGCGTCCACACGCAGCGTATTCGAATCGTTCTCACCGTCCACACGTATCCGTTTTCGTAAAATGTGAGGATACGGACACAAAAATTTGCGGACACGTGTGGACTCAACCCGTATCCGTAAAAAAAAATTTGCGGACACGAAAATTTGCGGATACGTGTGGACGGGGCCTTAGAAATAAAGAAACATGGATTTAACCCATCATCATAAGCTTCCATCTTATTGAGCATATTTAACGCACACAACATCAATGCTGATTGTAGTTTGATTTTTAATTTGGACGAAGTTCAGTTTTAGAGACTTTTTTAGTCTCCTCCACTTAATCATTCATTAATCAGTTCAATAAGTTCTCTTATTTAATCATTGATTCGTTTATTTATTCATTCATTCATGTTGCTCATCAGCGTTTGACCACCAAATGGAACAGATAAAAACTCACATTCAAATTAATCAGCTGATTGAAACTCAGCAATTACCTACCGCATTTAGAAAAGTCAGTTTCTGTGATAGTCTTGTTCTGGTTGCAGGCAGCTACTCTCAGCATGCACGGGTTACTGTAAGTCTTGCCATCTGATCCACACACAGGTCTATATTCCATCGTGCAGAATCTGGAACAAACACACGATGGAACGCCAGTGATATTACTGCAGATGGAGTAGGGTGGCAAGGTACATGAAAAGCCAATTCGACACTTATCTGTAATAAATATGATTGTATATTAGTCAGGTTTAGAATTTAATCGAGAAAATAAATATTAGAGAGTTTTAGATTAACTTTTTTTTCTCCCCGCAAACGGCAAACGTGACCACGTTTTCATAGTTTCCCTTTATTTTACTTCACCTTTTACAAACCCTCTCACCAAGCGCAAATACTCTTTTGTTTTAGATCTACTACTTGGACTTTTTTGCGATTCTTTTTCATTAATTTAAAAGAATTTTTTACTGGTCAACTGACGTTTCACGTTTGCGTGAACGTAAATCTTAAACTCTCTATTGGCTAACTTTGATATAAGGTAGATAGCAGATGGTAAATCAGTTTTGCATGCTTCCTTCCTTCCTACATTGTTTACCGCATTTAGAGAAGTCAGATTCTGTGATAGTCTTGTTCTGGTTGCAGGCAGCTACCCTCAGCATGCACGGGTTACTGTAAGTCTTGCCATCTGATCCACACACAGGTCTATATTCCATCGTGCAGAATCTGGGACAAACACACGATGGAATGCCAGTGATATTACTGCAGATGGAGTAGGGTGGCGAGGGACATGATGAACCAATTCGACAGTGATCTGTAATAAAGAAGCGAGGATATTAGTTATGCATAGAACTAGTGCAAGAAAAGAATGTAGAGTAGCTTTGTTAAAGGTGCAAAAGTGGAAGGTAAGTCATTTTTTGCATGCTTCCTTCCTTCCAATATGGCTCACCGCATTTAGAGAAGCCAGTTTCTGTGATGATCTTGTTCTGGTTGCAGGCAGCTACTCTCAGCATGCACGGGTTACTGTAAGTCTTGCCATCTGATCCACACACAGGTCTATATTCCATCGTGCAGAATCTGGGACAAACACACGATGGAATGCCAGTGATATTACTGCAGATGGAGTAGGGTGGCGAGGGACATGATGAACCAATTCGACACTTATCTGTAATAAAGAAGCGAGGATATTAGTCATGTGTAGAACTAGTGAAAGAAAAGATCTGTAATAAATAAGTTTGGATAATTTGAATCAATAAAATAAATATTGGTTAATAGTACGACGTTTGCTACAATTGAGAACGACCCTATTGAATAGGTTCGAGTCCAGCATAAGTTCGACAAGCCAAGTCGGACATTACGACTCTGGAGCGACTTTGCAGCAAACGCCGTTTTAAACACGAGCCGAACTAAATTTATAAATTATGCAAGATAGTAAATCAGTCATGCATGTCGCATGACTTACACCAAAGCCGTGAAAACAACCCACTCCCCCACCTCCCAAACACTCATTCCCCACCCCCCTGGCGAGTATGCGCTATACAAAGATGAGTGATGAATTGGACCGAGAAGCTCTGGACACGAAAATCAATTCAAAACTACTCAAACTGAACATGTCCGCGTTTAGAAAATCCTTGCCACGAGACGAGACTCTGGAGTCTTGTAGTTTTTGTTTTGACCAAACGAAATATGTTTGCCTGCTGTATATTCGAGAGCAACGAAGATGAGCAAGGCTGGACGGCGGGCAAAAGCGTTGCGTATTGTGAATGCTGCGAGAGAGACAAAAAAAATTAAAAACAGAAAATAAGTGCAGAGTCCAATGCTATTCTCCGTTTTCTGTTTTGTAGTACTGCATGAATTCCATAGAAATGCCTGTTTTAATTGTGGTCGAGCGCTATGTATTTCCCCCATTGCAAGAATATGTATTTAAATCCGGAAAAGACAAACAAATGTCCGTGCGTTCCCCCGTGCATTTTCATGTCCAATTAAGATTATTATAACAATGGGTGAGTGATTTAAGATCGACGTTTGCCGCCACGTAGGCCCTTAGTCTCCCTTCCACTGAACCTATGTCAAATAGGTTCGGTGCGACATTAGTCCGACGTTTGCCCTGGACCTAAGATGATTCTAAAAGGGGTTAAACAATTTAAATGATCTAAAATGGCATGTCATCGTACACATAATATATTATCATTTTTACATAATTAAGTCTTCGAGAACGAGAGCGTAGAACACAAAAAGCTCTTAGTTTTCCTTCTTTGAGCTTAAAAAGCCCACTTTCAGCTATTCAAACGCGTTTTTAATGCTAGTTTGGTACCCCAATTTTAAAATAACAGACTTAAAGGTTTTACTAACCTGTTTTTCGAGCGAAAACGACGGCTGCAAAGACACATAGGAGTGCTTGAATCTTCATCGTTCTAATGAGAAGAGGTCTTCAGAAAATACGACGACACAAGTAATGAAAGCTGGGTTTTAAGGCGTATGAATTTGGTTGCAATCGGCTTGCTGACGTCAAACATGTTTGATAGAAGTCTTCAGTCACCGCTAATTCTAGCTGTTGCTCGAGGTCACGTAAATAGGAAATTCAATCCTAGTTTTTTGATCATCTTACGTATTTAGAAAACGCGTGCTTGGGTTTTTACGAGAAAATAAAATAATAACAATAATAATAAAGGGAAAATAGTACGACTGAAGAGAGGTAAGAAAGATGGAAAGACCCTTGGCAGTTTCAAACAGAGCATGCAGAAGAAAGGGAGAGAGAGAGAACCAATATTTTGGAAACAAATATGAAGAACCATTGTTGGACGTGTGTGACCTGTTCTGCGACTTAACCCCAACACATCACGTATACCTGCCGCAAGAGTTTCACGCTACTGCTCAAAGCGCATGCTCAAGAAGTCAAAAAGTGGGATCAAGGGCTATAACAATTGCTATATTTTAGTATATTTGATTTTAACTTTACGCTACTTGCTCTTGAATATTTAATGAAAATTTGTAAGAAAAATACAACTGAATATAGCAATTTTTAAAACCCACGCTTATGAATAATTTTATTCTACATTCCTATTCAATCGACAGGCCACTGGCTATTCAGAAAGAGCTACCGTCGTAAAACAATAGAGTACGATTTCATCCCTGCTGGCCATACGTCCTCAGTACCAAATCATTCAACGAAGCACTGAGGATATTTGGTAAGAGTAATGAAACTCTCTACATTATATCTGTAAGAGCTCTTGAAAAGGCATTTCAAATTTCTTTGTTTACTGAGTAAATATTGTCCAATTAAAGACATAAAAAAGACAGACACTGGTCTCTAACTCGGGTTTCAAAACTCCTCCGGTCCCAAAATCTAATTATTTTTTATCTAATATTTTGTAAAAGTGGTCCCAGGACGTCTGATACTAAAACAACCACCCCATTTTCATGTTATATTACATTTTATACTACTTATTAAGAGTACAAATATTATTGCACTGTTCGGACAAAATCTCTAGGAGAATATCCTAGTAAATATCGATTGTTTGCCTAAAGTACGATTCAATAAATTACCTTTCAAAAGTCCCTAGACTCCAAGACGTTTCTTGTTAAATTTATCTGATCTTTTTCTGTTTCAAATCATTAAATGTTATACTATTTGTTTACCATCTTAGACTATTTAAGTGAGCCGGGCTTAGTAGAGAAGCATACTTTGAAAAGATCAGCCAGTTCAGCTTCAACTTCAACTTCAACTTCAACTTCAACTAAGAATCATGAAAGCCATTCTCGTCGCTTGTGTTCTTGTTGCTCTCTTTGCTTCTCAGCAAATTGAAGGTTAGTTACCATCCATTATATTAATTAAGAGCTCGAATTCTTCCTTGTAAAATGCTAAATTTAATAACTTGAATATGCTTTGAGCTCATGATACGAGCAGCCAAGGTACGGAAACTCAATGGCTAAAGTTTCGACCAGAACCAATTTTTCACTTGCATTTGTCGTTTTATGTCTCATGATATAAAATATATATTGTAATATATATATACTAATAATACATGTTTATCTATATGCCAAAATATACTTAAGTATCTTCTCTTCTTACGATTTTTCTTTGAGATTAAATATAAAGTAAATGAGCAGTTTACTCCTACCGAGGCACTGTTTTCGATATGAAAGAATTAAAAATCCTTAGACTGATGTTTGTAAACTTGACTGTTTCAGCTAAAGAATGTCCTCGGTTCTGTACTATGCAGTACGCTCCGGTATGTGGCTCTGATGGTGTCACCTATGGCAACGAATGTATGCTTCGTGGAGCTTCTTGCAGAAGTGATAACAAGATAGAGCTGGTCCACACAGGACAATGCTAAGAAGACGACCCATACTCAAGGAAGTGACACAGAAAATACAAAAATAGTTTAGTTTTGGCACGTGCATGAGTGTAGATGACAATACTTTTTGACTTCTTTTAAAACTGTCCGGCGTAGACGTCTAAATAAAACAGTTAAGCAATAGAATGTTTGAAGTTTTTTGTTCTTCTTCTCGTTATAAAAGTCCTTCTGCTTCACAATTATTTGCATCATCTTCATCATCTTCTTCTCCCCCTCCTCCTCTTCCTCCCCTCCCCCTCCTCCTTCTCCTTAGTCCTTCTTCTTCTTCTTCTTCTTCTTCTTCTTCTTCTTCTTCTCGACCTTCGAGTTTCATACTTGGTTAAAAGATTATTATTATTCCACCGACTGCAGCAGCATGTCGTAATGCTGAAAAAAGTTATCAGTTATTTTTCAGTGCAATCCCTTGTCATACAAAAACAACGAATTTTCACTTTAGCTTCAAAAATTCAAAAAAAGTATCACTTTGGGATAAAATATTCAAACTATTACACTTTTTCCTTCATTTGTTGTTATGTATTATGATGTAACTGGCATTTTTCATAAATCAAGCATATTTTTGAAAAAGGTGTGAAAATGACCCAAAATCGAACGAAACCATAGGCTATAGTCCATGCTTTTTGCACAAAAATGCCTAAAAATGACCTATTTTGCATTCTTCATGAATAATGCATATCTTTTGAAAAGGTGTGAAAATGGCTCAAATTCGATCAAAACCATGGGCTATAGTCCATGCTTTTTGCCCGATAGTGGCCAAAAATGACCTATTTTTCATCCTTGATAAATAATGCATATTTTTGGAAAAGGTGTGAAAATGCCCAAAATCGATCAAAACCATGGGCTATAGTCCATGCTTTTTGCCCGAAAATGGCCAAAAATGACCTATTTTTCATTCTTCAAAAATGATGCAAATTTTTGGAAAAGGTGTGAAAATGACCAAAATCGGTCTAAAACATGAACCATTTTGGATGTTTTATGAATAACTAAGTAGATATGAAATGGGCGTTCATTGCTGACAATCGATTAGATGCGGATTATCCGCATCTAATCGATTGTCCGCAATGAATCCGCATGATTCGGCGGGGCCCGTGGCGCAGAACGCCCATTTCATATCTACTTAACTAGACGCTGTAGGCAGCGTTGACTGGGATACCTTGAAGGGGGAGTGGAGGACCTGGTTTCAACATGCATGAAGTAATTAGTTGGTTTAGCTTCCAAAAATACTGATAAAGTAATACTGATAATTAACTCAATTTGGAACTGCAATTCCAGAGGTTGTTGTTCGGGCATAAGCGTGCGCATTTGCACGGGCATTGTATAGCTCGCTTTAAAATCAAAATGCTTCATTTAGAACGTAAATACGGGCTAATATTTGCTCCAGACCTCTCTCATAATTGCTTTACATTTTATGATTTTATAATTTATCGATATTTTTTAATGAATCGCCATTTTTTGAAGAAAAATTAAGGTGGCTGGACCCCCTCACGCTTGACCGCTACCTTCCACTTTTGGAACGCTGGTGCATAAACGTGTTTTATCCGATTGCAAATCTTTTTTGCACATAAGTCACATAAAGATTGAATTAATGTTTGATGCAATTTTTAGTGAGATCGGACGTCATAACACGCGATTATCATGAAATATTTGTTTTCGTTTAGAAAATAATTTTAGCCTTGCAGAGCGTTCAACACTAAAATGCTTCGTACCACATAATTATATACTGGATGCCTCCATTTGTGGGGATTTTTGAAAAAATCTATCTAGCTAATTATGAGATATTTGAGATTATTTAAATATAGTGCATAATCTACTTCAAAACTAAACAATGGATTTCATACGGCCGAAATTAATATTTCAGAGCTATATATTCACAAAAGTCATTGCTCATTTAGTTTTACTCTGTATCTAGTTTTAAAAGGAACATTTTGAAGGTAATCGACGTATGCGATTTTGTGAAAACGTATAGTGCATAAGACGGGGTAAACATTTGATGCGCACTTTTCATCGCAGTTTTCTAGTCAATCTTACTAGATCTTCCATTATTCTAAAATTCGCTGATCATTTCTCTCAAAATTACGTTAGGATACAAATTAGAACTTAAACTAATATTACACAAAATTGCAAGACTATTGAACTCATTTAAAGCGATCTAAAGCCAACGACAAATACAGGAAACATTGATCGTTTCCCAACGATTTGATGCTCTTGGAATTCTATTGTTTGCTAATGATCATAACATCAAATTCTTTCGTACCATGCACGGTCTCATCTCGCTTGGTCGCTTTCCGATTTACTCCCGAAGTATGGTTTTATACTTAAACTCAAAAGTCTTGCTCGCTTCTTTCTTGAAGTTTTTATTTGAGGCATGTTCGCCGATTCTATTCACTCACGTTTGAATAAAAAAAACTGTTTATTATACCAAACTTTTTTTCAAAAATCCCTACAAATGGAGGCATCTAGTACATAATTATGTGGTACGAAGCATTTTAGTGTTGAACGCTCTGCAAGGCTAAAATTATTTTCTAAACGAAAACAAATATTTCATGATAATCACGTGTTATGACGTCCGATCTCACTAAAAACTGCATCAAACATTAATTCAATCTTTATGTGACTTATGTGCAAAAAAGATTTGCAATCGGATAAAACACGTTTATGCACCAGCGTTCCAAAAGTGGAAGGTAGCGGTCAAGCGTGAGGGGGTCCAGCCACCTCAAAGGAGACCATAACGCTTCGAACGGCAAGGATCAAACCCTGGAATGTGCTTAGCAAATTATTTACTTTGCTTCTTAAATCAAATAGAATCTTAAAATAAATATTGCTATGTACCTCATGTTCCTTTGTGGATAGACTTTGAAGCCAAAACAGTTAATATAAATACATAAATGTAGGCTATAAGAATATCTATATTGTCATGCTGAATGAATTTGCAGTATCGCTTATCGTATAAATTCTGGCTTTTGAAACCCTGTTCTCCTTACCGATCTTCGCTTGTTCGTGCAGAAAATACTGCTCGAGTAGATGAATCATGAAGAGTAAACCAAAACAAGCTATTGCTCATGAAGTTCATTGAAAATTCTTAGAAATAATTGCTTCGAAACCATCGGTATCTTCTTGCCTTGAAATCCATGTTTACGAAATTGATAAATTGTTATTTCTGGTTCGGCTGTTTTGAATTACAGCAGTCAACAAAATATAGCATGCGTAGACATAAACCTCTGCCACGTGATCCCCTAACTCCGCCCTCCATAATCACTTGACAACATAGTGACATGGATTGGCATCTGGTACATGATAATTAGCCTTTTCATAGTTTAAGAATCGATTCCACTGCGCATGCGATTTTATCCCAAATTTCTCACCTTCTTTTGTTTAATTAAGAACAAAAGAAGAATTAGTCAAAAGAAGGTGAGAAATTCGGGATAAAATCGCATGCGCGGTGGAATCGATTCTTAAACTATGAAAAGGCTTATTGATTGGACTGTAGACGGGAACCCTAGAGCAGATACCCGCAAAGGTCTCTTGGGTAAGTTCCTGAAGACCCCTGGATACTATTGCGCAACTTTGCCATTTTGTCGTGGAGAAGACAGAAAAAAAAACAAAGGCATTTTCTGACTGTGATACCGCAGGTATCCCAGTAATTATTATTCTCGTTAGGAAGCAAGGAAGCAAGAAAGGATGAAATGGATAACTACTTACATATTCTCTTTATTACCCAATATAAGTGCTTTTTTTACAACAAAAAAGAAATAAAATTGAATAATTTACAATGAATTGACAGGTTATTGACAGTTAGTCATCGAATATTAAATTCTCAGTCGAGTTGGTTTTGGACGTGAAAGGCTTTTGCTTCTCTGGGACTCAAATCTTGTGTTGAATCTGCAAAGAAAACCTTAGATATTACTAGTAATTGAATCTAAAACTCTCTGAAATTTCAATTCCATCTGTAAGTAAGCTGGGCCATAAATTGAGCAACCCAGAGGTTGTTTCAGGGTTCAATCTGTGAGTTAGCCATGCCCTGACGTAGATCAGCCCAGAGGTTGCTTCAGTGTTGGATCTGCTAGTTACCGTTGACCTGATTTAGATCAGCTCAGAAAATGTTTCAGGGTTCGATAAAACCTGTTCTCACAAGGATCCCATAAATACCTTTTAGCTTTATGCTTCTTCTTCGTCTCCAGCCAGGTTGTGAGGTGTTTTTCTCTTTTATTAATTCCTGGATTTTATTTTCCCGTATTTTCTCGAATTCCTCACGAGCCTCTTCGTAACTCTTGGTGGTTGAGTGGGTCACGTGACATATTGTTAATATCAGTATGGAAAAGAGAAGGACTGTTTGAACATACGTCATCTGTGTAGAATAATAAGATGCATACAGTCAAAAGGCAAGGATGGACGGATGGATGGATGGATGGATGGATGGATGGGATGGATGGATGGATGGATGGATGGATGGATGGATGGATGGATGGATGGGATGGATGGATGGGATGGATGAATGGATGGATGGATGGATGGATGGATGGATGGATGGATGGATGGATGGGATGGATGGATGGATGGATGGATGGATGGATGGATGGATGGATGGGATGGATGGATGGGATGGATGAATGGATGGATGGATGGATGGATGGTTGAATGGATGGATGGATGCATGGATGGGTGCATGGATGGATGGATGGATGGATGGATGGGTGGATGGATGGATGGAGGGGCTCGTAGGATTTATAGAGAGTTAGCACCTTAAGTTGAAATAAGTCTTTTGTGAAGTTGTACAATAGAATAGAACTTTATTTAAATGGCAAAATCTCATGCAAGTTACAAACCACTAATTGGATAATATTGAATGCATTACTTTAGGTAAAGAAATAACAGAGGAGATTAGTGAAAAGGTTTTGGGATTTATTTACACTCAATTAGAATTATAACTGATTAGAAAATTAGTGTAATGTCTGGAGGCGTTGATAGAAAGGCTTAAGTGGAAAGATTTCATTAAGTGGAAAGTGTGTTTTAGCTTATTGACAAAGATGGCCTACTTGGAAAGAACGATATCTAAACTGAAACAAAGATGGAAAGGAAGACGGAAGAAAGAAAGAAAAAAAAAAAAAAAAAAAAAGAAAAAAAAGAAGAAAGAATTCAATTTCCTCATAGATCAATGCAATAACTTTCCCAAGACCTTTAGCAAAAACTAATAAAATATTCATTGATATTAACAATGAATTTGAAGAAAGCATAACAGGAGTTCAACAACAGACCAAATTTGTAATCGCCAAAATATTTGCAAAAAAATCTAAAAAATCCGAAAAATTCTTTGATGTCTTTAGATAAGATTTGTTCCATTTAGAGGCATCAATATACTAGATCTTTGGCAGAAAAGAAAGTAAAAATGCCATCTTTCAAATCGGCTCCTCATTATCGATGGTTATAATCATGAAAAGCAAGTCATTTGGCTACTTGAATATTTTGAGATCCAGAGAAATCAAAGCCAGTTTTAAAGACTGAGTTAAAACTGCGTTGAAAATAAATAGTTCCGGATGAGTAGAATATTTTAGGCTTTCATGTTAACTTACCTTGCCAACAGCTATGGAGTGGAGTTTGCAGCGGTTCTATAGTGGAGAGTTAGCAAAACCACCGGCTGTTTTATAGGATTATTTTCGGTTCCACTCAAAGTTTTTTTTAGCTTACACTGTTAACTTATTAATTTACTCAAAGAGTTTAATAGAACTAACACAGGAACTACTTGAGGGAATTAAAGAGAACTCTTAAAGGTTTAATGTTTTAATCTTAATGTACTAATGTTTCAAGGTACTTCAAAGAGGCGGGCAGAATGAGCCATGAGGAAAAAAAGCGCAATCGTGGGGAAAGGTCGGTACTGCGATAAGAAAATAAATAATGAAATAAAGAGAAGAGAAGAGAAGAGAAGAGAAGAGAAGAGAAGAGAAGAGAAGAGAAGAGAAGAGAACAGAACAGAACAGAACAGAAGAGAACAGAAGAGAAGAAAACAGAACTGAAGAGAAAATACTGGCAATGTTTCAAGTATTTTATTTAGATAGCAAACCAAATATTTCTCACTGTCGATTCTAAATACTTGTAACTATAAAGTTTTCATCCATCTTGAGAAAACATTAGATTGTTTATTTTAGCTTTCTAAAATAAAATAATGATATATTCTAGATTAAATCATGACTTTTAGACTCCAGTTTTTCATCTATATATAGAATCATTACATTTCATTGACGTGTGACAAGGAAAAGTAAACGTGTCCGGAGTTTCATGGTGGTTTTGGCGGGAACACAGACGCGGCTGCGCCAACACCCGATACCAGACCCTATTATTCTCACTGCGCATGGTTATCTTAGTATCAAAATATCCATGTTTGATTTTCCTGCTGTAGTAGTGTACTCAGCCCAGAGGTTGTTTCAGGGCTCGATCTGTGGCATGAGTTAGCCGTGCCCTGACTTAGATCAGCCCAGAGGTTGTTTCAGCTAGGGCTCGATCTGTGAGCGGTTACCCATGCTCTGACTTGGACCAGCCCAGAGGTTGTTAAAGTGTTTGACAAAATGCGCAAACATTTAACAGCTTCACTATCAAATGATAATAAGGTCATTTCAATCCTCAAGAGAAGGGAATTCTTTAATATCTGATCCCCAGATTGAGCTGTCTTGACGTCACATGCAAGGGGTCTATATTCTTCGATTGTACGTTACGTCATCGCTGCCTGTCGGTAAGTCTGGCGACAGTGCGACGTCCTGTGCCTTACCGTGGCCACCCAACTAATTTTTTACCAGTAATGATGAAAAGGTAAATTATACACCGTGAAAAGATGAAAAAACTTACTGACGTTTCGGACGCTAGTCCTTCGTCGGAGTAAGAGAGAAAGAAGTGGTAGAAAGGAGTGTATATATGATAGAATAAGACAAAAGAAACCAATGAGAGCAAGGTAGGCAAGGAAACAAAAACAAACAATCAAAAGACAAAAGAAAAGGTTAGTTGAAAATAAAGCGTTCATTAATCCCGTTGGGACTAAGAGTGCCCAATAGGTGAATAAGCCGCATTTCTTTGGTCTTGCGACAATCATTGTTGCCGTTAAGCAAAGAAAGACCGAAAACAATGAAGTCAGAAAGAGAATTTGGTTAGCTAGATTAAAATGGCGGGAAACTGGTTTGGTGGGATCGTTATTGCGAATATCATAAAGATGATTGCAAATGCGATCACCAAGACGGCGGCCAGTCTCGCCCACATACAAAAGATTACAGCGGGTACATTTAATACAATATACAACATTAGAAGTGGTACAAACAAAATGGTCAGTGATTTTAACAGTTGATTTAGGACCGACAACAGAAGTGTGAGAGACTATGTGAGGACAAGTATAACAACGTTTACGAGAACAGCGAAAAGTACCAGGTTCTTTGTTAGAGGGAAGAACTCCCTTGACCAAGAAAGAACGGAGATTACGATCACGTTTATAGGAAAAGAGAGGGCGGTTGTTGAAAATAGCAGAAGTGCCAGTATCAGAGTCAAGCAGAGAAAAGTTGCGGTTAACAATGGGTTTAATGGAAATGTTAATAGGATGATACGTAAGAGTGAAAGGAATGCGGTCATTAGAGGGACGAGTGTGAGGAGTGAGAGCGGTGGTACGATCAATAGTAGAAACTTTACGAATGGCGCGATCAATAACATGAGCAGGATAATTACGCTTAAGGAAGAAGGAACGCATCTCAGAACATTTAACAGAAAAATCAAGATCATCACTACACAAACGACGAAGACGAAGAAATTGCGAGAACGGAATAGCGTTAAGAGTGTGCTTAGGATGAGAAGAATGGACACTAGTGCTAAGACGGTCGTCATTAACACTAAGCAAGATGTCAAGGAAAGTGACTGATGTTTCACTAACCTCCCACGTAAAGTCTAAGGCAGGGTGAAAAGAGTTAACAAAAGAGATGAAAGAATGTAAGTCATTACGCGAACAAGAAGTAGCACCAATACAATCATCAATATACCGTCCAAAAAACTCAGGTTTAGGTCCAGTATATTGTTGAAAAACAAGGTTTTCGATATAACCAACAAACAAATTGGCATAACTAGGGCCCATCTTAGTACCCATAGCAACACCGTTTATCTGCCGATAATACCGATCACCGAAAGAAAAACAATTAAGAGTAAGAACAAGTTCAGCTAAGCGTAACAAAGTGGGAGTGCTGGGCTCGAGGACAGGACGAAGATCGAAAAAATGCTGAAGAGCACGAAGGCCCTCATCATTAGGAATAACAGTATACAAAGATTTGACGTCCATAGTAAACAAAAGCTTAAAAGCTTATCTTATATACACTCCTTTCTACCACTTCTTTCTCTTTTACTCCGACGAAGGACTAGCGTCCGAAACGTCAGTAAGTTTTTTCATCTTTTCACGGTGTATAATTTACCTTTCATCATTACTGTTTCATTAGAAACACCGACGCAGCTCACACTAGTTTTTAGCTAGTTATATCTAATTTTTTACCAATGCCGTTAAATCCTTTTCTGTCAATTGTTTCCATGAATTAACAGACTTTTTACGAAAGTATCCAGTATTAGCCAGCAAATGTACCAACATTGGTATCATCTAGAAAAATTCCTAGTCATTTATTTAAGTTTGTAGTAAAACTATTTTAAATATTTGCGGTCACGCTGAGTGATTTCACGTGCAAATGCACGAATTGTCGCTGTCTGATTGGCTAACTAGTAAAAATAACGGGTAGGCGAGTCGCGCTGTAATTTCTGAAAGGTTTGATTTTCAATCTCAGATCGCCCTCAATCGCACTGCACATGCGCGATGATGAAATGGCACTTCCATCGTGCGCAGTGCAAATGACAGGGATCTTGCTGATTCAAGAGCGGAAACACCCATGGTGCATTTCGGGCTTGGTTTAGAAAATGCAGCATTAAACTAAACCTTCATCAACCATTGACTTTTTTTGAAAGAAAAACTGATAAAACAATGAACCTGGATATTACTTCCCTTATATGATTATAATATTACAACGAGGCAGGAGAAAAATAGTTAAGCTTAACTTTGGCGTTTATTTAACAATTAAAACTTAAATAACACTAAAAAAAAGATTTACATAGGATTAAAAGGCTACTCGATAATATTTTATCGGAAGCAAAATCTCAATGTCCAGCCTTGGATAGTTCGGTAGTCATTACGTCATTGAAGAATAACGATCTCTTAGACAAGTTGGCTAATTACGTTTTTGGAAGTTAAAGGCTTTTGCTTCTCTTGCATTAAGGTCTCCTTTTGAATCTGTCAAGAAAATAAACATGAGAGTCAATTATATTATATTTAAAACGTAAAAAAAAAAAAAAAAAAAAAAAAAGATTCAATTCGTTTTGTGAGTTAGGCGTGCCCTGACTTAGATCAGCACAGAGGTTGTTTTAGGGTTCAATCTGTGAATTTGCCAACTATTTGATAAGCCCAAAGTTTGTGTCAGGTGATTTGATCTGTGAGTTATAGCTGTACCCTGATTTGGATCAGCTTAGAAGTTCATCGAGAGTTTCCGGGTTCGTCAAAGATGTGAAGGTTTGAGGAAAGTTGCAAAATAAGGCTGGGACTTCAATCTTGTTCAAATTTCATTAACCATGGGCTTCCTGTGTTCTCACGAAGATCCCATAAATACCTTGTAACTTGATGCTTCTTCTTCGTCTCCAGCCAGGGAGTGTTGCAATTTCATTGCCGTGTTCCTTGAAAGATACATATTCCAATGTTTCATGAACGTTTCCGTCGTAAGATTGGGAGAGGGTCACGTGACATATTGTTAATATCAGTATGGAAAAGAGAAGGATTGTTTGACAATACGTCATCTGTGTAGAATAAAAAGATACATACAGTCAAAAGTCACGCATGGATGGATGAATGGATAGATGGATGGATGGATGGATGGGAGGATGGATGGATGGATGGGTGGATGGATGGATGGGTGGGTGGGTGGGTGGATGGATGGATGGATGGATGGATGGATGGATGGATGGATGGATGGATGGATGGATGGATGGATGGATATACGAGATTTTAGGCGCAAAAGGAAGTCAAAATACATTTCTTTCAGCTCCCTATTATTGCTTGTTTTGTTATATTTATAGTTGGAACTTGAATATTTTGAAATGCAGAAAAATTAAAGCCAGTTATAAAGAGTTACATGTCGTTGAAAAATAGGTTTTGATCAAATGCTTATAATATTTTTAAGTTTTGAAGTTAACCTACCTTTTTAATCACAAGGAAAGGAGTTCGCAGTGGTTCTAAGTGGCGAGTTAGCAAAGCAGCAAGCGATTTTATAGTTTTTCTTTCGGTTCTTAAATCTTTCCACTTGAGGTATTTTTTAGCTTACACTGTTAGCTAATTAATTAACACAAGAATGTTTAATAGAACTATGTAGGGCTGAACTACTTGACGTAATTAAAGTGAACGCGCTTGAAAGGTGTAATGTTTTAATCCTAATGGACTAATGTTTTAAGGGACTTCAAAGAAGCGGGCGGAATGACGAAACGTGGGAAAAATCAGAGCGATTGTGGAGAAAGGTCGGTTTTGGAATAAGATACTGCGAAAGAGAAGAGAAGAGAAGAGAAGAGAAGAGAAGAGAAGAGAAGAGAAGAGAAGAGAAGAGAAGAGAAGAGAAAAGAACATGCAGTTCGGAAAAAAAGGATAGATTGCTTCCTTTTCATATTGATATCGTAGTTGTGTGAAATATCTGACTTACAGGTTTTTTAAAATATATTTTTAACATCTTATCACTGACTCTTAGACTCATAGACTCCAGATTTTCATCTATATATAGAATCATTTACATTTCATTGACGTGGGACAAGGAAAAGCAACGTGTCTGGAGTTTCATGGTGGCTTTGGCGGGAACACAGACGCGCTTGCGTCCACACTCGAAACCACACCCTAGTATCAAAACATCAAGGTTTGCCTCGTTTGATTTGTCGCGTAGTTTAAGTTGTTTTGACCAATCCTTTTTCAAAATGTAACATCCAGTAAAAGGACCTTTTAGTTCACATCCAGTAAAAGGACCTTTTAGTTCACATCCAGTGAAAGGACCTTTTAGTTCACAACCAGTGAAAGGACCTTTTAGTTCACATCCAGTGAAAGGACCTTTTAGTTCACATCCAGTGAAAGGACCTTTTAGTTCACATCCAGTGAAAGGACCTTTTAGTTCACATCTAGTGAAAGGAACCTTTTAGTTCACATCCAGTGAAAGGACCTTTTAGTCAGTCACATCCAGTTAAAGGACCTTCTAGTTCACATCCAGTGAAAGGACCTTTTAGTTCACATCCAGTGAAAGGACCTTTTAGTCAGTCACATCCAGTGAAAGGACCTTTTAGTTCACATCCAGTGAAAGGACCTTTTAGTCAGTCACATCCAGTGAAAGGACCTTTTAGTTCACATCCAGTGAAAGGACCTTTTAGTTCACATCCAGTGAAAGGACCTTTTAGTTCACATCCAGTGAAAGGACCTTTTAGTTCACATCCAGTGAGAGGACCTTTTAGTTCACATCCAGTGAAAGGACCTTTTAGTTCACATCCAGTGAAAGGACCTTTTAGTTCACATCCAGTGAAAGGGACCTTTTAGTTCACATCCAATGAAAGGACCTTTTAGTTCACATCCAATGAAAGGACCTTTTAGTTCACATCTAGTGAAAGGACCTTTTAGTTCACATCTAGTGAAAGGACCTTTTAGTTCACATCCAGTGAAAGGACCTTTTAGTTCACATCCAGTGAAAGGACCTTTTAGTTCACATCCAGTGAAAGGACCTTTTAGTTCACATCCAGTGAAAGGACCTTTTAGTTCACATGCAGTGAAAGGACCTTATAGTTCACATCCAGTGAAAGGACCTTTTAGTTTACATCCAGTGAAAGGACCTTATAGTTCACATCCAGTGAAAGGGCCATTTAGTTTACATCCAGTGAAAAGACCTTTTAGTTCACATCCAGTGAAAGGAACTTTTAGTTCACATCCAGTGAAAGGACCTTTTAGTTCACATGCAGTGAAAGGAACTTTTAGTTCACATCCAGTGAAAAGACCTTTTAGTTCACATACAGTGAAAGGAACTTTTAGTTCACATCCAGTGAAAGGACCTTTTAGTTCACATCCAGTGAAAAGATCTTTTAGTTCGCATCAATTGAAATTAGTTATATTCAATTAAAAATTATTTCAATTTCATTTGATATGCAAAAACGTTTTGTTGACGCTTTTATTACTCTTCAAGGATGTAGCTTTCATTATTGATACACGTTATACTAATCAAGCTTAATATAATTAAATTTCATTTCAAAGTAAGATCATAGTAAATAAATAGATTATTTTGTCATTGCCATCCCTTTACAACAGAGAAATGAAGGTAGAGACTTTAGCCCCTTTAACAAAATTATCTTATATGGCAATATACCAAAGAAATGCCACAAGTTTCATTCAGGAAAAGTGTGATTTCTTTATATTAAAATACAAATTTTGCGTCTCAATTTTGAAATAATTTTGAAATGGGGCTATTCGAGGTCAACAAATAAATCAAGTTTAATCGTATATACACCTATTTAAAAAACGTTATCGCATTTGAAATCTGAAATCTGAGATCGAGTAGCACGCTGCAAATTGTGTAATATTCACAGGCATATAACGTAGTTTCCTATTAGATTGGAATATGAGAAACAACGTTTGAAATATAAATATTATTTTTCACATTTTAACCAGAAAACGTAAACCACAAAGCATTTTGTTTAGTTTCAGATCACCCATTGTAAATTTCGGACATTTTTTTTTGAAATAGGCGTATACACGTATACAACTCAAGAACGACAAAACCACATTTCTTTTAAACCTTTAAATAGTTATTTTCATTATTTCTAGTTTCACATCAGTTAGTTATCCAGATTAAATAACTTGTTTACACATTAGTCAATCAGAGAAAACATCGTTGGAGAGTTGGTGTTTTCTTCCAATCAAAACCAGGGCGATTGGTCTGCTTTCTGATTGGCTAACATATACTCAAAAGATAATTGGGTAGCTGCGGTTACTGCGGTAGCAAGCGTCAAAGTTTAGCAGTAGATATTTCGGATCCATTTTGATGAGAAGTCAGATAATATTGCTCCCTTCATCTTGAGTAGCAAATGATTTGGCATCTTTGTGGTGGAGTTTCACGTCATCTGAAGTATATTAAGATAGAATACGTTTGAACGAATGAACTGGAATGGATTGGATTGGATTGGATTGGATTGCATGTGACTGCGATGGATAGAGGTTGAGAGAATCTGATAGGATGTGACTGGAATGGATTGGATCAATGTGACTGGGACGGCATCAACCCCAGAGGTTGTTTCAAAGTTCAATATGTGAGTTAGCCATGCCCTGACTTAAATCAGCCCAGGGGGTGTTTCAGCCGGTTTGATCTGTCTGTGAGTTAACTTTGCCCTGACATAGATCAGACCAAAGGTTGTTTTAGATTTCAATCTGTGAGTAAGCCGTGCCCGACTTAAATCAGCCAGAGGTTGTTTCAGGGTTCTATGCATCTGTGAGTTAGGCATGCACTGACTTAGATCAGACCAGAGTTTTTCAAAGGGTCCGTAAATCCTATAAATACCTTTTTGTTTAATACTTCGTTTTCTACGCCACCCTCCAAGGCTGCCTATTTTGTCTTCCTCTCTGCCCTCTTCGTATAGTTTTCCTCCATGAGTGGAATGGCAAAGAACCAACATCACTATCACTATGAAGACCAATTTGTGGAAATTCATCTATAAATAGAAAGTAGAAAGTGAACCAAAAAGTTGAATTGGTTGTGATAGATGTCTTAGGAAATTTAAAAAAAAAAAAAATCTACGAATGTACCTGAATCAAGGAAACGGAAACCTTGTCTGACAACTAGTTAGCTAGCCTGGTATTTAAACAATAGGAGAGATTTTTCAATCTCACTTTTCATATTTTTTCTTGACAAATCTTGTAACAACAAAATTGTGAGCAAAATAAACTTGTATTGTATTGTTTTGTATTGTATTGCAAAATTTATAATAAACAATTATTGAATGGAATGGACTACTTCGACGATATGACGGCGGCCATTCTAACCAGGCAGCAAAACAAAGCAATGATGACAGAAAATATATATAGTTTCGTGTGTTTGTCTTTCTTTAATGGGTAAAGATGATCGATGTACATGTGCTGTCTTAATTCATCTTTTGTTGTATTCTCTTGAGGTGAGCCAAAAATATCATTTGAAGTTATTACTGTAAAAGAGCTTAATAATAATAATAATAACTTTATTAATAATTATTATAATATGTGTGAAAAAATCTTAATATATATATTATCTATGATTTGTGATGTATTAGTAATATATATTATTTATTAGCTTTACTGATTTACCACCTGGACGCCTATAATGCATTGCGATCCAAGATGGCCGCCGTATCGTCGAAGTAGTCCTCTCGGTTTTAAACCGTAAACTATCAAGAACTCGCTATCAAGAACTCGGCCGTAACGTGGCAAATAAAATAGCCCGGCTTCGTAAGTCTTGACAATTTACGATGTAATACTCAACCTCATCAAACAATTGTTTAGTATGAATATATTATCGATGATATTATAAAATTATTGGCTATCAGATAAGATATATTCGCGCGCATTTTGTCATATGTTGGAATATATTAGAAATGAAACATAGAAATGTATCATAAAAACGAAGAAAAAATTAACAAAGAAAACGAATATTTAAAACTCAAAATCAAAACCAATTTTTCAAGATTTGTTTTTCTGCTTAAACGTATAGAAGTTTGTAATAAAACTAAAGAAAAATGATAGCTTTTTCCTACCTTGTTTAAATATCGCTTGCGTGTGTTTTGTGTGCAGGAGAGAGACTTTTGAGTAATCGCTTACTGCATTTAAGCCAAAAGAGAAAGTTGATGAATTGATGAAAAGATATATTCATATTATGCAATGCATAAGCCACCCTCACTGAAGCAGCTGAATACGTATTGAGCGTTAGTCATATTTACACAGCTATATCCCCTATCGTGCAATGATCCAATGCTTAAAAGCTACTGAAGATTTGAATAATGCAAGACGATAAATAACAACAGATGACAAACTAATTTGTTTCCAAAATAAAGATCTTAGTTTGATCCTTACTGAATTCACTAGGTTTATGTTAGACTGCATACCATATCTCCGTGAAAAAGTTAACTAAAAAAAAAACAAATTAGTGCAAAGTTTTGTAGGTCTACGGTCTTCTGAGGTCGACTGAACTTACTAATTTGTGCAAATTTGTGCAATTTCTTGAAACGTTTCTCACGGATATATATATGCACTCTAGCATATAGTAGATGTAGTATTATATCGTTGTTTATTATATTTTACTAGATTTATTAATTAATTGGATCCGATGTGTGCGCGGTTGGGTCTGAGTAAAAGCGTGATGCCGCGTGATGTCGCGTGATGTCGCGTGATGTCGCGTGATATCCCTTGGTCACTGTTTGGTGCTTGTTGTGGTTAATTTGGTTAACTTTCACGAATAGGCCATTTCGTGATCATGTCATTTAACTGCAACTATACCATGACGCATTGCAAATTCTCTTAATTTATTTCAAATTGCCTCATGAGAATAGTAAGACAGTAGACCCTTTTCGAGTTCCAAATTACCTCTGTGTTTCTTGATTCCAGACTCATTTACTCAGGTTAAGCCTCGATTTTGTGAAGAATATTCACGTGTTCCAGTCAAGGTCCGTCAAGTTTCAAAGTGTTCGTATTGTTGAAGTTGTGCATTCTTTATTTTACCGTTGGTATTTGTGAATATTTAGACACTGATTCGAGGCTAAGCCTGAGTAAATGAGTCTGTAATCAAGAAACACAGCGGTAATTTGGAACTCGAAAAGGGTCTATTGGGACCAATCAGCCGGCAGTGAAGTGAGAAATGTTTAGGAAATTTCTCATTAGGATGAGGGCAAAAGTAACGTCTTCTGACAGGATTCCAACCACACAAAACGTTGTTAGATTAATTGTGGTAAATACTTATAGCAAGCAATGTTTCCTTTCCTTTTCTTACTGTTTTTACTTAGACTTTTGCAAATAAATTATATTTTGAGTATTAAAATTACTTGAAGGTTTCAAGGTCGTTGTTTCCATTTGTGCTTGACATTGGAGCCTATGTCCTTCAGTTTTCCATTCAGTCTTTTGCACCAAGTAAATCTTATCAATTCAAAAAAAAAGTTTTTTTGGTTGATTTTGTCATTTCTTTTATCTTTTATTCGTCGGTAGATGATGGGCTAATTTGTGCTTCCGTTTTTTTGTCGTAATGAAAGATTCTTTGAATTCTCTTGGATGGGTTTCATTTATCATTCAGACAATAAAATGCGGAAAGATGATACATGAAGCAACAATGACAGAGCTGAACGTGATTGTGCAAAAGACGAAAAACAAAAACACTGAAGAAAGAACAACAGGAACTGACAATGACTACAAGAAAAATAAAAAGAACAAGAACACTAGACAAGAATAAAAAGAACAACTGAGAAGAAGAAGAGCAACAATCAACACTGAAGGAGAAGTACAACAACAACGACAAAAAGAGGAAGTAGAAGAAGATGGAAAACAACAACAATAACAGTAAGAAAATGATTAAAAAGAAGCAGTAGAAGTAGGGGGAAAAAAAACATCAAGAAAAAGAAGATGGTGAAAAAGACAAAAGATATTTGATGCAGAAAAAGACAAAACAACAACAACGACAAGAAAACGAAGAAGAAGAAGAAGAAGAAGAAGTAGGAGAACAAGAACAAGGAGAATAAGAAGAAAAAGAACAACAACAAGAACAAGAACAACAAGAAGAACAAGAACAAGAACGAGAGCAAGGAGAAGAACAAGAACAAGAGATACTATAAGATATCACTATGTAATACAACATCTGGCGCGCGATAAGAGATGGAACCTTTGGCAAATCTCCTTATTGTCTTATTCTGATACCGATATCGTTCTGTTTGAACAGCTGTTTCATTTTCATATTCCACGTCTAACATTGAAACACTTTGTTTAACACCTCACAAGCATAAGCCCCTGAAATGTAATATCATTGTCAAGTTCCGGGATTAAAATTTATTAAATTATCTCTAATGCATTGATGTAACGTTAAGCCTTGCTTTTACTCTCAACAAAATGAACAGTCACGTGGGTAGAAACTAACGAATGACCGTGGATATGTTGCTAAGCAACGGAGTAATAATTCTACCCAACTCAAGTTTATATATTATATTGTTTATACAGAGATTTTTGGCTCGCTTCTTAAGCTTGAGAGCAGTTTTTATTTGACAGTGAAATGTTAGAGTTTTGTATGTATTATATGTCATTCGAATACATCTCGTTTATATAGATCTATGAATTCTTATTTATTTATTTACTTAATTTTATTTTTGAGCTCTTTCTTCTTATTTGTCTTTCCTTCTTTATTTCTTACTCTATCTATTTCTCTTTCTCTTTTCCCCCCAGAATAGCTGATAAACCAAATGAAACTAGAGAAATGAAGCGACTCTAAAGTAAGTAAAACCATAAGATTTATCGGTAAAGCACTGTGTCAGTAGACGTACATTTGAAATCAAAAATTCAGCTACTAATTATCGTAAAAAAATATCGATATACTGAGTGTTATAAAGAGACCTGGTTATTAATGTGAAAGGCTTTTCGACAAAGCATATGTGGACAAGCTAGTTGTTCAATGAGTTTGTGAAGTTCCCACTTTGTATTCAATCAGCCAAAATCTCTCTCTCTCTCTCTCTCTCTCTCTCTCTCTCTCTCTCTCTCTCTCTCTCTCTCTCTCTCTCTTGCTATTCTCTCTTCTCTCAAGCAACAAAGCGTCAGCGCGACTGCTAAGTCGGCTACATATTTGACGAACGAAAAATGTGTTTTCCAGTTTCATTCATCTTAGATAAGGTTTTCACAACTACAAATTAAGTCAGCGAAGTAAAATTTTTCATTGTTATTTTTTTAATCCAAACACACAGAAAAGTTATTCATTTTGTCCATTCGTTAATCTTGAAAAATATTTTCAAATATATAAAAAAGAAAATTGTGCTCGCAACTGAATTATATGTTTGATTACATTCGAATTCAATGTCCGACAAATTAAACTTATCGTCCCAAAATAGTTTATGTATTGCATCAAGTATTTCGTTATTTGATTTAGATAAATTATCTTTGTATGGTATTATTTTAAAACTTACCGTCTTAAAGCTTCTTTCAAGTTATGTTGGCGGGATGGTTTGGATAGACGAACGAAAAGGAGAGCTGGTAAAAGATAAATTGGCGAAACTGTCTCGCCGTTGGTGCTATTTAAAGACTGAGATCCAAACATTTCTTTTTGCTTTACGCTATTCGATACCTTGTTTACACAAGTCTTAAGCTGTGAAAGTCATTTCAATTATAGGAAATTTTGAATTTAAGAGAAACCGCAGTTGATCGATTGTTGAGAAGGCTTTAAAGTCAACGAGTGTCAAAAGTATAAAATTTTCAGAATGTAAATAATAGGACTTTAGTAATTAGTTTTATGGATTAAGAAACTTTCAAGAGAATGCGAAAATAGTCACTTTTTCAAAATGTAACATGGTTGATATTGATAATAATAATAATAATAATAATAATAATAATAATAGTAAAAATAATATCTAAATAAAATCTAAATAATAGTTTAATAATAATATAATTTGAGAATAGGCCAATAATAATAATAATAATAATGATAATAATAATAATAATATCTAAATAACAGTCCAATAATAATAATTTGAGAATAGCCCAATGATAATGATAATAATAATAATGTTGATGATGATAATAATAATAATAATAATAATAACAATAATAATAATATCTAAATAACAGCCCAATAATAATAATATGAGAATAGCCCAACGATAATGATAAAATAATAATGTTGATGATGATAATAATAATAATAATAACAATAATAATAATATCTAAATAACAGTTCAATAATAATAATTTGAGAATAGCCCAATGATAATGATAATAATAATAAAAATGATAATAATAATAATAATAATAATAACATAATAATAATATCTAAATTACAGTCCAATAATAATAATTTGAGAATAGCCCAATGATAATGATGATAATAATAATGTTGATGATGATAATTTCAAGGTGTCTGAAACAAACATAAGCTGTGAATATCTCATTGTAACAGAGAATGTACAGCTAATTCAAAAAACGTTGTCATCGCCAAAGGCGCGATAGGCGATAGGTCATTCCGACTTGGAAATAGTTTCGTTGAATACAAAGAACATTGAATCAGTCTCAGCACTAAGGTCCATGTTCTTGACGAGAATAAGAAGCAGAAACACAAGTCATTCCAGCTATTCTTGGATCTTGTAATGCCATTTATCCCATCGCTTTTAGTCGCCTATCGCCTATCGCCTTTGGTGATGACAACGTTTTTTGAATTAGGTGTATAATGCTGAACAATTGACATAAGTTTAATACGCAAGACGACAGTCGTCTATCTGATTTCCTCTACCACAAACAAAATAGTAACGTGAATAGAACACTATGCAAACAAAGTTTACATCTGTATCAAATGTGTTGAAGTTACTTTTCTTGACTTGACATCCCATGTGAGTACTTTAATGGCTTGATCTGTGACTCAGTTTGCCCTGAATTAGATCAGCTCAGAGGTTATTTCAGGGTCTATCTGTGAGTTAGCTGTGCCCTGACTTAGATCAGCTCAGAGGTTATTTCAGGGTCTATCTGTGAGTTAGCTGTGCCCTGAATTAGTTCAGCCCAAAGGTTGTTTCAGGCTGTGAGTTAGCTGTGACCTGAATTTGATCAGCCCAGAGGTTGTTTCAGAAAATGGCGGGTGGAGGGCGGGTCACAAAAATATGACTATTCATGGTCGAAGTATAGTCTAGTCCTTTTTACTAGTGCCCTGCCCGAGGTGAAATAAGTAAATATACAAGTATACAATGCTTTTTTTTATTAAATCCTTAACTTAAACCCTTGCCTAGTAAATGATTAGAAAAATAAAATAAAAAAAAACGCTTAAAAATAAAACAACAATATGAAATTTAAGAAATTTTGCTAGCTTAAGAATCTACATATTAACGTGATGGCAGCCATGACAAGAAATTCGGCTTCTCATGTATTGTATACAATACACGATTGTATTGTTCCTGTCATCTTACATGGTTTGGCCTTTAACGACAGAAACTCTGTCCAGGGCCGATTGAAATTATCCTAAGATTATCTTAATTAAGTGGAAGTTTCTTAAGTGCGTTTTTTTCCTTGAGTCGATCCATTTGTTCCTGTATTGTCTAGTGTTCTTGGCTCATTCGTGTATTTCGTTTTCCTCTGTGTAGTAAAATATTAAGTAAATATTTCATTTATTAGCTTTTCCCCATGAGGGCAGGGACACCACAACAGCTTTTATGCCAATTACAGTGGGCCCTGTAGAGTTTTAGCACGGGCACTGAAGATGGTCGTCACCAGCGTCTTCAGTGGATCTTTTGCGTCCGCCTTATACAGGGTTATATAGTGAAAACAGACGGGGCCTACGGTTTTAAGTCCTTGTCCGAGAAGACTTTAAGGTCTAACCATTTGCAGATGTAACTACAAAGGCAGCACCTTTTCCTCAGTTATTTTAAGACCCTGAGTGTTGGTCCGGCCGAGGTTTGAACCGTGACCTCCCGCACAACAGACCGACGCTCTTACCAACTGAGCTAATTGGGTTGCCGTTAAATAGCCTTGTTTGAAGCCCTTAATTTTCAACTAAACTAGAAATGTTAGGAGATAGGTTGGGCTCTAAAACTGCTCGCTGGCGCCTAAAAGACTGAGATGGGAGATTCATGTATGTTCACTAATAATGGGCTCCTGATCTGGGAATATGCTGGCTCACAGACCGTCCAGCATGAGAGATGGATGGTGCTAGTAATTGGTTCCCGATTTGAGGATATGTAATACAGTATTTCATTTTCATATACCTGGTATTTCTTCAAGTCGTTTCATCAGAATTTGCGCTTGTTCGCGCACGTGGCCCACATTTTTCAGCAGGATGACCTTCCTTGGATCATTGGATTCCTTGATGGCACCAGCCTTTAACTCCAATTGTCCCAACATCGACGTGACTTCTCCTGAAAAGATGACCAAAAAGTCAATACCCGACGCTTGCTATTACGGACACCAAGTGCGTCCCGAGGGTGTTCGCTGTAACAAGAGTTGACTGTTGCGGGAATTGAATTACGGTCCATTATTTTTGCCGGGGATTTTTCTCCAGTCCGTAATAGCAAGGTGTCCGTAATATCAGGGGTTCCACTGCAGCCATGATTTCCCTATTTTTAAATATAACTTAGAGTTCATGGACGCGCATGCGCACCTTTATATTAACGTCTCAGCAAACTGTTTTCTTCCAGTCACAAATAATGAAAACCGCCGCGTGCGTTTGTGAATCTTTCAGGAATAGGAGAAGGGTAATGGCTTCATTATTAAGTCTCTTAAATTGAAGGCCAAAATTTGTTCATATTGTCAGCTGTTGGGTCACTCGATCTCTCAGTGAAAATAAAAATGATTATTATCTTTATTATCATCATCATCATCATTATTATTATCATTATTATCATCATTACTATTATTATCATTATTATTATTATTATTATATACTAATATAAAACCGCTGACCCGCTACGATTAGTTGCTACTATTTGCCAGTCAGCGGTGTATAATTTAATGTACATTTTACTTTATTTGAATAAACTTTAACTTGAATATACTTACTCTTGTACTGTCTGACACCATTACTCGAAATTCCAGCTTTGATTCCATCTCTTATCTGCAATAAAAAGGATAACCCAACATCACTAACATGTAAGTTTATAACATAACTGCCATAATCGTTATGTCAATGCGCTAACCAAGTTAACAATTGGTTTTTGTCACTTTGCTTTGTTATGTTGTCCAATAGATTTCTGGTGGTGCAATAGATTTCTGGTGGCAAATTTGAATAACGATTAACCAATTTGCAAAATTAAAAAAAAAAAAATCGTTATCGTACGTCACCTACAGCCCCCTTACAGCACAATTTGGAGGACATAACAATAGGTTTCCAATTCTCATAATATGAAATTCTTTTATTTTGTCCTGCAAATTAAGTCGGGTTTTATCGCTAAAATAAGTCTAGAGAAAACTTTTGCACATGCATTTTAGCATTTTCCGTCAATACAAGCAGAGCGTTTAAAAATGTAATGCGTTTAAAAGTAAATTGGAAAAATTGTCCTCAATATGAACATACCCCATCCAACAGGGTCGTGAGGCCTTTGAGTATTTTGAGCAGAATCCTATGAAGAAAAAAGGTTTTGGTTTAGAGAAACAAATCTCAGTTGTTCAAGATGTGTCCAGTGTGCGTTCAAAAACTAAAATTTTAAATAAAAAAAAACAAAACAAAACAAAAAAAACAAAAACAAAACCCAGCTAACACACACACACACACACACACACACACACACACACACACACACACACACACACACACACACACACACACAAAACACATTTGTCATTCAAAGGCCTACAGCATTACTTCATTTACCAATATGGATTGTGCAGGATACCAGCTTGTCTGGTGTCTACTAAATATAGGGAATCCGCTAGTATATTGATATTATATTGTCGTTCGCGTAGGTTCCCTGTGGTTTTAAAGGTTTTGGGCTTCCTTTGTCAAAGGCCAGGTTTCAAAGCTTAATTCAAGATGGTGGAGTGTTTCTTCGCTATAATGTCAGCAAGTTTTGATCATATCTTTGACATTTTAAAGCTTTAAATGGCGGGAAAATCATTGTCAAAGGGAAATCTGTGTTCACTTCCAAATACGGTAAGCTTAGCAAATATAGATATGGAGTTGATGGCACGAATGAGAAGGAGTGTGCTTGATAAAGGTACCACTGTATTGCAAATATGTATGATAACAACGACATCAACAACAAGAAATGAGGATCGAAAAAGGAAACGGTACAGTCAAAGTAAAAGAGAATTTCATGCTTTTGTTCTGTACCTCAAATCAAATCTTGAGGGACGTCTAGCTGTAAAGGAAATGAATAATTATAGTAGATGAGGAATTTTGCTATAAAAATACAATTGCCACTACCATAACTATCATAATAACGATTATCACTGATAATTTAAGATCGTAATCATCATTAATATTAGAGTGAAGTCACTAAGCCCGTGAAATATATATTAGACTAATACACACTAGAAGATTCTAATTCCATTGTTTTCTTTTGTGTCTATTTGACTATTACACGTTGACTATTGTATTTAGTTTCAAGAGTTAAATGTCTTCAATCTGCCATCGACTATAATTTATTACTGGTAGGTATTTTTGTGCTTGGTAAGACATTAAGACCGATCATGTATCAACACCATTATTATCATCATTGTTATGCCCTTTAGTATCATCACCAGTCCTCTATATCACTTAAATAACATGTATCTCTATTTTTGAAGAGGAAAAAAAAAGTTTTCGGCACAAAGCCAGTAAAATAGGGGATAGAAATATATGTATTTTAAACCAAACGCTTATTAGTTTGAAAGGCACTTAAACAGTTGCTAAATTTAAAAAAATACTAAAGGCTTGCATGGATCATATACTAACTCGTGTATGGTCTCCAGGGAGTGTATGGTCTCCAGGGAGTGTATGGTCTCCAGGGAGTGGTTGGTCTCCATGGCCAGGTAGTGTGTGGTCTCCAGGGAGTGGATGGTCTCCATGGCTGGGTAGTACGTGGTCTCCATGGCCGGGTAGTGTGTGGTCTGGCGGTGGTAGTGTACCCTGGGGGAAAGAATAATCAGATAAGCAGCTGGCTGGTTGGCTGGTTTCTCCACAGGGAGCCCGGCTTGGTGATGCTAAATCGGTAAAACGATCACGTTTCATATGTTATTGACATTACATAATAATCGTGACTCAATACACCCCTATTACAAACGGTCACTACGTAATGGAACTTGTAATGCAATAGTGTTAGACGCCCCGTAAGAAGAGAGAAAGGAGAGAAGTTCTCTCCTTTCTCTCTTCTTAACGCGTGCGTTACGTATTTGAATTTATCACGGTATTAAGTTACGCGTTACAAACACTGGTGTTCTATTACGTAGTGACCGTTTGTACATGGGTGTATTGAGTTACGATGATTATGTAATGTCCTCAACATATGAAACGTGATCGTTTTACCGATTTAGCATTACCAAGCCGGGCTCCCTGTGGTTTCTCCTAGAGGACACTTTTATTAAAAGACAAGAATATTAAACACTTACTGTAATACTGGCATCGTGGTCCATAATAGCCAAAGAAACAATAGCAGAAAGCTTGTCCATTACGGCAGTATGGCGATCCTCCATTTAAGCATGATATAAGACGACATACAACTAAATAGATATGTACAAAATAAAAAATATATATATAAGCGATCACATTCAATGTTATAATTGTACGGAATAGATATAGACAAAACAGCGGACTATGGTTATTGAGTGTCTGGCACTCGTTTGACAAATAGAAAATGCTATACCAACCAGTTTCACAAAAACACACTAACCAAAATAACTGTATTTTACCAGGTCAAGGCTTACCTGATGAAGAAACTATAGGCGTTGACGTCGGTGTTGGCGTCACTGGTCCTGAAACTGACAACCACGAATATATTACGTTATATTACCTATGTACATATGAACATCCATATTGCACAGAACAACAAAGGTAAGTTTCTGTGGGAACACATATTCTCCAATGCGGCATGTCTAAAATTTACTTGGGGAAGAGGGTGCTGTCCATGTTGTAAGGGAAGCGTCTCCCCGTGTAAAGAGTCCTCGATCAAAGGGTACTTTATTATTCAATTCAACCAAGTTAAAACAAGTGTGTGAGGTCACGCATGAAGCACTGAGCTTAATCTGTTGTCAATGGAGAGCGACAAATATAATAGAATTGCCAGTCTACTTACTGCCACACACAACACCTGCATCTTCACCATGACTGCAATCCTCAATTCCCCATCCTCGAAAACGGCACTCCGATAGAGATCGTTCCGAACCGGTACAGTGAACATTGTCCATCCAAGTAGGTTCCCTCCCTCGACCAAACCGAGCACAACAGGGGGCAGATGTGGCAGGTGGGAGGCCAAGCTGACGACACACAACATTAGCATCGGCAAGGCCCCATGAATCATCACAGATAGTTCCCCATCTGCCGTTGTGGTAGATTTCCACCCGTCCCTTGGTTTGGAGCTCCTCCGTTTACAAGACGTATTGGCGCGCCTGTAAGGTTCGAAAAAATAATCTTATACTCATTAAATAAATAAAATAAAATAAAATAAAATAAATAAATGGGATTTAACAGTGGCATTTCTACAGAGTAGCTATTCATCCACTGTAATTCCAATTGGAATTTAGGAGTTTATTTTTGCGGAGGGAGGAAAGCCGGAGAACCGGCCGGAAAACCCTCGAAGCACAGGAGAGAACCAACAAACAACGAACTCTACTCACATACGACACCGAGCTCAGCGGGACTCGAACCCGGGTCGCATTGGTGAGAGGCGAGCGCTACGCAACCCGTGCTTCTCATTGATTATTCATGAGCTCATCGACCAACCAGGGTTTCTTATTTGTACCACGTGCATAGTTTGAAACCCACAGTTTGAAATTCCACTCGGATTTTGAAACCCCAATAGAATACAGCAACTCGTATTTGAAACATTACTTATAATTGCATGCTGAAAAATCTAGAAAAATTTCTAGTTCCTTTTTGTCGAAATTCAAGAGATGAATTACGGTTGGCCTGTATTGACCACTTTTGACTTCATTTTAAAAAGACAAACCTTACCTGGAGACGATACAGGCGTTGACATTGGAATGGCCGTCGTTGAAGCTATAGTAGTTGTGGGTGTCGGTGCCACTGATGCTGAAGATTAATTATAACAAGTGTATTGGAATGTCAGTTGTCAACTTTGCCGAGAAAGCAGCACTAATAACCAATTGTTATAATACTAAAGGGAAGTTAGGGGAGTTAAGAGATAAAGGGAGAGAAATACAAGAAGGGGAAAACTGTATGGAAGGGGTCTCTTTTTTAGATTCCCCCCCCCCCCCTTCCCCCCCCGGAAGGTCTCTTTCGAGGTGCACTGGGGGTAGAAATATATGTATTTTAAACCAAAAACTTATTAGTTTGAAAGGCACTTAAAACAGTTGCTAAATTAAAAAAATACTAAAGGCTTGCATGGATCATATACTAACTCGTGTATGGTCTCCAGGTAGTGTATGGTCTCCATGGCCAGGTAGTGTGTGGTCTCCAGGGAGTGGTTGGTCTCCATGGCCAGGTAGTGTGTGGTCTCCAGGGAGTGGATGGTCTCCATGGCCAGGTAGTGTGTGGTCTCCAGCGAGTGGTTGGTCTCCATGGCCAGGTAGTGTGTGGTCTCCAGCGAGTGGTTGGTCTCCATGGCCAGGTAGTGTGTGGTCTCCAACGAGTGGTTGGTCTCCATGGCCAGGTAGTGTGTGGTCTCCAGGTAGTGGATGGTCTCCATGGCCAGGTTGTGTATGGTCTCCGAGTAGATGGTCTCCATGGCTGGGCAGTACGTGGTGTCCATGGCCAGGTAGTGTGTGGTCTGGCAGTAGTAGTGTACCCTGGGGAAAAAAATAATCAGACTAGACGCATATCTGCGTGAACTCGGGCTTCATTTTGAACACTGAAAGGTTTGAAAGGAAAATGTGACAGCACTGTATTATTAGATACAAACAAATGACAAAAGTGATCAAACGCTTTCTACTGTAATTAAAAAAACCATACTATAACAAATTTGCCACAGCTATTACCAATATATAAAGGAATTATACATCAGATACATGATTTAAGTCCAAGATGAAGTACCAAACTAAACTTCCGAATATTCAAGAACACAGACCCAATACTCACAATCTCATCAATGCCTTTCTCTGCGAAGTGAGTAACTTAACCTTCTTAAATAATTATTTAAAGTCTCTCCACGTTCCTTTTTGGTGTGGCTGGGACATTTTGCTAGCATCTCCAGCGTTATTTTGCCCGTTTTTAGGAGAATATATACATTTTAAACCACAAAATGTAAGAAGTTCAGCTTGTTTGACTCAGTAATCGAGATGGCTGGCAAACACACGTGTGCGTCAGAGACCCGTGGCTGATGTCCGAGGCGTTCCTAACTGGCGTTAAGTGCGCATGTCTACTTTTTGTAGACGAACATGGAAAATACGACGAATAAGAACGGGCAATTTATAACTCGGGCTTTCCTTCGGAAAGAAGCCCGAGTAATAAGCAGTTGGCTGGTTGGCTGGTTGGCCGGTTTCTGTACATGTGAACATCCATATTTCACAGAACAACAAAGGTAAGTTTCTGTGGGAACACTTATTCTCCAATGCGGTATGTCTAAAATTTACTTGGGGAAGAGGGTGCTGTCCATGTTGCAAGGGAAGCGTCTCCCCGTGTAAAGAGCCCTCGATCAAAGCCGTACTTTATTATTTCAATTCAACCAAGTTAAAACAAGTGTGTGAGGTCACGCATGTCAATGGAGAGCGACAATTACAATAGAATTGCCAGTCTACTTACCGCTGCCACAAACAACACCTGCATCTTCACCATGACTGCAATCCTCAATTCCCCATCCTCGAAAACGGCACTCCGATAGAGATCGTTCCGAACCGTTACACTGAACATCATCCATCCAAGTAGGTTCCCCTCCTCGACCAAACCGAGCACAACAGGGGGCAGATGTGGCAGGCGGGAGTCCAAGCTGACGACACACAACATTAGCATCGGCAAGGCCCCATGAATCATCACAGATAGTTCCCCATCTGCCGTTGTGGTAGATTTCCACCCGTCCTTGGTTTGGAGCTCCTCCGTTTACAAGACGTATTGGCGCGCCTGTAAGGTTCGAAAAAATAATCTTATACTCATTAAATAAATAAAATAAAATAAAATAAAATAAATAAATGGGATTTAACAGTGGCATTTCTACAGAGTAGCTATTCATCCACTGTAATTCCAATTGGAATTTAGGAGTTTATTTTTGCGGAGGGAGGAAAGCCGGAGAACCGGCCGGAAAACCCTCGAAGCACAGGAGAGAACCAACAAACAACGAACTCTACTCACTTACGACACCGAGCTCAGCGGGACTCGAACCCGGGTCGCATTGGTGAGAGGCGAGCGCTACGCAACCCGTGCTTCTCATTGATTATTCATGAGCTCATCGACCAACCAGGGTTTCTTATTTGTACCACGTGCATAGTTTGAAACCCACAGTTTGAAATTCCACTCGGATTTTGAAACCCCAATAGAATACAGCAACTCGTATTTGAAACATTACTTATAATTACATGCCAAAAAATCTAGAAAAATTTCTAGTTCCTTTTTGTCGAAATTCAAGAGATAAATTACGGTTGGCCTGTATTGACCACTTTTGATTTCATTTTAAAAAGACAAACCTTACCTGGAGGCGAAACAGTCGTTGGCATTGGAATGGCCGTCGCTGGAGCTATAGTAGTTGTGGGTGTCGGTGCCACTGATGCTGAAGATTAATTATAACAAGTGTATTGGAATGTCAGTTGTCTGATCTCAACTTTGCCGAGAAAGCAGTACTAATAACCAATTGTTATAATACTAAAGGGAAGTTAGGGGAGTTAAGAGATAAAGGGAGAGAAATATAAGAAGGGGAAAACTGTATGGAATGGATTCTTTTTGAGATTCCCCCCCCCCCCCCCCTCCCCCCAGAAGGTCTCGGCTTTCGAGTTGCACTGCATGATTGCCCAACTTATTTTGCAAATCTTCCCTATTTTTCTCTATTTTACTCATTAATTATTCATGAGTAAACCAGCCAATCAATGGGCTATTTTTGGGTCACATGATGTTACTTGAAACCTGGTAAAGTCCTGTGAAAGGACTGAATTCAGTCTGTAGTATAACTGGAACAAAATTAATTCAGTCCTAGGACTGAATTAATTTTGTCCCAGTTACTCCAAGTCGAATAATAATGAGCATGAGAAGTCATTTCAAAGCCTCCAATATCGGACTGGATGGGATTTCAATTCCAAGCAATTAGATCCAGTCCGCGAGGCGCAACTTCTAGTAACTTAGCTAAAAAAAATCTGAATAAGCTCTAATGTTACGATTTTATTATACTCACTGAAAGGCCGAAAACCCCTTTTTGGGGACCCAAACAAGTCGTTAAATTCAGACTGTTCTCCAAGAAAATCGTTATGATTTTCCGTCTCCTTTTGGTCGTCAACGTCGCTAATAACATTCCAAAAGTCGGCTTCTTTAGGCACAGCACTGTCGTCCACAAACTCTTCCTCTTCAGCGTTATCTAAATTCTCCAGCTTGTCACTTTCTTCGTTATCTGGTAAAAAAAAAAGAAAAAAAAAGAGGGAAATAATGTCATATAACAATGACAAACTAATTTCTACACTTTATGAACATGAACATAGGAGGCAGCATGGTCAACTGGTCATAGCGTCGGTCTCGCAATCCAATGGTGCCAGGTTGGAGTTGCGTTAAGGCCACTAGCTGAGACTGTATTTGTCCTGCTTTCTGATTAGTTCAGATTCAGTTTCTCGACCATGCTTGTAAATAGCCAACTGGTTTGCCTCCTTGCCAGTTGGGATTCTTAAAACACTTTATGTTTCTTTGATCTTCATTTCAGTTTAATTTCAGTTTCCTCAAGTAGTTGTATACACTCAATTGAAGAATCGTTGTCGGGTTCAGAGACATAGAACATAGAAGCTGAGACTGAAATGGCACATGGGAAGTACGTTAATTACATGCATGCTGTGACCAGCGACCCGTGGCATCATCCACTGTTTTTAATACGCGTTTGGCATTCTAAACCGACTGCATGGATGGCGTTATGTCGTTTCCCATGTGCCATTTCGGTCTCAGCTTCTATGTTCTATGTTTCTGAACCCGACAACGATTCTTCAATTGAGTGTAAACTAAGTACATCGACACTTAAACAAAGTTATTTATATATTTATTTATTTTTAACAACACAACGTTCGTGCTCCAGCGACATGTTCGATGATGCAGAATGCTTTAAGAGGGTTAGTGAAAATCATGCAAAACAATAATTGCCCGGTCGACCAATGTGAAGTTGGCGTCGGATTGGCAGGCGCGTCGGATTTATATTCATTGAGATTCAGAATCATTTCCGGGGGAGATCAAACATGTCATTCTACTCCTCTCTTTCCCCTAACGGTGGCAGAAACACAAACAAATTCCGATTAAACTTTCTTCTCTGATTTCTATTCATGATATTCTATGCTCTTAAGTAGAATACACTGCCTATTCTCGACGAATTTACGGATTTTGATCTCAGCCTCGGATTCACATCTAAATTCACATCTACATTTAGTTCCATTGCATGCAACAATCTAACCGGAAATGGAAGGGGTCTTTAAAATGTGTTATCATATCTTTTAGATTTAACATAAAAACATGACCAACCCGAGACTGAGTTGTAATAGGAGTCCAATGGAATGATTCTGAATATCAATGAATATCAATCTGACGCTGCCAATCCGACGATAGCTTCACATTGTGCTCGGTTGAACACTTAAGTGGTGTGCAAACAAGCACGCTCACACACATGTAATTACCATATTATCAAGTTTTTTTCCGCTGTTAAGCGAGCTAAGCGTTTTTTAAGGTTTCTTTCTTTCTTTCTTTCTTCCTTCCTTCCTTCCTTCCTTCCTTCCTTCCTTTCTTTCTTTCTTTCTTTCTTTCTTTCTTTCTTTCTTTCTTTCTTTCTTTCTTGCTTTCTTGCTCGCTTTCTGTCTTTCTTTACCAGTTTAAGCTGCATTAGAAAGGAATGCATAAGAGACGGATGCTCCTAGTAATAGTTTCCTGCGAACATAATACTGGCTCACAGACCTAGTATGGGAGATGTATGATCCTAGTAATAAGCTCCTGACTTTGGAATATACTGGCTCACAGACCCAGTGTGAGAGATGGATTTCCTAGTCATAGGTACCATTCAGGGAATATCCTGGCTTACATTTTATGTTTATAATATATTTTATCAAATTTATTGATCCTATTTTCCTGTTTGTTTCACTTGATGATTTAACTTCCAAAAACGTGATCAAATGATTTTTGTCTTCACCCATCACAGCGTAATTTAAAACGCAATTTCATACGAGATGTAATAACGAGGTTTATTATATAATTACCAATGAAATATCTATTTTTCTCTATTTCGAAAATTTGATATCTTCACACGTGAAAATAACATGTTATTTTCACGTGTGAAAATAACACCATTGCGATGGCTATTCAAAAATACACGGAAAGAATTGCCTGAAAAAGCCAAAACATACTTTATTGACAATTATATAATAAACAGAATATTACATGGGCACACTTGGAGATACGAATTTATCTTCTCGTGTTGAAAATCTCTCACTCGTTCGCTGCGCTCACTCGTGAGAGATCTTTTCAACACTCGAAGATAAATTTCGTATCGCCCATGTAATATCCTCTATTTAATTTCAAAATATTTTGCATTTCCGAAGGTTGTTTTACTTTAGTTTAAAATACCCACAATCTGGGAAAGAATAGTTGAGAATTTGGAGTTCTTAAGGATACATATTAACTAGTCCCCTCACAACGACCTCCCTTCCCCCCCCCCCCCCCTCCAAAAAAAAAAAGAAGAAAGAAAGAAAGAAGAAAGAAAAGAAAGAAAGAAAAAAAGACAAAAATGGCAGACAAGGGTAGTAAAATGCATTTATGAACTCTTAAGGCAAGAGAATTAGTAACGACAAAAAAACAAAATAATTATCTTGTCTAGATTAAAATGTTGAGCGTTAATAGGTGTAGCCACGTAATTTTACAGCAAAGGAGCTTGTTTTGATACTAGTTTTAAAAGACACTCGGAATGTGAAAACTCTCTAAATATATTGGCTTCTTAACTATGAAAATCAGAAATTTGAACTGCGTTTCGCTTTGCATTGTAAGGTTATAATTTTCTTACCTGTCTGAAAAACGGTTTCTGCATTTACGTGGTACTTAACCAGTAGCACGCATCCAATCTGTAAAATAGTATCGTAAACTTCAGTTAGAACGTATACAATGAGCTGACTTTGTCGTTTATCTTTGCCAGTAAGGGAAGACGATGAATATTTTTTTATAAACAAATTAGTCTTAGATACTTTAAACTGACAGTGTCAAAAATTTGGTTATAAAGCGCGCTTTTCAATTTCAAAACCTTCAAGCTTCTCTGTGTACTCAACAGTGTTGCAAACGATTCCTCGAAAATTTATATATATGTATATATGATTAGATCGTTATATTTCAAGTATTTTGACAATTGCTGGCCAGGAATTAAAAAAGAATAATATTAGAAAAGAATAATATAATTCTCTTCGTTCTTCGTCCTTTCGTTTATCTTATCGATCTATACACCTACCAGAATGGCTACGCCGAATTTCATTTTGTCCAACTTGGAAACTTTGGAAGCTAGCTATCTCGAGTTCAGCAAAGTCCCGTGAGGAATGAAGAATGCTAAAACATACAGGAAATTTAAACGCGAAGACACTATTAGCAATGACGTTATATTCGCTTTATTTCCTGTTTGCTTGTCATTGATATATTCATGATATTGTGTACTAAATTCAAAAATCAGCAAGTCACAAATCTCACTAGACCGTAGAAGGACTAATGGAGATTCCATGGTGTTCTGTGACCTGTAAATAAAAACATATCGCTTAATTGCGCATAACTTTTGCGGATGTTTTTTAAGTTTAAAGTTTTATTATTTATAAGGAATTATGACAAGTTTATATAAGCTGCATTCAAAGCATTTGGATGGTCTAAAACTTTTCTAAAACTAAAATGGTCTTACAAAACCCATCCATCAATCCACTTGATAATGAATTACAAATTAGATCATATTCATTCGTTAAGTTCGTTTGTTCGTTCGTTTATTCATTCGTTTCCTCTTTCTTTTTTCCTTACTTTGTTCCTTCTTTATTATGAGGAAATTTTTTTCAATAGTGAGCAATAATAGCAAAAAGCGCCAAAAACTAGACTTTCATATGAGTTTTGATCCCAATTTTTGTTTTGGGTTAACACTCAAAACCCGGCTTTTTTAAACAGAAACTGATGTACTATGATAAGATGCCTGTTTGAAGCGGTATTTTCAGTTGTACAAATATGTTTTGTTGCATTTGTGTTAGAATGTAGCTTTGTCAGGCTTTTTTTTATAGAAAATATATGGCAAATAAGCAATAATGAAGGCCTAAACCTCAGTTTCGAATAAAATTTTTGCTTTGGGTTAACACTTTGATTCCACTTTCATCGGTCATCTCCACTTCCAAACAAGTTAAACTTTCTGAATAACAAGATTTTAGCCTTGCACAACAGCCTTTCTTCAAGAAAATAGTCTTTGGCGCTCACTGCTTTAATACGAAAAGAATTCTCTCTTAATTTAAAAACATTATTAAGAAGTTCATTCGTGTTTTTTTCTCTTCTTTTTTTTACAACCATGGAAATCATTAGAAACTTTTGATTAAATCGTGGACAATTTTTGGAACAAAATCAATCAAAAAAATATAATTAAAACTAGACACTCTTCCACATACAAGGCTATTGGCTTCTATTATCTTAGCATGCAGGACAAAATTATTTCTCTCTAAATTTGAAATTTTCTGTTAATGGTCTTGTTTTGATGCAACTTCTGCTCCCATATTCAATTAAAACTTAAACTATACGTCTTCAGTCTTCTAATTGAACTAATTAGTTGTATATCTCACAGGTTGATATAAGCCCTTGAGAAAACATTAATATTTAGTGAACGTTTTTAGATAACTTTTTTGGCTAAATTGGAAGTTTTTGGCAAGCCATTTTATTTATATATTTTTATATTCGAGCTAGAAGAGAAGAAGAAGAAGCCAAGAAGAAGAAGAAGAAGAAGAAGAAGAAGAAAGTGATGTATTTTGATATATTTTGATATATTTTGATATATTTTGAAATATTTTGATATATTTTGATATATTTTGATATACTTTGATATATTTTGATATATATATTTTGATATATATATTTTGATATATATATTTTGATATATATATTTTGATATATTTTGATATTTTAATATATTTTGATATTGCGTTGAATTGTTGGTAATGAGAAGAAAAAATATATCAGTTACGGAATAATTTGTCGTCCTGTTGACGCCCTGATGTCTCTCATTAGCTTTTAATTGCTAATCAGAAAATCAAATTATAAATTATTTATATAATTTGGGGAAAAAATGAATATAAAACTCTAAACCTTGGGTTTTTTTTAAAGGCAACTGAAGATCTCGAGGTACTTTATCCTCTACCAACTGCAGCTCAAAATCTTCTTTGCTGTTTGAGATGAATGTTTCATTATCGTCTCGAAACGAAACGAACTCAACTAATTTAGAAAAGTATGTGTATGTAACATTAGACAAACGCGTTGAGGATTTCTTGATATCCTTTCTAAGTATTTTAGTGACCTATATCATCTCGGCCAATGGACTGATACTTTACTTTATCACGAAAATCCAATCCGAAAAAAGGAGAGCAGCAAACACAAGGGGTTTTCAACGGAATGTGACATACATATTCATTCAAAGTCTGGCAGTTTCCAACTTTTTGGGAGGACTGGTTAACTTCGTCGCACTGGTCGGACCATTTTCAAGTCATTTGATAAGTCAAAGGGTAATGATTAGCAAAACAACGAAATTTGCTATTTATTTCTTTGCCGTTCTGAATTTCTACAATCTTTTTGTCATTGGAGTTGAGAGGTATTTAGCAACGTTGCATCCATTCAAGGTTCCATCTGATCGTGCTGTAAAAGGAATCTTAATAGGTTCGTGGGTTTTGCCTGGATGCGTTGCGCTGATTCCCACAGGAACGTTAAATATATTTCGCGTAGAGGACGAAAAAACACTCAGTTATACTTTACAATGTCTGTACGATAACTCCAAAAATCAGCACAGAGCTATGTTCGTACTCTTCATTGCCTTGAACTTCGTTTTACCAGCGATAATCTCAACTGTCTTCAACATCAAAGTCCTGAAATATATCAAAAACAGGGCGCCCCAAAATTGGAGTGCAAACTTGGAGCGAAATAAGAAAACAAACGCTTTTATAACTTTGATATTTTCATACATGATTCCTTACATGATTTTTATTGCTTACACAGCTGTGAAAAAAGGATTGTCGTTACAACACAGTATTCCTGTAGAAATCGTAGTGAGTCGATGTAACGCGTTCTTAGTGTTTGCAAATTCGGTGGTAAGTCCAACAGTACAGTTGTATAAAATGCCCAGGCTACGAAGAATGCTAGTGGGATTTATTTGCCAGAGGTTTCAGTTCCTACGAGTTCGTTTTAGGCCGAGTAACGTTATTGCAGTGTATGGTAAGGAAAGAGAGGTGTCCTTTAACACAAACATTATTTATTCGTCGCGGACAAATTCACAGCCATAGTTTCCATCATAGTTAATGGAGTGGAATGGTTTGGAAACTCCATAGGACAAAGCTATTGTTTTTGGCTCGAAACTCCGGCATTTTCGCTACTTACTATCTATTACTTAGTGAGTACGTTAGCCAATCAGAGCGCGAGATTCGCTACAGTTTGTTGATAAGTTTCTACTATTATTATTTGGTCTGACTTTTACAAGAATTTCAACAAAAGAAGACAAAAATAAAGTAATACTACAGTAGCCTGTTTAGAGTGGAATCCTCTATTACACAAATCACCACTACAACAAGTGACGTCACACTCGTGCGCAGACCCCAGGCTCTTACATTCAGGCCGCGTGGCCCTGGTACAGTGTTCTGACTCAGAGCAAGTCTTCATGTAGATTACATTATCGGCAGTTCTCTTGTTGTGACGCATTTTTAGGCACTTTGCACTCGATCCAGAGCAGTAAATTTCCTTTGTTTTGGAAGAACAATCTTCCCAAGACTTTTCGCTTGAGCAGGAGTAGCAACGAATACCTGAAACTGTGGTTAGAAACGTTTTAATTTGATGACATTGTGTTAAACAAGATCATCATCATTATTATTATCATCACCATCATCACCACTGTCATCATCGTCATCAATGCCGTCATCACCATCATCACCACCACCATCATCATCATCATTATCATCATCGCCATCATCATTATCATCACTATCAAGCCCACCACCATCATCGCTATCATCATCCTCATCATCGTGGTCGTCTTCATCATTATCATCATCATAACATTATCACCATCATCACCACCATCATCATCACCAACACCATGATCATCATCACCATGATTAATATCATCATGATCACCTATCTTTTATCACCATCATCATCATAATACAAAAAATCTTACTCACCATTTTGCAGCATTGCCAAACCGATGAATACCAAGACAATAATTCTTAACTGTCGATTCATTATTACTGCCGGGTGATATTTGACATGTCAAGGAAACTTGAATTCCATGGCTATTGTGGTCCAAACACTAGCTGATATAAAATAAACAGCACGATTGAAATCGGGATGAATACTGCAGTTTCAAGTTGTAGGAACGTGTTACAAGTGGAATGTATTATGACAAGAACAAGAACAAGCAACACGAAGTTAAGAACAACACTTGAGGAAGAAGTTGAAGCTAGGTCGAATACTGATATTTCTGAAATAATAAATAATGATCAAGTAAATTAAGTAACGAATTCAAATCCATGGCACATTTTAGTGTCAAGAATATAAAGAGATATAACTAGCTAAAAACTAGTGTGAGCTGCGTCGGTGTTTCTAATGAAACAGTAATGATGAAAAGGTAAATTATACACCGTGAAAAGATGAAAAAACTTACTGACGTTTCGGACGCTAGTCCTTCGTCGGAGTAAAAGAGCTAAGAATATAGAATATAGATAGGAAAGAAAGTAAAATCAGAGTTTCTCGCATAAAAATATATAAAGTCAGTATACAAAATCGAGCCATAAAGTTTGAAAGATTAACTAAAGTTTCCGGAACTTTAAAAGCTTTAAAAACTCGTCGTAACTTTTATAAGAGAAATTACAATACAAAGAATACAACAGAATAAGTGAAAACGTTTGGAATACTGTAAATTGACAGTGGAATATCAAGTTTTAACAGAAAAGTGAATGCAGAATAAGAATCTTACCTTCGAGTTGACTTGTTTAGTAAAATGAAGTCCTTCGCTACTTTCAACACCATTTCATAGCGATTAAGCTGTCATCATGGCTTTGTGTTTCTAAGGTTACTTAACAAAGTGAATTGGAATCAAAGCCCTCAAATTAAAAAACCATTAACAGTTGTTCAGTGTTTGTTTAACGCGCTCCCTTGTTTATGCATGAAATTTTCGACAAATTGAACATAGATATGAAATAGAATCTATAACATGTTTTAGAATGTAAATCTGTATTTTATATTAAATTTACCATCATATTGCCTCAAGATTAATTCTCTCTATGTTTCATCTGTATTTTAATATGTATATTTTAATATGTTCTTTGATAAGGGATTCTATCTTAGCTAAGTATACGCATTCACGGACTAAAATCTACACTTTTGAAGCTTGAAATTAAAGGTTTAAATCAATGAATAAGCAAAACAAAACTACCTAAGAACGAACGCATGCAAGCGAATTCAATTCACTGAATGTCCTAATGCCTTTTCAAAGCACAAGTACCAAGAGTACAAAAGATCTGACAAGCAACGGATTACAAACCCATTAACAATAAGACTTACTAATTACCTGTACGAATTAGTGGGTTGGTGAGGCGTATGATCTCTTTTTTATACGGCGTTTGCGCATGCGTGCGTTCAACACGTTTTGGACGAATTCAAGAGTGTTTGAGTACGAAAGGAAATCCTCGTTTTCACCGACTACACAAAAATTTTGGACGCTGTAATTTCGTTAAACCAATATAGTGTATCAGTAAAGACAATATGAACTGAAAAGTCTAACGTTTCAAGACCTCACACTTCTGATGTTAAATCATCAGTTATGGCTTTTCAAAACGCATCCCACATGGAAAGTAGAGGACATGCGAGCTTAGTCCTCGGTGATACAATCGCAAATCAGGGTTGCTGGTCATAGCAAGGGGTTAATCATCTACGGTCTAGGGGCCGACTAACCCCTCCCTTAGGCTTTTGCCGAGCTTCCTGATCAGTTTGTAATTCCTCCCGGGATAGCGGTGTCGGTGTCGAAATCTCCGGCGTAGCCGTAAGTCCATACGACGGTTCAGCACTCGATGTCTGGAAGTATGGTCCTGGTTATTTTGATAAATCAATAAAAAATATTATCAGTAGACTATGAATCTGAATTAATTAGCCAATTCAAGTAAGGAAAACCTAGACCGAGTTAGCATTCAATGCATTGTGTTAGGGGATATATTAGCGACCTTATGTTTTGCAAAATCTACGACGGCGAAGTCAACCGGATGTGTAAATAATTTCTCTTTGGGGTTCTGTTCATTGGAGATTTCATTCAAAACATTGTTAGTAAAATCAACTCATTCACAGGGAAGACAGACTTTGAAGGCAAGAAAGCCCAAATTGTAGTTATTTACACTTCCGGTTGATGGTCGTCGTAGATTTTGCAAATCTTAAGGTGGCTATTTAGAAGATGGCTTCTATCTCAGTGTCAACTCGACACAGTTTTCCCCTCAACCTCGGAATGGCTAATAGAAGGACAATTAAAGGACAATACAGGGACTAATAGGTCCTTTGCAGTTAACGGTCACGTGTCTGTACTGGTGAGCAAAATTTATTTTATTTTAAATTGGTGATTCTTTTTAGCTACTTGTAAAGAACTGAATGAAGCGATGTGCAACCAGTGTATTACGAAATGCGGTTTTATTACGATCTCTCGAAACAGGTTGTAGAAAGTGTTTGCTCACCAGTATATTTCACCCATGGGAATCAAGATGTTCATTCATTTGCTCTCAGTGAATTAATCAGACCCAAAAAGAGCCGTATCCGTTAACGTTGGATTGTTCGTTGAACGCGCACCTTTTCCGATTAGACATTTTCAGCCCTTTTCCTTGTTCTTACCTTTTTCTGGGCATTTGATTAGATCAGTTTACAAATTCTCGCGCAATGTGATTGAACTTGCGCAGACTTGCCGCGTCACGATTGCGTTCGTGCAGCAAGCTTTTCAGTCATACGAAATTTTAAAAACTGCTCCATGCAGTAAATGGACTAGGTCCTCAATACCAGAACCCACAAGAACAGAAGATTGGCACGGGTTAGGTCGTTTGTTCCAATTTGTAGGATAACAATGTAGGGACGAAAAGACTCTACAACATGTAGGTCATAATGCACAAGTTTTTTAAGAGTTTTGCCCCCGACACTGTGCCACCTTACAACTACATTATCCTCGCAGTGAAAATCTAGGCTAAGATCGGCATAACGCCCGATGAAGTCGTGGAGACGACGAATAAAGGAATGTCCCATAATATGAATACGCTGTTCAGCCATGACTTACACAGTTAGGGTGTAAAAGTAAAATTAACTTGCCTGATAATTTTAAGAGAACTTGCTCGACCGCGAGAGGGAAAGAGGCCTCGTGGTACTTAGACGCGCCTTAAGTACACTATTCATGCATCCTATTGGTCGACTTGAGATATGCGGATTCATCTAGTTGGACTACCGGATCTAACAACAGTATAATGTTTCGACATAAATGTCATGATGCTGTCAGCATAATGTTCTGTTACTATATACATTCTTCTATAATTTATTTCCCAAGGTACTTACATAGAAATCGAATTCAACAATTTTAAGAACACGTGGATGGTTTCTATATTGAATTATTAATATAAGAGTGAATATTAAATCAGTCATGCTCCTATTTTTTGATATCCCTAGCTATTACTTAAGCTCTTATCTTGAAATTCTTAAAAAATTAAGATTATAAATTATAAGAATGAATAAAGGCTGGGCAAACGATAGAGTGCATGCCATAAATCCGTGGAAAACAAGGAATAGATCCTTTTCGAGTTCCAAATTACCGCTGTGTTCCTTGATTACAGACTCATTTGTCCAGGCTTTAGCCACGCATGTTTAAATATTCACAAATACCAACGGTAAAGTAAAGAATGCACAACTCCAATAATACAAACACTTGAAATTCGACGGACTACACAATGAATGAGTCTGCAATCAAGGAACACAGCAGTAATTTGGAACTCGAAAAGGGTCTATTGCACGACAAATTAGTGAGTTCAGTAGACCTCAGTAGACCGTAGACCTACAAAACTTTGCACTATTTTATACAATTTTGTTAATTACCTTATTCACAGATATATGGTATACAATCTAAAACTCTCTCGCGCAAGTAAACAAATTGTACCGTGTTCAACTCTTTAACGTTAGTTGCAGAAGTGAAATCGAATAACGAATTGCATCGTCGTTGGAAATGGTGTGATGTCCTTAGTAATGGAATGCGACTCGTATGAATACCGCTGGCCAGAATTCTATGTTGTGCGCTACCGTTCGTCCGAGCCTAGTCATTCCCATTCGCATCTCATATTAAAGCCCAAGAAATATGATAATCATTTCCTTGATTGCACGTTACATCATCGCGTTGGTGCCATTTAACAAAAGATTTTTAACTAGCATCCATTGTTAACGGCACCACAATGGCTGCAATGTTTTTGTCTTTTGACTCTCTTGGGAATGCTTGTAACCCATCAATATATAGGTATTTGCAAGATCACGTGACAGTCGCCATCTTGGATGACAAAACTATAAACACGTATTAAAACCCTAATTGATATGCGAGTTACAATAGTTACGACATCCAAGATGGCTGCCACAAAAACGTTTTGCAAAAATATATACTCTTTACCAGTTTGTCTCGGCTATCAGTAACGAGAAGCGACTGGGGATGACTGTTGAGGTTAGACCGCCATCTTGTCTCGATGCTGTCCCACTTTCATCTATTAGCCATTCTGAGGTTGAGTAAAAAGCTGGATCCAGTTGGAATTGCAGTGCATCGTGGGAATTTTTGGGGGCGTATTACGTCATCTTGGTAAACGTATGGCCCGAAAACAGTCCCACGATCCAATGCCAACTCGAGCCAGTTTTTTCTCAAATTCGGATTGGCTAATACAAGTTTAAATAATAATAAACTATCGTCTAAAGATAGAGAAAATACATTAAAATTGAAAAATCCTAAATGAACAAGTTTCCCTGCATTGTGTTTGAAATGGCGAACCAACGAGCGAAGCTGCAAGTCTGTTATCACCAAGTTCTCAAGGGAATTCGTAGCTAGATACAAACTCTACCTGAATCATTTCGGCCATTTTATGTTACTCGATTATTTTTCGCCTGCATGTGACGTCATGGCTGCCATAACTGGATGAGTAAAAACATCTATTTTTGCTATTCTCTTCCAAGTTTAAGGCCAGATATGAGCCAAAAAGGGTTCTGGTCGTAGTTGTATCAAGAAGCAGTAGTTACATACGAATGGCCTTTGATTTTGTTTGTGCATGGTTTTCTGTCTGTCTGTCTATTGAAAATATCTAACCTAATTTAATCATAACGGGAAGGCTATTCTGTCATAGCAACATATAATAGAATAAGGAATCCCTCTAGATGTCACGTGACAACCTACCGCCATCTTGGAAAGCAAGAAACGTGAATTTTACGACGCTTGTAAAAGCTCGTCCATATATGGAAAATAAAAGTATCCAATGAAGTTTAGTGGTCCGTAGAGCGCATCTAAGGGGGTGGGTGTTGGGTTCAGTTTGTATAGAAAAAAGTATGTAGCTTGTACTCAAACATGGTAGGGTAAACACGTGACCAGCCCGCGCAAATGAATTCAAGATGTGAAACGTCAACCAATTTCCTTAAACATGCCATAAATATCACGTGATATATCACGCATATTATCTGGTAGCAGATACTCGTACTCAGCCTCCACACACACCAAACTGACACAGGGTTGCATATGTATGTGCAGTGTTCCATCACCAACGATTTCAATTTGTTCACATTCCCACGAATAACATCTTGTTGTATTACGAAAAGTCCTATTAATTGAGGTGAATTGAATTTCACCGCATTTGCTTCATCAATGAAGCGTTAAATCAAGTCTAGAGCTGTTTCATGACGAAGGCAATGGAATAGCGGTACTTGATGTGCTATTGCTGTTATTACTATCAATGGGGGACTTGGATTCCTCTGTAGTAGCCTCAGGCTCTTCGTTCAAACCAGGCTGCGTGGTGATTGGTGTTGAGGAGTCTTCATCATCTTTCATTGCATCTTCGTAGGCTGCCATATCCTCTGGCCAGTCCTCGTCCGGATTTGGTTTACATTTCCCACAACAGAAATTGAAACAGAAAAAACAACAGCAGCAGCAGAAGTAACATCCGGTTATGACACCACAGCAGAAGAATAAGGCCTGAAAGGAATCAAGACAATTTGTCAATAAAAATGGACATTTGTGATACAATCGAGGTTCTATGAAGCAGCCACTCTAGGGGAATCGTTAAGTGCCAGCAAAAGATAAGTTGGAAGAATTGAGGATGAAAGAAATAATGGGAAAAGGAAAGGAAAAAGAAAAATGATGTTATCAAGGAAGGAAGGAAGGAAGAAAGGGAGGGAGGATGGATGGATGGAAGGAAGGAAGGAAGGAAGGAAGGGAGGGAGGATGGATGGATGGAAGGAAGGAAGGAAGGAAGGAAGGAAGGAAGGAAGGAAGGAAGGAAGGAAGGAAAGAAAGAAAGAAGGAAAGAAGGATGGATGGATGGAAGGAAGGAAGAAAGGAAGGAAGAAAGGAATGAAGGATGGAAGGAAGGAAGGAAGGAAGGGAGCAAGGGAGGAAGGAAGGAAAGAAAGAAAGAAGGAATGGAGGGAGGGTGGAAGGGAGGGATGGAAGGAGGGAGGGAGGGAGGGAAGGAGGGAGGGAGGGAGGGAGGGAGGAAGGAAGTAAAAAACTCACCTTGCACCAGCCACTATTCAATCTAAAGTACAATTTAACATTCTGTAAAAAAGAAAGAAAAAAAGATTAGCAATCTATCATCAATATTTCTGTATCACACTTGCTGAATACTCTTTCTTATGACTTTCGTGTGACAATACTCCCCCTTCCCCACCCCCCACCTCCCTGGAAGTTTAAGCCACTACACCAAGACACAGAGATGAAAGTATGAACGCATACCAATAAATGTTGGCTTATTTCCCAATAATTTCAAGAATGACTTTCGCTCAAGTGGATTACTTTCAGTTGTGGGAACTTCTCTTTAAGTTCTCGTCTACAAATACTTGCAAGTCTCTCGTCTACGACTGTACCATTAAGGTTTAAAATCTCCAACGAGGTCTCTGCGCTTTGCAAAAGTTCTCGAATGAGAACGTTAGCTCCTTCGTTCTTCAATAAATTGTGACCTAATCGAAGGGTTCTGAGGTTGCAGTTTTTTCTCATGGCATTTCCAATGTACGACGCACCCTCAACTCGAATGAAATTCCCACAGATACGAAGTTCCTCCAAAGACTTATTTCCTTTTAAGACTTCAGCTATAACTTTAGCTCCTTCGTCGTACAAATAATTCCATGAGATGTCTAGAAATTTAAGGAATTTGGCTCTCCGTAGCTCTGTTTCCATGGCGGCAATGCCTTGCGAAGCTAGCTGGTTCGAGGCGAGGTCAAGGGTTACTAAATTACTGTTTACAGCTAGAACAGATCCAATTGCTTTAGCAAAATCATCTCCAAGGATATTATTGCTCAAACAAAGTTCTTTCAGTTTGCATTTGCCTTGAAGAACGAGCATCAAAGGTTCAACATCAGCGTCTGTCAAGCTATTTGAAGCTAGACTCAGCTTTTCTAGATTTTCGTTGTCTCTCAACATTTCTCCAATCGAAATAACAGAATTCACATCCAGCTTATTTGCCGAAAGATCCAGCTCTGTAACAGTTAAGTTATTCACAAGTCCCCTCGCTACGGCCCGGACTCCTTCGTTACCAAGCCAACAGTTTCTAAGCAACAGGCGAGTAACTTTCATAGAGGGGAAATAACGATCGGATATTTCAGTTATTTGCACGGGACAAACGATTCGATTGCTAAGATCAACAGTACTTTCGTTACGCTCCAATTTAAAAAAAATCACAGGGTTTTCTGAATTTCTAGTACACGGATCGAAATCGTCGTCTTCGTCGGAGTCGTCGTTTATATTCTTTATATTTAGTAGAATCCTCTTTTGATTTTCGATTTCTGCCCATACTTTTCTTCTTGACTCTCGTATCAATCTTTGAGTGTTGGAAACTTTGGGTTTTTGAGCTTTTTTAGCTACAGATTTGGTATAATCTAATTTAGATGAGTCCATGGTTCGAAAAACGTCTCACAGTTCATCTAATTGTCGTCAAAACCCTTTAGATTTCGGAGTTACAGATATGTCTCTAAAACAAAACACGATCTCATATTGGACAGCTCTGTATTAAACTCACCATTCACCAATCAAAATGAGGGCGGAAAAGCGTGTTTAAAACGATTTCTTATCGCACTTAAACTATTTATGAACTGCGGTTAATAGAGTAATAAATATTTCATAAGAGAAAAAAATAATTCAACGTTAAGACTCTTGAGTTTATATTTGATCTATGCTTTAAATCTCGATTTCAAATTACTAGATTCGGATTCTTGAAGTCCGCGGTTTTAAAAATATTTTTGAAATTAAAGTTCGAATAAGTTTCTTTTCCTGTAATCTCACTAAAATTATTTTGATATTTTCCCATGATGTTGCAAATTGAACGTCATAACAGCAGGTACAAATTGGAGCACCCTTATTCAAAATAATGAAGTTTTGATTTTTTAGAATCTCATCTGTGTTGGCAATAAATATAAGAACGATTCATTATATAAGAATAAACAATAACGTGAACAAAAATGAAATAATTTTGGATTAATATTAAAGATTGTATTATGTATATTTAAAAAATGGGGGAAAATGAGATTCAAGCACTTTAATTAGCTTAAAATTAAGGATGTATTTGAATGGAATCTTCTAAGATGGTTGTCGGTTCTAGCAAATTTAATATTGTTCTTAAGCAGAATACATAAGACGATTGATAAACGTTTAATTATCGATTACCGGACATCTTAGTGAGCGAGTGAGTGAGTGACTCATTAGCATATTCAGACCTCTCACAAAAATTTATTCGTTTCTGTGCTTTGCATATCCACGAGTTAAAACAAGGAAAAACCGAATACAGAGAAATAATAATATATATACGAAAGAATAATAATAATAATAATAATAAATAATAATAAATAATTAATAATAAATAAATAATAATAATAAATGATAATAAATAAATAAAAAAGTAACGAAGGCAGCCGCTGCTAAAAAGAGTGACAGGTTGGATTGTGATAAAAAATGAGCAATAAACAGTTAAATATGTTGCAAAAGTTGACCCACAGTTTACTTCTCGCAACACGTTTCTCCACTTGCAAACAAAATTGGGATTTTTTTTTGTATTTTTTGATTTCTCATGCATCGAAAGTTTAAACCCTTACCTCTTCACCAAATTGTTCTGCTATGTAAAGTCCCATATTCCCATAGTTGTCATATATCTCTCGTTTGCCAGGATCCGATAATATAGTATGTGCATGGTTGATTTCCTTGAACTGAAAAGAAAAGAAAAATATGGTACGAAACTGCTTCAACGAGAAAATTGTTGTTAATTCTCCTTTGTTTATTCAAATTTCCTTTTATGCATCCATCCATCTTTCGATTGTAACTACATTCATCCATCCGTTCATCCATTCATTCACCCATTCGTCTATTCATTCATCCATTTAACTTTTAGCTCGTCCATCCACCAATCATTCGACCATGATTCATCGACTCATTCATCCATCCACCCATCCATCCATGTGTTCACACATCCCATCCCATCCATCCATCGATCCATCCATCCATCCATCCATCCATCCATCCATCCATCCATCCATCCATCCATCCATCCATCCATCCATCCATCCATCCATCCATCCATCCATCCATGTGTCCACGCATCTGTCCATCTGTCCATGGATGCATTCATCCATCCATCCATCCATCCCATCCGTCCATCCCATCCATCCATATATCCATCCATTCATCCATCAATCCATCCATCTGTGGATACCCATCAGTCCATCATCCATATATCCATCCATCCATTCATCAATCCATCCATCTGTGGATACCCATCAGTCCATCGTCCATATATCCATTCATTCAACAACTGTCAACTTACCTTTTCGGTAGCTTCAGGATTATCTCTATTTTTATCAGGGTGGTGTTTTAAAGCCATCTACGAGTAAAGAAATCCAATATGGATTGTTCTTATTCTTTATTATTCTTATTTCTTTATTTCATCAAACCATGAAACATCCTCTGGGCTGATCTAAGCCAGGGCATGGCTAACTCACATATTGAACCCTGAAACAACCTCTGGGCTGATCTAAGTCAGGGCATGGCTAACTCACAGATTGAACCCTGAAACAACCTCTGGGCTGATCTAAGTCAGGGCATGGCTAACTCACAGATTGAACCCTGAAACAACCTCTGGGCTGATCTAAGTCAGGGCATGGCTAATAACTCACATAACAAACCCTGAAACAACCTCTGGTCTGATAAAAATCGGCAAGGTATCTGTGAAGCAAATGCTAACATACCTTTCTATATGCTTTTCTGATTTCATCTGGTGTGGCATCTTTGTCCACCAAAAGGATGTCATACAGAGATGTTCCATCCTTTCTGTAAAATTAATTAGAATAAGCAATTTTAATACACTTTGTTTTGTTTGATGTGTTGTTCTCTCCCTTGCCACGAGGGTTATTCTCCAGTTCTCTGGTTTTCCTCACTCCATAAAAATCAACATGTGAGTTGAGTTTGTTTGATGTGTTGTTCTCTCCCTTGCCACGAGGGTTCTTCTCCAGGTTCTCTGGTTTTCCTCCCTCCATAAAAATCAACATGTGAGTTGAGTTTGTTTGATGTGTTGTTCTCTCCCTTGCCACGAGGGTTTTTCTCCAGGTTCACTGGTTTACCTCCCTCCATAAAAATCAACATGTGAGTTGAGTTTGTTTGATGTGTTGTTCTCTCCCTTGCCACAAGGGTTTTTCTCCAGGTTCTCTAGTTTACCTCCCTCCATAAAAATCAACACGTGAATTTAGTTTGTTTCATTGTCGTTCTTGTGTACTATACTTAAATATGTACATATACAGAGAATAAACGAATACTGCATATAATCTATGCATAATTTATCAACGTCTGTCACTATATGAAACTACATAATTTCAAGAAAGGCCCCTATCGATATTTGTTATTTTTTACATGATTGTAATTACCTAATGAGACACCCTATTAAAATAATGATCTATTCTACATCTTTCAACATGTGGCAATAGAGTCAGCTAATGCTCAAATTAAAGTGCCTATGACCCCTAACTCAATGTTTTCAGCATTGATTCTACATGAAGTTAAAAGTTAAATAGTAAAATATTTTCATATGATTTGAGTGATGCATCTTGGAGATATCAAGGTTTATACTTCCAGTATACTAATGAGTGTGAAGTCATAGGAGGCATTATTAAATATACGAAAATTTACTGGGGCAGTAAAATATCCTGTATAAAACATAATTATCTACTCAGGGTTTATAGAAAGGTTATTGCAAATTTGTTTCCTCATTGTAATCAGTGTTTTGATTTAAAAATGATGACAAATAAGCCCAAATGCCTCCTATGACATCACACCATTAGCATACTGGAAGTATAAACCTTGATATCTCCAAGATGCATCACTCAAATCATATAAAAATATTTTACTATTTAACTTTTAACTTAGGGTAGAATCAATGCTGAAAACATTGAGTTAGGGGTCTTAGGCACTTTAATGACTAGTGAACAGACAATACAGCCAATATTGGCACCTTTTGTGGTAGCTCTATTTGGTCAGTCCTCTTGACGTGTTGATCTGTCTAAAGTTGCCGGTTATCATGTATGGCCATTGAGCAGCATTATTTTTAGCCAGTTAAAACATAAAATCTCAGTCACAAGTAACAATTATGATCATCATTCAATGCACCAATATTTGTTTTGTGTTAGTAAAATATAACAAAGATGTGCTGCTCAATAGAAATAAAGTTATTTATAAATCATCATGAAAAATGGGCCTTTGTTATCATACCTAACTATTTAAGGAATACAAAACAAGTGCTTGTATCTGTACTGTGATATAAACACACTGGGAGTAGAGAACAAGAGAGAAGCAAGCTTAGAAACCTAAGGCATAGCTGAGTGCTTTTCTTGCTTTTTGAGTGCTCTACAGCTTCCAGAGTGTTTATATAACATTACAGAGTCATAAACAATGGTTGTGTATTATTTTTATACAACTACTTTGCGCAAGGGTCTCTGTCCTTTGATATAAACATGCAGTGGACAGCCAATCATCCAGTGAGTTATATTTGAAATATTTTTTGAAATTATTTACAACAGGACATCCATTTTAAAGTTATAAATCGTTTTCATTAAAGGATAAAAAATAGATATAAAATGATCATAAACTTCTTCCACATTTATAATTTAAAAAATTCCCCAAGGATTGTGTCTTACATGGGCTCAGAAGCTGAGAAAATGTATTAAGGTGGTAAACCAGATTTGGACCACCTACAGCCCAATCGTTTAATTTTGCAACAGTTATTCCACAAAATCTTAAAATCTTTGCTTTAAAATGCATTTACGTCTGCAAAAACTTCAATAAACTAAGTTTGGTTTATTTATATTATATCATCATAAATGTGAGATAACTTCAGCTTACTTTTCATCTAAAATTCTCTTAAAAAATTCCCTCACACATGCAAAAAATGTAATTAAATTTAACCATTAGGTATTTCACAAGAAGTTAAGTGTATATATATATATACGAGAGAGCCATAAAGTATCTGGGGGAAAATTCACTATTTCATTATTTTGATTTTTTTCGCGCTGTTTGTTCTCATTACGTGGTTTAGGACTTCATAGTACACTAAGATAAGATCAGAATGACTTATTCGTATAATAAAATATTCTAAAATATTCAAAACCAGCATTTACGTTAACGGAACTTATATTATATTCATCAAGCCTGGGTACAATTTTATAGTTTTGCTCAAAATACATAAAGATTTGAACCAATTGAACCAGTAATTCTCTAGTCTAAAGCAAAGTTCACTATTCAAAATAGATCTAAAAAGCTACAAGAAGCGAAAATATGACTTTTTGATTAATGTAAAGGTAGTAATTTTGGTTGGAATCTAATGATTTTCGTCATGAAATCTAAATTTGTAATTGAAACTGCCGAGTTCGACTTGAGAACTGGCCTAATGTTTGAGTTACGCCTATGCTTTAAATTAGCAATTTAAAATCGAATTTCCACTTTTCTAGCATTTAGAATTTCCACCAGGGAGCTAAGGATTTGATATTCTAAATCAGGAATTCGTCCAGAAACTATTTTGATAGAGATATAAGGTGTTTTGCCTCATTGTTGTTGTCTATACGTAGATATTATGTTTATGCAAACTTGCAGAGGAATCGACATTTGTATTTTCCCGAGAATTCGACTCTATAGATAATAAAACGTTTAAATAAGTATTCTCAGTCATGATCTACTCTACACGACTTATATCACAAATAGATTGGCTTTTTGAAGGAATAAATCGGGGTACAATCTCTAAAATCGCTAAAATCGAGGAGCTTCGAACGAGAATCACGACAAGAGCGTGTCAATTTTCGAAGTATGTCGATCTTTGTTTACAACCGATGGGATCAAAATAACCATTTAAAAACATGAAATTCCTTACGTTTCTTTTGGAGTGGCGTTATTGCCATTCTCCTTCGCACCGTCGCCGGTATGCGGAGCCATCCCTGGTTTGAAGTCATGGACAATAATTTCGACTCTTGTCCGCCATCAAGACAAGCAAAGCTTCTCAACTAGCCTTCTATATGACGTCATTTGCGGTGAGACTTTGGATATAGCACGTGTTTATATGTATAGATATCACTTCCGGTCGTTATAAGTCCTATTGAAATTTCAAAATTAATCGAATCAAAAATGTACATGAAATTTATAACTAAAACTGTCATAGAGAGGCCAAACTTCATACTAAAATATAAAACCGAATGCTTGACTTTGATAAATAATCATCTGATAAATATGTAAAATAACTTTCATCGTTTTCTATAAATAGAGGATATTACATGGGCGCGCGGAGATACGAAATTTATCTTCGAGTGTTGAATAGATCTCAACAGAGAGATTTTCAACACGAGAAGATAAATTGCGTATCTCCAAGCGCCCATGTAATATTCTTTATTATATAATTATCAATGAAGTATGTTTCGTGAAAATAACATGTTATTTTTACTTGTGAAGATAACAATTTTTCGAAATAGAGAAAAATAGATATTTCATTGGTAATTATATAATAAATAAAATTATTTAATGGTTTCAAATATAATAATTCTAATAATATATAATAATTCAGCCGTTTTGTGTAGGAGTTGAAAATAAGAAAGCTTCGCATGGTTAAGAAATTATGGATATTAACTAATAAATAATAATACTTTTTTTTTTCAATTTTTTTAAATTCCTTCCTCGCTACCTCTTTTTTTCATCCTCTTCCACTCAGCTATATAAAAATAATAATAATAATCAGTTCATGCAATTTCAACTCTTTGCGGAACTGATTTTTTTGCCACCAAATAATTTTTAGCATGTAACTCCCACCATAAATGCTGTTACATTCTCTTAGGTCATTGAAGGGTTAATATGTACTGTGTTGTGTCTTGAACAGGGTACATTTTTTCGAGATATTCTTGTCTTAGATACCAACTCTGGCATGTAAAACCCTAAAACAACCTCTGGGTTGATCTAAGTCAGGGCATGGCTAACTCACAGATTGTACCCTAAAACAACCTCTGGTCTGATCTAAGTCAGGGCAGGGCTAACTCACAGATTGAACCATAAAACAACCTCTGGGCTGATCTAAGTCAGGGTATGGCTAACTCATAGATTGAACCTTGAAACAACCTCTGGGCTGATCTAAGTCAGGGCATGGCTAACTCACAGATTGAACCTTGAAATAACCTCTGGGATGATCTAAGTCAGGGCATGGTTAACTCACAGATTGAACCATGAAACAACCTCTGGGCTGATCTAAGTCAGGGCATGGCTAACTCACAGATTGAACCTTGAAACAACCTCTGGGCTGATCTAAGTCAGGGCATGGCTAACTCACAGATTGAACCTTGAAACAACCTCTGGGCTGATCTAAGTCAGGGCATGGCTAACTCACAGATTGAACCTTGAAATAACCTCTGGGCTGATCTAAGTCAGGGCATGGCTAACTCACAGATTGAACCCTGAAACAACCTCTGGGCTGATCTAAGTCAGGGCATGGCTAACTCACAGATTGAACCCTGAAACAACCTCTGGGCTGATCTAAGTCAGGGCATGGCTAACTCACAGATTGAACCTTGAAATAACCTCTGGGCTGATCTAAGTCAGGGCATGGCTAACTCACAGCTATTGAACCCTGAAACAACCTCTGGACTGATCTAAGTCAGGGCATATGGCTAACTCACAGATTGAACCCTGAAACAACCTCTGGGATGATCTAAGTCAGGGCATGGCTAACTCACAGATTGAACCTTAAAATAACCTCTGGGATGATCTAGGTCGGGGCACAGCTAACTCACAGCTATTGAACCCTGAAACAACCTCTGGGCTGATCTAAGTCAGGGCATGGTTAACTCACAGATTGAACCCTGAAACAACCTCTAGGCTGATCTAAGTCAGGGCATGGCTAACTCACAGATTGAACCCTGAAACAACCTCTGGGCTGATCTAAGTCAGGGCAGGGCTAACTCACAGATTGAACCATAAAACAACCTTTGGGCTGATCTAAGTCAGGGCATGGCTAACTCACAGATTGAACCCTAAAACAACCTCTGGGTTGATCTAAGTCAGGGCAGGGCTAACTCACAGATTGAACCATAAAACAACCTTTGGGCTGATCTAAGTCAGGGCATGGCTAACTCACAGATTGTACCCTAAAACAACCTCTGGTCTGATCTAAGTCAGGGCAGGGCTAACTCACAGATTGTACCCTAAAACAACCTCTGGGTTGATCTAAGTCAGGGCAGGGCTAACTCACAGATTGAACCATAAAACAACCTTTGGGCTGATCTAAGTCAGGGCATGGCTAACTCACAGATTGTACCCTAAAACAACCTCTGGTCTGATCTAAGTCAGGGCAGGGCTAACTCACAGATTGAACCATAAACAACCTCTGGGCTGATCTAAGTCAGGGTATGGCTAACTCACAGATTGAACCTTGAAACAACCTCTGGGCTGATCTAAGTCAGGGCATGGCTAACTCACAGATTGAACCTTGAAATAACCTCTGGGATGATCTAAGTCAGGGCATGGTTAACTCACAGATTGAACCATGAAACAAACCTCTGGGCTGATCTAAGTCAGGGCATGGCTAACTCACAGATTGAACCTTGAAACAACCTCTGGGCTGATCTAAGTCAGGGCATGGCTAACTCACAGATTGAACCTTGAAACAACCTCTGGGCTGATCTAAGTCAGGGCATGGCTAACTCACAGATTGAACCTTGAAATAACCTCTGGGCTGATCTAAGTCAGGGCATGGCTAACTCACAGATTGAACCCTGAAACAACCTCTGGGCTGATCTAAGTCAGGGCATGGCTAACTCACAGATTGAACCCTGAAACAACCTCTGGGTGATCTAAGTCAGGCATGGCTAACTCACAGATTGAACCCTGAAACAACCTCTGGGCTGATCTAAGTCAGGGCATGGCTAACTCACAGATTGAACCTTGAAATAAACCTCTGGGCTGATCTAAGTCAGGGCATGGCTAACTCACAGCTATTGAACCCTGAAACAACCTCTGGACTGATCTAAGTCAGGGCATATGGCTAACTCACAGATTGAACCCTGAAACAACCTCTGGGATGATCTAAGTCAGGGCATGGCTAACTCACAGATTGAACCTTAAAATAACCTCTGGGATGATCTAGGTCGGGGCACAGCTAACTCACAGCTATTGAACCCTGAAACAACCTCTGGGCTGATCTAAGTCAGGGCATGGCTAACTCACAGATTGAACCTGAAACAACCTCTAGGCTGATCTAAGTCAGGGCATGGCTAACTCACAGATTGAACCCTGAAACAACCTCTGGGCTGATCTAAGTCAGGGCAGGGCTAACTCACAGATTGAACCATAAAACAACCTTTGGGCTGATCTAAGTCAGGGCATGGCTAACTCACAGATTGTACCCTAAAACAACCTCTGGGTTGATCTAAGTCAGGGCAGGGCTAACTCACAGATTGAACCATAAAACAACCTTTGGGCTGATCTAAGTCAGGGCATGGCTAACTCACAGATTGTACCCTAAAACAACCTCTGGTCTGATCTAAGTCAGGGCAGGGCTAACTCACAGATTGAACCATAAAACAACCTCTGGTCTGATCTAAGTCAGGGTATGGCTAACTCACAGATTGAACCTTGAAATAACCTCTGGGATGATCTAGGTCGGGGCACAGCTAACTCACAGCTATTGAACCCTGAAACAACCTCTGGGCTGATCTAAGTCAGGGCATGGCTAACTCACAGATTGAACCCTGAAACAACCTCTAGGCTGATCTAAGTCAGGGCATGGCTAACTCACAGATTGAACCCTGAAACAACCTCTGGGCTGATCTAAGTCAGGGCAGGGCTAACTCACAGATTGAACCATAAAACAACCTTTGGGCTGATCTAAGTCAGGGCATGGCTAACTCACAGATTGTACCCTAAAACAACCTCTGGGTTGATCTAAGTCAGGGCAGGGCTAACTCACAGATTGAACCATAAAACAACCTTTGGGCTGATCTAAGTCAGGGCATGGCTAACTCACAGATTGTACCCTAAAACAACCTCTGGTCTGATCTAAGTCAGGGCAGGGCTAATTTACAGATCAAACCCAAAGCTGCATCCATGAACCAAGTCTGAGACCTAGATGTACACTGGCACTACACCACTTTCTCCACTTGATAAGACACACTGAGGCAAGTACAACACAAAAAATAATAAAATTTGCTCAAAAAATAAAATTAAAGCTATAATTGGAATAATAAACCTGCAGAACCTGAAGTGTGTACATAAATATTTTAATGAAAAATTGTTTCTGATTCTGAAAACCAGGTGAAAATAGATTCCTGTTTGTGACCCAATGAGAAAATTAGAGAACCCTTGTCAACTACAATGCATTGCGCCCCTATATCATTGTTTACATCATCTGTCTACATCATTCTCAAAGCTCTTCCATGCACTGGTGGAATAAAAGTGCAAATTTGCCATGCCAAGGTCTTCAAATACACAAGTTTCCTTCCTTTATTCCACAGCAAGTACATTGAATTTTTCAGAGAGATTCTCTTTGAGAAATTATGAGTTTTCAGCCGTCCAACTGTTAGACATCATAACTTTAGAAATCTACCTTAGATTGGTTGCCAAAATTTAAAAAATCTCATGAAAAGCATAAAATGACTATGTTACTATCATTATCTATGATTATCTTAAAACATCTAGCAGGAATAACAATAGCTTGATAGAACTGGATTTTTAAACTTCACCTACATTGAAAATGCCATTTTGCCAGGCAGAGAAAACGACCGATTGTTTTGATTCTGGCTCACAATGCATTGTAGTTGACTAGGATTCTTTAAAGGCAAAAAAAAAAAAAAAAGAAAAAAAAATTAAATGCCTTTTTATGCACTTCAGGTATTTCTTTATTTCCCCATCAAAATCAATATCCCTAATAAATGCTAAACAAGAATTATCACTCACATTTCAAGAGGTTTTATACCAAAGAATTATCAGTGCAACGACAATAAGCAACTAGCCACCTAAGCAAATTTTAAATCAAATTCAAAAATTATCTTTTCATGCTCAATAACACAGGATGGTGACAAATTCTGCTGTAAACTGTTCCTTGTTCACTCCTGATCATATACACACATGTATAAAGAACATTATAAAACATTTGAAATATAACATGCACACTGATTGGCTGGCTAACATGTTTATATCAGAGAACAAAGGCACATTCACAAAAAGATGTTCAAAAATATTTTATGAAAAGCAATAAAAAATGTCTACTTATGTCTCTGTACTGAGATATAAACACTGAGGGCTATAGAGCACTCAAAAAGCAAGAGAAAATCTTTGCTATAGCATATGATATTCCTAAGCTTGCTCGACTCTCATGTTCCACAACTCCTAGCATGTTTTATATCACAGTACAAATACAAGCCCTTGTTTTGTATTCCTCAAATAGCTAGGTATGATGACAAAGACCCATTTTTGATGGTGATAATTTTATAAATGACTATTCCTGCTGAGCAGCACATCATTGTTATAATATTTTTTTATTATAGAACAAGTATTAATTGGTGCATTGAATGTTAAACATGAATGCTACAATTGAATACTGTGACTTTGATAATTTTATAATCTCACTGACTAGAAATAAAGGCTGCTCGATGGCTGTAGATGATACCAAGCCACAATAAACTGATCAGCATGTAAAGAACTCAGGTCAAGAGGAAAGACCCACTATAGTTAGGATGCACTTCGACAGACAGTACAGATGCTTTTAAGCTGTAGAGCACTCAAAAAGCAAGAGAAACACTTGGCTATGCTACCTGTTTTTATCTAAGCTTGCTTGACTCTCACGCTCTACAGCACCCCATGTTTATATCACAGTAAAGAGACATGCTCTTGTGTTATATTCCTTAAATGTATAAATAGCAATCCATATTCCATATTCAATAACTGATTTATGTTCTTAATCAAATAAATTGGATTATTTCAATTAAGATATCATATATTTTACATTTCAAGTTGACTATTATTATTATTATTTGTTTATTGATGACGTCATATGACGTCAAAACGTAAATAATCAACCAATTTTATAACTTAATTATGCAGATGCCATGAGAAGCCTCGAAAGAAAATCGAGAATAAAACCTAAAATCCCCAAGGATTTCCTCATTATATGAATTAATACTGAATCATAGCTATATTCTGCACCTTATGATGTTCTGGCGAGTTATTTTTTTGTCGAGGGAGGATACAAATTCACGATTTTCCACGATGTTTTTGACCACAAATGAACCAAAAACACACACGCCTTGAAAAATACTTGCTCAAAAACCCAAAATAAAACAACTGAAATTCAAAATCCCTCGCTTACCTTTCGTCCTCCATCTTTTCATACGCCATTCTATTTTTTTCTTGGGTTAAAGTCTATCTGCATAACATTTAAAACGGTAAGAAGTTCGATGTCAGAATTACGTACCCGCCATTTTTCCTTTTTGATGCGGGTCAACGGGTAAGTAGACATGCGCAGTAGGCTTCTATGACAGCTGGTAAATTTTTTTGAATCGAGGAGTAGATAAAGAGTAAAAGGAAAAGAAATATGAGGAAAAATAGGAGATAAATGGAAACTGCAAAATGAAATTTAAAATAAAAGGTAAAAATAAGAAGAAAAAATGAACGTAAGAGAAGAGGAATGGAAAGATAGGAAAAGTAAAGAAAGGAAAAGAAAAGAAAAGAAAGAAAGAAAAGAAAAGAAAAGAAGAGAAGAGAAGAGAAGAGAAGAGAAGAGAAGAGAAGAGAAGAGAAGAGAAGAGAAGAGAAAAGAAAAGAAAGGAAAAGAGAAGAAAAGAAAAAGATTAAATAAAAAATGGGAAATAGGGAAGGAAGTGGATAACAAAAGTAGAAATCTAAATTTATCTAAAAACAGAGATGAAATAAGATTAAAGCGTATATGGGAATAGAATTGAAATGAAAAATGAGAAGGAATAGGATTAACAAACGGAATCAGGATAAAAATTAGAACTGCGAATGAATAGGGTTAATATAGAAAGGACAATTACAAAAATATGGTTAAAATGACATTTATTTAAAAACGATAGACCAAATTGGCATTGAAATCACAAAACTAAGTCTTAAAAATTCAAAGCATATCTAGTATTCCATCCTTTAAAATCAAAACAGCACAGTGGTCCTTCTATGATGTTCGATAGAATTGGAACCAAAAGTGCTGGATTTTTAAAGAGAACTGAGAAAAAGCGAAGAATCTGGAGCAAAACCCTCAAAGTATTACGCGTATTAATTCATTCACTCATTTGAAACAGAAACAAACCTTAGCTGATTAGAATCGATATTCGCATTACGTACATTGAAAGTAAGAAGCGATTGACAGAAAACTAATTACATCGAGTCAAGTCGAGTGGGCACGAAATTTGCAGCGAAATTCAAATCAACGTCTTCACTATCTTTCAAGCTCAAAATCGTGGTCAATATCTGGAAAGCATAGAAAAATGTCTGTCTAAATTAAATAAAAGAAACTTCGGGGGAGCTAGCGCTTTTTTTGTAGTGAACAACGGTCGTCTGTGTAGTTAATATGTAAGCGTGCTAGTGCTTTCTTGTTTAAACAAAAGAATCCAGTGATGAGAATGCATTTATTATTTATGTGGAATAAGGAAGGGCTAATTTTGAATATTTTTCGACCGACGAGATTATTTTCTTTTCCATCTAATTATCCTATATAAGTGCAGTATAGGCTCTAAACTGATGGGTGAGGGGAGGGGAAGATTTGCTGAATACCACAGGTAGCCCAAGCTCTGTTTTCGGCATTCACCCAAATTCACACGAAGCATAATATTCTTGTTTTCACTAGCAAGAAAACACGTAAAATCGATAGACCTAGTCTAACTACTTAGGATATCTTAGATATTCTTATGCAAATCCTTACAATTAATTTCTTTGTATTAACTGAACAAAGTACAAACAAGACAAAAACGTGTGTACGCTATAACTGAAAAAAAATTGAACGGATCAACTTTTACTAGTTATATTTACTTGAAGCTTTCAAATTTAGTTTTATCTGTCATTTCCACCATTTTCCCCTGTGGTATCTGCATAAGGTATCCTAATCCCCTCACCCCACTCCACTCTTAAAATTGCTGGATCGTCCCAAGCAGTCTAGTATACATCTATGTAGACATTTTCACCATGTCCAAAACACATACACTCATAGCAGGCAGCCAGGTTCCCCCGACATTGGAGGTCCTCACTTGAGACGTAACTCCCAGGGTTTTCCTTGATCTCGGACAGCAGATTCTCGGTCTCTTCAAGCTGACTTTCATCAAGCGACATCAGGTTTAGATGCTTCATAAAATAGTGACTACAGTGTTTATTTTTCACGTAGTCCAACAGGGTATCAACAAGCTTCATGAAGCATTCCTCAATTTGTTCCTCGCACCAGAAGTCAGGGGGGTTCAACTCTAAAGCCCAAAATAGAGTAGTCTTGAGGTGATACGAGCTTAGTCCGCGAGCATCAGGTGTCTGATGTTGTTTTATTGTCGCCTTTAACGCCAAAAAGCATGCGCGCGCAACAGGAGGAATGTGCTTTGCCAATGAAAGCTCGGCCATAGAGTAAGACAACCTCCATTCATATTCTAGAAGGGGTTGATTCTCATTCTGCTGGTTTTTTTTCTTCTTTTTCTTCTTTTTCTCCCTTTTCACAGTGTCTAGGGTCGGGTTTGTGGGCTTTGGAACCACGTGATATCCATACGTCATGATTTCGTCAACCACCGCTTGTGGCGGCCATAGTCGCTGGCGTAAAGGCCATTCACTGGCTTCCTGTGGCCATCCAATGCATTTTATCGCGAAGATAAAATCACCATAGAATAAAGTTGGACGAAGGCTCATAGACTTTTGTGGCACGTAAATACCCTGTCTACGCTCTACTTTTACAGTAACGGCCGGGCCCTGAGCTTTGACATGAAAGGCGATGCCTTTTGCTGCGATCTTTTTATAGCAATCACAATATCCTGTCACTATCCGCTTGATTCGTTTCATCCCTTTAACGAATACGTTTCGTACCTAAATAGTGGATCAATTTGTAAAAGGCATAATCAATAAATATTATTTAACAATTAATCGCCAAAGGCGAATTGAGTATCGGGAATATTTATAACGAGCTGCGAGTCTACCGAGTACGAGACGTATACGGAGTACGGGAAGAGCATGCACAGATGTTTCGACTAATTTGCATACGGACGTAGAGCATGCGCAGACGTTGTTTCACTCGTGTCGCTGGTGATAGAGCTTTCCGTGGGTAATACCACTTGAACACATGTTCTGGCGCTACCGCCACGGTAACAGACGACCTTGTTGTTTTAACGTAGAGATATAGGAAATTGCCTACCTCGAAAGAGGAAAGATATAATCCTTTTGAACCACCAGGAAAAGTATACTCAGCACAAAGATCCCTCCAAAACTTGTCACTTGATTCCTTGCAATTTTGGTTCAGCTTCAACCACACGAACCCAGGTGTGATGTTTTCCAAGGTAACGACGTCGAAGAGCGTTTGAGCTTGACTTGTCTCAGGATCTTCAGTCGCTGCTGCCAGGACTGTTTGGGGTGTTAACATCACATCAAAGTCAGTACTTAGTAATGATTTTATTGGAAGATGTTCGGTGTCGCAGGTTTTCAGAATGGTTGGCTTTCCAAGTCGTTCCTGTCAACAACAAAGCAATATTCCGGACTATGAATTTAAGGGGAAATATTCCCATGATGGCGTCTATTTCGTCTCTTAAAACAGCCCCAAACTAAGCCTCTTTTAGTGACTCAGTCTCAATATTTTCGGCAAACCTACTTATCGTGTAACGTGTAATAACACGTCTAGCTTGCCACATTAAGTCGTTTGTTATTTGCAGCAACTCGTTTGTTATTTGCAGCAACTCGTTTGTTATTTGCACCAACTCATTTATTTTTTTATATTCTTACAATAGCAAAAATATGTTTTAAACTAATTCTTAATATTTATTCTACAAGCTAGCATATAATTGACTTACCACAAGACTTCCAGTCTTCAATACATCAAACGTCACTTCCGGTATGGTTTTTTTCAATTTCTGGATGATCGATTCTAAACTTGCTTGACCAGACTGCACAACTTTTTGGAAGTGATCCTCGTCGCTGATGTATCCAGTCATGTATCGATTGATCGCGTCTTTGAGGCTAACTGGCAGGAGACAGCAGTTAATGCGACGCTTAAAGCTGATGTAGTTACCGCGTTTCCAAGGGACAAAGAGTATGAAAATCATCTGACGAGAAAAAGGAAAAAAAAAATGTTCCATGATATTATCACTTTATTTTTTACATGATAAATGTAACCGAAGACCATACTTCCAGACATGAATGGTCCCTAGACCTTGCTATGACCAGCAAACCCGATACTACTCTTCCCAGTAGACCGAGGTAGTTGTGATTTTTTAATCCGCGCCTTCGTGGCGTCTGTTATGTTATCCAGAAGTACATTTCAAATCGACCACGTGATGCCAATGTTGTACCACGTGGACATTTTTTTACACCACGTGATCAAAATTCAGTCAAGTTTTAATCACGTGGTATAAAAAACTTGTCCTCGTGGTACAGCATTGGCATCACGTGGTCGATTCGAAATGTACTTGCGGATAACATAACAGGCTACGAAGGCGATTAAAAAATCACAACAACCTCGGTCTACTGGGAAGAGTAGTATGTCTCTTGTATCACTGAGAACTAGGGTCCCACGGACTCAGTCCTTTCCATGTGGGATCAGTCCGTATAAAAATTAGCCAAGAATTTCGCACAGGAAGTAAGAAATCGAAAGTTATCTTTTGAGACGTTTTATATAATTAACAGTAGACAACACCAGACGAAGGGAATCAAGAGTAAAGTAGCGATAGTACACTCGCCTCTGGTATCTCGAGTTCGATTGCCATAAGCTGATAAAAAAATGCTTAGTCAAGGGTTCGATTCCGATGCTGGGTTCTCTGGTTTAGTCCCTCAGCGAAACCTAATGACGCGGTCGTGTCACAGCAAGGCATACGCCAGATTAATCACACTGTGTGAGAATTTACTCTCCATCCAATCAATATCCGAAACGTACGGCGCGGACACGGTCAAGCCAAGGCCAAGGCACTGCCACAACAATCACACTGCGCGAGAAAAACAAACACACATTCAAACAAAATTACAGAAACATTTATGTTTCTACAAGACACGTATATGGCAGCAATCTGCATTTCACAGTCGAATGAAACCTGCTCTAGATCAACTCTGGGGTTATTTGTGGGCGTGCCCTGACTTCGATCAGCCCAGAGGTTGTTTCAAGGTTTAATCTGTGAGTTAACCATGCCATGACTTAGATCAACCCAGAGGTTGTTTCAGGGTTTGATCTGTGAGTTAGCCATGCCCTGACTTAGATCAGCCCAGAGATTGTTTCAGGGTTAGATCTGTGAGTTAGGCGTGCCCTGACTTAGATCAGCCCAGAGGTTGTTCCAGGGTTAGATCTGTGAGTTAGGCGTGCCCTGACTTCGATCAACCCAGAGGTTGTTTCAGGGTTTGATCTGTGAGTTAGGCGTACCCTGACTTAGATCAGCCCAGAGGTTGTTCCAGGGTTTGATCTGTGAGTTAGGCATGCCATGACTTAAATCAACCTATAGATTCTCAGCCTATTGATAGTGTATCGATAAAATTAAAAATTTGAAGAAAAGAAAATATAAAACTCACCACAAAAAAAACGACGAGCAACAGCGTGCCAATGAATTGCGGCAACCTTTTTTCGAGTCGTACTTCGTGACCAGGTTGGTTCTCATACTTAAGCTGCATTGAAGTGCATTTAGTTTTTTCTCCGAGCGTAGCACTTCGAGTCCCATTGATATAAAGTACACAAGATTCAATGTTGGTAGAATAGTACGCGATCACTGACACGAATAAGATAAAAGCACAAAGCGAAGGAATCAAGACTATCAGACGGCGACCAAACATTCGATTATTACACAATTTGTTCTTCGGCTTCTTCCATGGGACTCGGCTCATAATCTCTATCGAGAAATGAGAATGAGAATGAGAATGAGAATGAGAATGAGAATGAGAATGAGAATGAGGATGAGGATGAGGATGAGGATGAGGATGAGGATGAGGATGAGGATGAGGATGAGGATGAGGATGAGGATGAGGATGAGGATGAGGATGAGGATGAGGATGAGGATGAGGATGAGGATGAGGATGAGGATGAGGATGAGGATGAGGATGAGGATGAGGATGAGGATGAGGATGAGGATGAGGATGAGGATGAGGATGAGGATGAGGATGAGAATCCATTTAATGTATTTTATATTTCTCCATCACAAATCAAATTACAGCTAAATCAGTTTTAGATTTAGATCTCTATATATATCTTGATATATGTATACAGCACTATGTCAAAACTAGAAGTTAAATTGTATAATATAAAATATATTTATAATTATATAAATTTCACAATATTTTGTAAACAGAAATGACCTTTAAATAAAATGAAATTCGATTTGTTCTAGGAATTTAAGTTCATTAAAATGCATCCTTTATTAAAAACTTAAAATAAAGATTATGTATTTATCTTCATAAATACATATTAATTTAATTGATAAAAATCTAAATCAAATTTTAAATATATATATATACACTTACTTGCAAGAACGTTGACTTACGAAAATAGAGCATTAGTAATTTAGTGAGAAAGGAATACATTAAAAGACAAAAGAAAAAGTTCAGCTTCAGTGATCTTCTTTTGTTTTTTAATATAATTCCTATCCCACTAAATCACTAATGTTCTATTTTCGTATGTCAATGTTCAAGTTGCAAGTTGGTGTATACATATATATATATATATATTTAGATCGTATTAACCGAGCGGGAGGTCTGTACGGGATAATCTTGACCGAGGTCACTCGGATTATCCCGTACAGACCGACCAAGCTCGGTTGATAAGAGTTTTATTATATGACCACTTTTCATTGAAAAGGACAAAATGTTTTCGCCGTAAGATTAATATGCGATCGGACCGGTTAATACCGGAGAATCTAGACCAGTCCGCGATGCGATCTATCCAATCAGATTGCTCGATTTGCTAGTGTCCAGGCTCTAAGATTCACGGTCATATAATAAATAAATATATATATCAAATATATATCAATATATATATATCATTTTTATTTTATTTTATTTTATTTTGAAAGAATCACCTGTGTATTTATGTGTATTTATACTAAAACAATTATTTGCCTCAGTCGGCGAATAATTATCAATAATTAGCTATCTTTATATATATGTCCACATATACACATATACATTTCACATCATTAACAAATTGATGATGTCAATTTCACTTTCTTTCAAATAATTGATTGTGAAAAGAATGTGAAAAAACAGTTTCACATGTATAGCGTTTCATTTACATTATGCAACAGCTTGTATCGATTTTATTTTTGCTATACCATATCTAAACTTCTTCATATTCAAAAACGTTAAATGTGCGATCTGATTTTAAACGGTTTTTGTTTTGTTTTGTTTTGTTTTTTTGTTTTTTTGTTTTGTTTTGCTAAAATATGAAAAATCACATTTCTAACTCAAAGGTGTGACTCCATCTCAGATTTCAGATCTTCGACCGACAAAGTTTTCTGAAATCGGCATATGAGTGATAAACAGCATTTGAAAACTGAACCAGTTTTACATGACTAATGGTATGTGAAACATACTACAGTATTTCTCAAAAAGGACCACCCTATTTCACATGTTTTTTTCACGTGTTATTCACGTATTTTTTTCTTTTCTTTTTTCTTTTTCTTTTTCTTTTATTTTACTTATAGCCAACTCTTAGGCTATCAATAGCTAGTGGGTTAAAGAAACTGAGACTACAAAATGTATCGCTGAATAATAAGAGATCAAATAAGAGAGGCTAGAAATCTACTACAGGTTTTCCCCAATTACAATAGATCCTATTAATTTCACATGAATATGTGAAATTAAAATGATAGTGAAATATATGTGAAAATTTTCACATGTATAGCGTTTCATTTACATTATGCAACAGCTAGTATCTATCTTTTTTTATATACCATATCTAAACTCCTTTATATTCAAAAAAATTAACCGGTCGGTCGGATTGAAATGTGCGAACTGATTCTATGTGATCTGATCTTGTGTTTTAATTTTTTATGGCTAAAATATGAAAAATCACATTTTAAACTTAAAGGAGTGACTCCATCTCAGATTTCAGATCTTCGACCGATAAAGTTTTCTGAAATCGGCGTATGAGTGATAAACAGTTTCATACCTGGCTCTACGTTAATGACAAGACTGGACCCCGTGGAAGTCATATTCTTAAAGGAAACAATTACGAACTCGGTTCACCAACAAACCTTGGACGCTTGAATGAGTCAGCTTGTAAACTAGAACTGACACTGAATATAGTTGGCTCAAACAGATAAACCGTGCCGCGATCGTAGGTTCATTGTAATTGGATAAACCGCATTTCCGCGCAGCTATCATTGGTTCAAGTCAGGGGACGAGTGAAACCTATCCTAGAATGCATTGCGTTTGATATTTTTCATTTTGTCGTGACGTCATTACTCCCATGCAACTGGCTTTGCGTGAATATCAGAATGATGGTGTTTAGACCAGTCCAAGAATGCTTATTTTATGTCCATTGAGTTTTGAAAGGCGATATTTCTGTTGTTTTTTTTTTAAATATTTAGTTATTCTAGGTGTGGCGTGTTTATTTTCGCCCCACCTTTGCCGAAGACATAGCTTCTTTGGCTTGTGGTATTTTGTATGATTATATATGTTTACTGATTCAACTTGCCACTAGCGCGGCCAAAATTAGTTCAAAACCAATATCTCTTTTCTTCTCTTTCGCAAACTAGTGCGTCGTGACGCAAGGCCTGGACGTTAGTTAAACTTTAGTCTAAATAGACTTACAGAATATTTCGACATAAAAGTAAATTTACAAAGAGTTGTATTTCTGTGTTTGCGACTGGGAGGTTTTCCCCCCCTATTTTTCTCTTTTGAAAAACTTTTTTTTTTTTCCTGTTAAAATTAAAATTCAGTTTCCAGTTATCCGACTTCACCTCTGCGTAAACTATTAAAATTTGTTTGATGTGTTGTTCTCTCTCCTGCCACGAGGGTTTTTTTCCAGGCTCTCTGGTTTTCCTCCCTCCGTAAAAATCAACATGTGAGTTGAGTTTGTTTGATGTGTTGTTCTCTCTCCTGCCACGAGGGTTTTTTTCCAGGTTCTCTGGTTTCCTCCCTCCATAAAAATTAACATGTGAGTTGAGTTTGTTTGATGTGTTGTTCTCTCCCTTGCCACGAGGGTTTTTCTCCAGGTTCTCTGGTTTTCCTCCCTCCGTAAAAATCAAAATATAAGACGAGAGCTGTGTGAATCGAATTTTTAATATTGTAGCAGTGATCGTGGGCCAAATTTGCTAGTGCTTAAGGATTTTTTCGAGACTGATAGTGATTCTGACGTACTGGGCTTCCTGTGGACAGCTTGTAAAACAGGAAGTTGATAAAAGCGAATTGAAATCTGTATGCTGGAAAGTGAAATTCGTAACAACGATAAACAAACTTGTTTTGGACAATATATAATGAAGAAAGCAAAAGGCTAATAAGGCCTTTCTCTTTTACCTTTCGGACTTGATTTTTTTTGTGCTGAGTTATTTCCTTATTTCCGCACACATTTGATTACATTGCTTGTCTTTCAGTTCTAAATTGGATCATCTAATTTCCTTTACATATAACTTCCGGATTCTTTCGTTCTTCTCCTGAATTTAAAAATGACCATCTCAAGAGAAACGTTAATGACTTTCGAAATGTGAAGCATTCAAACTCCCTCAAATTTTGCAACGAGAACGCAGTACAAACAAATAAGGTGTGCTCAAAGTTTCACATATATTTCACATATAAAACCTTTTGGGAGATATCAAAGTTTTACTAGTAAAATTTCAAAAATGATCTTCCTGACCTCGTAAATTTGCCGAGCAAATCTATACGGTTTGAAGCGGATCGTTATAACTTTCCTCATACATACGTTGAGGTTAAAGATCATATTTTAGCCACTGGTAGATTGTTCTAGCATAGATAATGGAGTGGAATGGTTTGGAAACTCACTATAGAACAAAGCTATTGTTTTGCCTTTGATGTCCAATGCACAATGAACCAAAGCAAGTACGGCTGAAAGTGCTCATCTCCTTATTATTTTCATGTATGAACACTCCTTTGAAAGTAAAAATTTTCATTCGATGACCAAAAACCATGCGAATAAATATTTCCGCGCGGATAGAGTTAAGTTACTAGATGATAAATAAGAAAGCATCAAAAAGGGCAATTCCATTTTCAATAAACAATTAATATTTATCAGATAGGATTAATTAACAAATAATACATATTTTAGAACGATTTTTAAGGGTAAAAAACCTTTATATTCCCTTATACTGTGAACAAATGGAGAAACTTTTCCTTCACTGTGCACTGTCAACGTCATTAAGGCCCCGTCCACACGTATCCGGAAATTTTTGTATCCGCAATTTTTTTTTTTTTGCGGATACGAGTTGCGCCCACATGTGTCCGCAAATTTTTGTGTCCGTATCCGAAAATTTTACGAAAACGGACACGTGTGGACGGTGAAAACGATTCGAATACGCTGCGTGTGGACGCGAACATTTTCGTATCCGCAAAAAATAATTTGCGGATACAAAAGTTTCCGGATACGTGTGGACGGGGCCTTAACAATGGATAAAGACGAACAAAAACATAGAACAATAGGTTTCCTAACCTTTCCGCTTCAAAAACTATGGTTCTAGTGTACATTGAGTTAGAAAAGTTCAAATTAAAGCATATTTACCACTGACGAGACAATTGTTTTTCTAAAAATACCTATAAAATCCGTGTTTAGGTTACAAAAAGGAGCAGTTAGGGTTAATGACAAAACAAAAACAAAACTTGTTTCTTGATCTATAGCTTTTCCTTATCGAAATGTTTCACAGCTATTACAGTGGACATTTTCAGGTGCCTGAACAGGACCTTATAGTTAATGGTTATTTGTTCACAGTATTATAGGAAATATAAAAGATTTTTACCCTTAACAATCGTTCTAAAATATGCATTATTTGTTAATTAATCCTATATGATTAATATTAATTGTTTATTGAAAATAAAATTGCCCTTTTTCATGCTTTCTTATTTATCATCTAGTAACTTAACTGTATCAGGCTGCGCGGAAATATTTATTCGCATGGTTTTTGGTCATCGAATGAAAGTTTTCACACAAAGTGTTCATACATGAAAATAATAAGGAACTCAGCATTTTCAGCCATACTTGCTTTGGTTCATTGTGCACTGTCAGTAACACGTGATGGTACGATTCGACATCAAAGGCAAAACAATAGCTTTGTTCTATGGAGTTTCCAAACCTTTCCACTCCATTTTTTAAAATTCACTTTGAAGCGGTCAAACGTGTAAGAGTAAAATAGACACAAAAGAAAACAATGGAATTAGGGTCTACTAATGTGTATAAGTATAATATCTATTTCACGGGTTTAATGACTTCACTCTACTGACACTTATAGTGTTTGTACTCTAATAAGATATAGAGTTTTAGGCCCCGTCCACACGTATCCGGAAATTTTTGTATCCGCAAATTATTTTTTGCGGATACGAAAATGTTCGCGTCCACACGCAGCGTATTCGAATCGTTTTCACCGTCCACACGTGTCCGTTTTCGTAAAATTTGCGGATACGGACACAAAAATTTGCGGACACGTGTGGACGGGGCCTTACATAAATATAGTGGAAAGTGGTTGGAAGAATTGGCGTTGCTAGCATTAAGCTACTAAGAACTCTTTGAAACTCTGGTAAATCTGTGTCTGATGATTGGAAAACTAGCTGATGACATTTACTGGACCGGTAAGCAGTCATTCTCGTACCCAAACCCTATTATAAAAATATTAAAATAATCACGAAGTTGAGTAAAAGACTGGGTCAAATTGGATTTGCAGTGCATTGTGGGGCTGTTTTAGGGGACGAAATAGACGCCATCTTGGAAATGACGTCTAAATCTGCTAAATCATTTTACTGAACATTTAATGGTTTTGGCAAATGAGTTGGGTGTGGGTACAAGAATAGTAAGCAGAATAGGATGAATTATTGATTAGTTCGCGAACCTTCAGGGCATGCATAAATAATAATATGGTTGTAGTACATTTATTACAATGACAAATTGTCAGTTAACTTAACTGAAAATACAGGGGGAAAATCACTTTTATTTAAGTGCCTAGTCGTTCTAGCGCTTTCGCACTAATTGAGGACACTTTTCGCTCACACGCACTACCACTACATTTAATATTCTATGCACACAACGCTCAACTCACATGTTGATTTGTATGGAGGGAGGAAAACCAGAGAACCTGGAGAAAAACCCTCGTGGCAAGGGAGAGAACAACACATCAAACAAACTCAACTCACATGTTGATTTTTATGGAGGGAGGAAAACCAGAGAACCTGGAGAAAAACCCTCGTGGCAAGGGAGAGTACAACACATCAAACAAACTCAACTCACATGTTGATTTTTATGGAGGGAGGAAAACCAGAGAACCTGGAGAAAAACCCTCGTGGCAAGGGAGAGTACAACACATCAAACAAACTCAATTCACATGTGAAGACCGCCGGGCTCGAACCAGCGACCCGACCCGTTGCACTCACAGCGGTGAAAGACGACGCGTTAGCCACGAACACCACCAATGCTACCCAAATTGAATTATGAAAGAAGATCAACTGCAGGAACTCATCGGAGTGACAGTTGGGAGAACAGATAACAAAAGGCAAACAGATCGCGTGCATAATTTTTGTAGGTTTAAAGAGTCAGATGTTCTGTCTTTAAGTGTATCTCTTTCTGTCTGTCTGTCACATTTTTGTTTTGTTTTGTTTTGTTTTTTTTCGCCTTTCCTTTTCGTTTCTTTCTCGATTCCTTTGTACTCCATTCCTTTCATTTAGTGTCCTTTCCTTTCCCTTCCTTTCCTTTCCTTTCCTTTCTTTTCCTTTCCTGTCCTTTCCTTTCCTTTCCTTTCTTTTCCTTTTCTTTCCTTTCCTTTCTTTTCCCCGTTCTCATCCCTTCCTCCTTATTTCCATCAAATCCCACTTAAAAACATACAAGTTCTGTTAATAAGTAAAAAGCTTTTTACCGTAACATTTATTTAATCGGAAGCCGGTCGCAAGACCTATAATATCATGTTAACCAATAATTATCTATTACTCATGATCTCTTCATTTTCAATGGTCAAGCGTTTCATCTAATACCCAACAAAATATATACAAAGAGACATAAGATGAATAGACACGAGCTCTTAATAGGAACTAAACAAAAAACCCTAGTGCATTGGATTAGGGTAAATAATGATTTACAATTTTTATAAGCAACATGTATCAAACTGTGCTTGTTTATTCTAATTCTATCTAAAGATAAAAAAAGTTAAATATCGAAGAAGAAACACAATATTGTTTCTATATTTATTAGTCCGGAGTCATGTGACAATGTAATATATATATATATATATATATATATCGAAGAAGAAACACAATATTGTTTCTATATTTATTAGTCCGGAGTCATGTGACAATGTAATATATATATATATATATATATATATATACATCGAATCGCTAAAACTTTGACACTTTAACGATATATATACATATATGTGTTTCCCCCTTTTTTCTATTGTCTTACCTGGATTTTCAAGGAAAGACCATAGGAAAAAGGGGATACATATATATGTATATATATCGATAAATTGTCAAAGTTTTAGCGATTTGGTGTGTATATATATATATACATATATATATACACTCGATTGCAGAAACGTTGTAGTATACATTTATACATTTATACAAATACCTAATGAGATGCATATTGCAATTTTACATTTTTAACCCTCAAAACCAATTGATTTATAATCTGTAGGATATAAAACACAAGAATAAACTATTTTGACGTTCATTGAATGAAACAAATAATAAATAAAGCGAGTTTTCTGTTTTGCATATCATTAAATATACTGAATAAATTAGGTATTTGCATAAATGTATACTACAACCTTTCTGCAATCAAGTGTATATATATATACATACACACATATATATATATATATATATATTATTTCAATATTAATATCATGTTAATTAATATTATATGCGAGCTCCTAATGGTGCTTCAAGATGATTGGCATTTTACCTCCAGCAATAGCCAATGATGCTATACATTATGAAATTCTCGTCGGCATAAGTAGTGTACTCTTTTCGCGGTCAAATCAACATTTTACACAAAGATACGATCTCAGCTACAAAATGAAATCAAGACCGCTTATGTCTTGGATTTGTTTCTCTGTTTCAGTTTTTGTCGGATTCGTTGTATCGTCGAAAGCTCTGTGTCCTCAAAGTCTTACATCCAAGTTTTTCTGGCATCCATATGAATACCAAATGCAGGCGAGCGAAAAAAATGGAACTGTAACTGGAAAGCTGAGAGGTTTTCTAGAAGAATCCATGAAATCTTGTTGCCGGAAAATGACGGTTCCAAACTACATCAAAATCCTGAATAAAGACCCGAAAAACATGGAAAATCTTATAAGGAAAGATCGAATGAGTAAGGAATTGAAAATGTATTTTCCGGTGTTCGGGAATCGAGAAAGTCTGGTTCGCTACGAGAGGCCTTTCATCGGGTTGTACGACTCCCCAGGAATCGTGGTTTTCGTTCCCGCCAAAAATGAGAGAATGTGGAATGGGTTCCTCGCTGTTGGAACACAACTTTGGCAAGTCATTACTCTAGCATTTCTACTTGCTGCTATATCTGGAATCCTTGTATGGTTTCTGGTAAGAGAAATAACTGATTATTTGCTCAACTTCAGATTTATTTTTAAACGAATAGTCAACTGTTTTCATTAATATTAGTTTATGCCGAAGTTCGAAGTCAAATCTGTCGACCAGAAGTATCCTGTTTGTATAACATTTATTAATCGCATCACACGTTTATAGCAAAACTCTCACGGCTGCACCTTACAAGTGTAAATTTAACAAGTGAATTTTTCTATTGAAAATTGAAATAATATATTAAATTTTTCTTTCTAATTCAGAAACTAGATTTCCAAGGACTTCAGGCGGATACGGGCGTGATAAAAAAAACTAGTTAACTTTATCAAGTTTATTTGATGTTTTCTTTACCATAATATTTTAAATTCAGAAACTATACGGAATTCCACTTCGATGAAATATAGATAGCAAAAATATTTTCTTTTTGTCGGCACAATTCTATTAGATATTGTTATTCATAATATTACTGGTTCAAAAACTATAGAATCACACGTCGATGAAATATAGATAGCGAGATAAAAATATTTTCATTTTGTGTTTGATATTTTTATTCATAACATTACTGATTCAGAAACTATAGAATCACACGTCGATGAAATATAGATAGCGAGATAAATATACTTTACACTAAACATATTAAATTTATCTGAGATGTTTTTGTAAATCAGTCATTTTCAGGCCAACTTGACAAATCCACATCTTTTATCCATAACAAATAACTTCGCCAGCACGTCACTTACATTTGATGGATTTAAAAAACGTGCATGCCAAACAAGCAATAAGCTATGAACTTCACATATCTAGCGTCATTCATAGATATTTCTGGCTCTTCCAAAACGTCTGATTTGAATCTAAAAACAAATTTTCTGGCGCTTTTCTATTTTAGAGTGCGAAATTGTCAAAAAATAAATAGATGCCAAAAAATCGACGATCAAATTCGATTCTTTTTTCTGGAACTCACAGCTGCATTTGTGTGTACATATATATGTCGAAGATAACGTATGAGAAAAAATAATCAAATCTAAGAGATGTTCGTGTACGTTATTGAAGAAAGATAACCCGTAGTCTTTGAAGTTAATGATCAAAAATACGAGCCGTAGGCGAGTGCTTGTCACACTTCTTGAGTGCTTACGACGCTTCCTAAGTGCTTTATTACTGAAAGCAGCACAGGAAAAGCTGTCTTATTCGTTTTATTATGTAGTTACTAATTTTATTTTGGCATTGAATTTATTTACGCAAAAAGAAAGACAGTCGCAGGATCTAGCTGCACTGCGCGCGCGCAGATGGCGTCAGCACTATGCTCCGTTCAGTAATAAAGCACAGTTTTCGACCAATCAGCGCGTGCGTACTATCCTAACTATATAATAAACTCAAATAAAAACATGGATACATGAATAAAAACATGAATATAAAGCTACAAATTTTCAAATTGTTCAGGAAATTCAAGAAAGGTAAGAATACGATATGTTTTACATATCAATATTTTCATGTCATTTTGGAATATCGTTTGTTTGATGTGTCGCTCTCCCGGTACGTCCCTTGGCTTTTTACATTTTATCTCGGCTAACGATTTCATGATAACTCGAGAAGAAATCCGAAAGCCGGCATCCTATAATTTTGCTCTTTCATATATAATTTAAAGATATAACTAGCTAAAAACTAGTGTGAGCTGCGTCGGTGTTTCTAATGAAACAGTAATGATGAAAAGGTAAATTATACACCGTGAAAAGATGAAACAACTTACTGACGTTTCGGACGCTAGTCCTTCGTCGGAGTAAAAGAGAAAGAAGTGGTAGAAAGGAGTGTATATATGATAGAATAAGACAAAAGAAACCAATGAGAGCAAGGTAGGCAAGGAAACAAAAACAAACAATCAAAAGACAAAAGAAAAGGTTAGTTGAAAATAAAGCGTTCATTAATCCCGTTGGGACTAAGAGTGCCCAATAGGTGAATAAGCCGCATTTCTTTGGTCTTGCGACAATCATTGTTGCCGTTAAGCAAAGAAAGACCGAAAACAATGAAGTCAGAAAGAGAATGGTTAGCTAGATTAAAATGGCGGGAAACTGGTTTGGTGGGATCGTTATTGCGAATATCATAAAGATGATTGCAAATGCGATCACCAAGACGGCGGCCAGTCTCGCCCACATACAAAAGATTACAGCGGGTACATTTAATACAATATACAACATTAGAAGTGGTACAAACAAAATGGTCAGTGATTTTAACAGTTGATTTAGGACCGACAACAGAAGTTTGAGAGACTATGTGAGGACAAGTATAACAACGTTTACGAGAACAGCGAAAAGTACCAGGTTCTTTGTTAGAGGGAAGAACTCCCTTGACCAAGAAAGAACGGAGATTACGATCACGTTTATAGGAAAAGAGAGGGCGGTTGTTGAAAATAGCAGAAGTGCCAGTATCAGAGTCAAGCAGAGAAAAGTTGCGGTTAACAATGGGTTTAAGGGAAATGTTAATAGGATGATACGTAAGAGTGAAAGGAATGCGGTCATTAGAGGGACGAGTGTGAGGAGTGAGAGCGGTGGTACGATCAATAGTAGAAACTTTACGAATGGCGCGATCAATAACATGAGCAGGATAATTACGCTTAAGGAAGAAGGAACGCATCTCAGAACAGTTAACAGAAAAATCGAGATCATCACTACACAAACGACGAAGACGAAGAAATTGCGAGAACGGAATGGCGTTAAGAGTGTGCTTAGGATGAGAAGACGAGTAGAGTAAATAAGAATGAGAGTCAGTAGGTTTGTAATGGACACTAGTGCTAAGACGGTCGTCATTAACACTAAGCAAGATGTCAAGGAAAGTGACTGATGTTTCACTAACCTCCCACGTAAAGTCTAAGGCAGGGTGAAAAGAGTTAACAAAAGAGATGAAAGAATCTAAGTCATTACGCGAACAAGAAGTAGCACCAATACAATCATCAATATACCGTCCAAAAAACTCAGGTTTAGGTCCAGTATATTGTTGAAAAACAAGGTTTTCGATATAACCAACAAACAAATTGGCATAACTAGGGCCCATCTTAGTACCCATAGCAACACCGTTTATCTGCCGATAATACCGATCACCGAAAGAAAAACAATTAAGAGTAAGAACAAGTTCAGCTAAGCGTAACAAAGTGGGAGTGCTGGGCTCGAGGACAGGACGAAGATCGAAAAAATGCTGAAGAGCACGAAGGCCCTCATCATTAGGAATAACAGTATACAAAGATTTGACATCCATAGTAAACAAAAGCTTAGAAGAGTTATCAGGAAAGCGAAAATCATTAAAAATACTAAGAGCGTGATTAGTATCCTTAATATAAGTAGGTAAAGACTGAACAATAGGCAGCATGAGAGAATCTAGATAGCTAGAGATGAGTTCGGTAGGACAACTACAAGCAGAAACAATAGGACGGCCAGGGTTGTTAGCTTTATGAATCTTAGGAAGAAAATAGACGTGAGAAGTACGAGGAGTAATAACAAAAAGGTTTTTAGCAGTGGAAGGTAAAGAGCCATCAGAAATGAAAGAGTTCTTTCATTTCTGATGGCTCTTTACCTTCCACTGCTAAAAACCTTTTTGTTATTACTCCTCGTACTTCTCACGTCTATTTTCTTCCTAAGATTCATAAAGCTAACAACCCTGGCCGTCCTATTGTTTCTGCTTGTAGTTGTCCTACCGAACTCATCTCTAGCTATCTAGATTCTCTCATGCTGCCTATTGTTCAGTCTTTACCTACTTATATTAAGGATACTAATCACGCTCTTAGTATTTTTAATGATTTTCGCTTTCCTGATAACTCTTCTAAGCTTTTGTTTACTATGGATGTCAAATCTTTGTATACTGTTATTCCTAATGATGAGGGCCTTCGTGCTCTTCAGCATTTTTTCGATCTTCGTCCTGTCCTCGAGCCCAGCACTCCCACTTTGTTACGCTTAGCTGAACTTGTTCTTACTCTTAATTGTTTTTCTTTCGGTGATCGGTATTATCGGCAGATAAACGGTGTTGCTATGGGTACTAAGATGGGCCCTAGTTATGCCAATTTGTTTGTTGGTTATATCGAAAACCTTGTTTTTCAACAATATACTGGACCTAAACCTGAGTTTTTTGGACGGTATATTGATGATTGTATTGGTGCTACTTCTTGTTCGCGTAATGACTTAGATTCTTTCATCTCTTTTGTTAACTCTTTTCACCCTGCCTTAGACTTTACGTGGGAGGTTAGTGAAACATCAGTCACTTTCCTTGACATCTTGCTTAGTGTTAATGACGACCGTCTTAGCACTAGTGTCCATTACAAACCTACTGACTCTCATTCTTATTTACTCTACTCGTCTTCTCATCCTAAGCACACTCTTAACGCCATTCCGTTCTCGCAATTTCTTCGTCTTCGTCGTTTGTGTAGTGATGATCTCGATTTTTCTGTTAACTGTTCTGAGATGCGTTCCTTCTTCCTTAAGCGTAATTATCCTGCTCATGTTATTGATCGCGCCATTCGTAAAGTTTCTACTATTGATCGTACCACCGCTCTCACTCCTCACACTCGTCCCTCTAATGACCGCATTCCTTTCACTCTTACGTATCATCCTATTAACATTTCCCTTAAACCCATTGTTAACCGCAACTTTTCTCTGCTTGACTCTGATACTGGCACTTCTGCTATTTTCAACAACCGCCCTCTCTTTTCCTATAAACGTGATCGTAATCTCCGTTCTTTCTTGGTCAAGGGAGTTCTTCCCTCTAACAAAGAACCTGGTACTTTTCGCTGTTCTCGTAAACGTTGTTATACTTGTCCTCACATAGTCTCTCAAACTTCTGTTGTCGGTCCTAAATCAACTGTTAAAATCACTGACCATTTTGTTTGTACCACTTCTAATGTTGTATATTGTATTAAATGTACCCGCTGTAATCTTTTGTATGTGGGCGAGACTGGCCGCCGTCTTGGTGATCGCATTTGCAATCATCTTTATGATATTCGCAATAACGATCCCACCAAACCAGTTTCCCGCCATTTTAATCTAGCTAACCATTCTCTTTCTGACTTCATTGTTTTCGGTCTTTCTTTGCTTAACGGCAACAATGATTGTCGCAAGACCAAAGAAATGCGGCTTATTCACCTATTGGGCACTCTTAGTCCCAACGGGATTAATGAACGCTTTATTTTCAACTAACCTTTTCTTTTGTCTTTTGATTGTTTGTTTTTGTTTCCTTGCCTACCTTGCTCTCATTGGTTTCTTTTGTCTTATTCTATCATATATACACTCCTTTCTACCACTTCTTTCTCTTTTACTCCGACGAAGGACTAGCGTCCGAAACGTCAGTAAGTTGTTTCATCTTTTCACGGTGTATAATTTACCTTTTCATCATTACTGTTTCATATATAATTTAGTTTAGTTTAGATTATTTGTCACAATATAAACATATACATTTTATAAAACTTGAGACATATAAATTTTGTGACTGGCGAAGAAAACAGAACTTTCGTCCAAATAAGCCTTTTCATAGTTTAAGAATTGATTCCACTGCGCTTGCGATTTTATCCCGAATTTCTCGCCTTCTTTTGTTTAATTAAGAACAAAAGAAGGTTTAGACAAAAGAAGGTGAGAAATTCGGGATAAAATCGCAAGCGCAGTGGAATCGATTCTTAAACTATGAAAAGGCTTATTGATATTCCCTCTCCATATAATTTACATACATGCAGTACAAACATGATTGACATTAAAATTGACGAGGAAACAACAATAATTAAAAGAAAAACATATCAAAATTTATCAAAATTCAAATTCAAAAGATTTTAAGGAGGTAAGTAATGCATCCTCGTCTGCACATCCTCCGGTGTTTATGGGCGCCGATGAGTCAGACGAGTCAGTCCAGTCGATCGCAGGCAAATTAAAGTCTCCGACAAGAATAATTTGGCTGTATTTCGGTGCACATTTGAAGTGCAGAGTTCCATTTATCTAGGACATCAAGGGTGGAATCAGGAGGACGGTAATTAAAAGGTGTAAAGCATCACAGATTTACAACTAGGCCTCACAAGTTCAACAACAATTAGTTTAGTATCATCTCTTTCAAGATCTCGACGACGAGCAGATTGTATGTCGACCTTAATTGACTGCAATTAGGCCACCTCCACCTGTTCTTCCATTCCTGTCCACGACGGTAGATATTTTATCCTGGTAAAAGCTCAGGTACTGTTCAGCCAAGTTTCACTGAGGCAGATCGCGTCGTAGGTCGTTGTCATATACAAGGTGCTGCAGTAAGGTCGTGATCTTACACGCTTTCACTGAGCTGTAGTCGTTCAGCGTCGAAAAGGACTTCAGACTTCTGGTGTTCAAATAGGGGACATGCATAGCGACGAGCACAGTACTGAGCCATGTTAGGCAAGATAGCTTTAGAACGTTTACCATGACCTAGCTCGTGCATTCAAGAAGAAGAAAAAAAAAAAAAAAAAAAAAAAAAAAAGAATGATGGAAGATCTTGTAAGATTGACTAAAACACTGCAATGAAAAATGCGCATGAAATGTTTGCCCCGTCTTAAAAAGAAAAAAAAAACATGCAAGAAAGGTCTTCCTCTTCGTTGAATGACGCAGCGCGCAAATTCTAAAAATAGCTTCGAGATTCAGACAAACATTGCATTTCGTTAACGGACCTTACCGATTTTATGTCTGAATTTCGCTTTTGTCTTCGTTTTTATCGATTTCATCTTCGCGCCGCACTATTTAGCTACAAAAAAATGTTTCTTTAGCCTGCCTTGTTGTATCAACCAAAATCTCCAGGGAACGATTACAAATCCCCCATTCATTGTTATATCATCTTATCTTTTTTTTTTTTTTTTTTTTTGTGGGACCGCTTCCTAAACCATGTAATCAATCACGGAGTATTTCTATCTGCCGATGTATTAAAGATATAGCTTACACTGTCTTTTTCGGTAATTTATGGTTAGAATTTCCTGAGTCACCTAAAATTGCTTTTCAATATTTGCATTTAAATTTCTCTCAAAGTACCCTTTTACCCCGTAGAGGAGTTAAAAGGAGACTCTGCTCACAGGGTACTCTAAAAGCTAAGCTTTTGGGTCTTTGATTCTACAAGAAGGATTATTCAATTTTTTTAGGGTTCAATCCGCGCCTAAAATGCATTTAAATGTCATGAAGTACACTTATAGTTTCACACTAAGTCAAATGCCACTAATATTTTTTTTCCTATTATATATTTTTTTATTTAAAGAGCCTATCACCCTTCTGACAATATTCACAGTATTGATTCTACATGGGGTAAGATGTTGAGTAACTCGAAAGAGTTTCATACTTTAAGTGCGGCTTCTTGAAATTATAAAATTTTTTCAATGTCATAAACGCTAATGTTGTGACGTATGAGGAGGCATTTATAGTTATTTGTCATTCCTCGTAATTCGAAACACCGGCTTCTATGTGAAAACTAACTTGCCATAATTTCTATAAGAGCAATCTGGGAAAACAATGACGTATTTCAAATTTAATTTATCTGTGCCAGAAATTACTCCTCATACGTCACAGCATTAGCAGTATGGCATGGAAAAACCTTTATAACTTCAAGAAGCCGCACTCAAACTATTATTTTTTTCCGGGTTATTCAACATCTTACCCCATGTAGAATCAATACTGTGAATATTGTCAGAGGGGTGATAGGCATGCACTTTAATTCTATACCCAAGCCCTCAAAAATAAAGTATTGAGTTCAAATTCACCGTGTGAAAATAAATCTTATTTCCGAATCGACTTGTTTTACAGTATGCATTAAAAACAAGTAACACTAATCTCAAGTGTTCACGGCTCGAAAGTCCTGTGTCTCACTGTATGTAAATTAAGGCACAAAAATGTGTTAGTGGCCGAATGAATATCATTCCTTTCATTGGCTTTTTAATGTTTGAATTTCAAATTTAAAAACATTTTTACTTTTTCCTTAATAAGGAAAAGAATTTCATTAAATTAAGAAATAATACTTGGGCCCCGTCCACACTATGCAGGATGAACTTGAATCCGAATTTTTATCTATTCGGTTAGGCCTACCGTCCACACTAGTGCGGGCCGAAAACGAATTTTTTCGAATACGGTCTCCAGAGTGGAACAATTTGAAAACGCCGGCTAGCCGTACAAGTGTGGACAGAAAACTTTTTTTTCGGTTTCGGTTTGAAAATTCGGATTCAAATTTATCCGGCATAGTGTGGACGGGGCCTTGTTGAGTTCAATTTCTAAAATATTAAAAAGTTATAAATCAGCAAATATAGGCATTTTTTTATAAACAAACAATCAGTCTCAGAACTAGGTGATTAAGTTTTACTTTGACAAGTGCTTTTAATCTACGGGCACCAAAAGCTTATCTCGTTCATATTGCTTTACATATCAGCTTTTCTTTCTAAATTCTTATTAGCTGACACTGCAAATATTTGCGAGCAGATAACGTTTGGAGCATGCGCAATGCGAAAAAATAGTGTTCGCCGTAAAAACGACCTGAGCATGCGCATAAGAACAACTGTCGGATATGCTGATATGGCAACATGGCGGCTCGAATCTTTCGGTTAAGGATATCAAACTATTTTGCATTAGACATCGGCAAATACAAGTCTTTCCAACACAATATTATACAACACACGAGTAAATAAAGCCGGGAACATCAAACAATTGACCGACTGACATTAAAAAATTTCTTTTTTCAAGGACCGCAAAGCAAATAATGGAGATTTCCCGAAAGATTTTCATCACGGATCTTGCGCGGGACTTTGGTGGGCGTTCGTTACCATGTCGACCGTTGGGTAAGGAACTCGTTATCATGTGAATATACCACATGGAACTTTGTCATAAGAATATCACAGGAAGCCCAAATAAACATATGTGCTTTAAGAATTCCTCAGGAAACCAGATTAAAAGCATTGTGGAAAGACAGGTCGTAGGAATTTTACAGGCAGTTAAAATAAGCACTTGCGTTGTACTTATAGACCATTTTCGAATTTGTACAATACCTTGATTGCAGACTCATTTAATTACTCGGGGGGTAGCCTAAATTCAGCGTTAAAATATTCACAAATACTAATATCAACAACACAAAACTTTGAAAACACAAAACTGGGGTAGTCCGCAGGAAGCCCAACCAAACATGCGGGGTAGGAATTCCATAGCTAGTCCATAATAAGTTGTATTTTAATTTGCAGTTATGGAGACTTGGTGCCAAAGACATTTTTAAGCCGAATCGTGTCAGTTTTGTGGATGGTTGTAGGATATTTGACCCTAGCGATGTTCCATGCGAACCTCACAGCTCTTATTACAAGCAAAGAAATCCCAGTAGAAATTAGCCTTGTGGGGAAAAAGGTATATAGTTCATGTATAGGAATATTGGACCTCTATCGCACGGCTGCCATGTTTTTTCGCTCGAGAATAAAAGCCTTTGTTCAACCCGCATAGATTTATTCTCAAGCACTTGTGGTATATAGAATCCATTCTCCAAACCAACATGGCTGCTGCTTTAAAAGGCCCATCTGGTTCATCTAGACTTTATCGTCCTTAGGATCTGTCCTTAAAATCTGAAATATTCTTAACGAAGCCCCTTAGATATCCCCCCCACCCCCCCACACCTCCCCCATTCCTATGTACTACCTCTACCGCCACGACACAGGCTACGTTAATAGTGCAGTTTTCGTATGACTGTGAAAAGTTCACGGCACGAACACGGTCGTGACACAGCAAGGGATACGCCAGACAAATCACATTGCACGTGAATTTACTCTCCATCCAATCAAATACCCGGAACACGGCATAAACACGGCGCGGACACGGTCACGCCAAGATCACGGCAGGTTTAGACCAATCATATTGCGCGTGAAAAAAATCAGCCAATTAAAATTCTAGAAAGTATCACGGTCACGGCACATCACGCTTACGGCACTGAGCTTTTCACAGTCATACGAAAACTGCATGTTTTAGGACTTTTAAATTTGCATCGTTTCAGATTTATATACCTAGGGGAGGAAAAGCCTTTTTAGAGGAAGAGTTGAACCTTCTAGCTGATTATGAAGGTAATATAACAATAATAATAATAAACTCTATTTAATGAAGGTTTACAATTTATCGGAGATAATTTTCAATTGGCCTTTGAAATCTAATCTAACATGGGGGGAAAAGAAATAACTAAAACTGATTGAAAAAAATAAGAACATATATCATAATATCATATATATATTATATATATATATATATATATATAGATATATATATATATATATATATAATTATTATTATTATTATTATCATTATTATTATTATTATTATTATTGATTATTATTATTATATATCAAGAGAATATGAACTAAGAGAAGGAATCCTACCCATATAGCCTTGTAACTATCATGTGCACAGTTTGGTGCTATATTTAGCTTGGAGATATTTTGAGCGATGAACCTGATTGGTCGATTTCTTGAGGGTAGACGGCTTCCAGTCTTGCAGTAAACAAAGCCTGTGTTTTTGTTGTGGACGTAGCGAAATATGGCGCTTTTCGTGTCCTAAAACGAGGCATTAAAGGGAAGCATGATTATCGCGCGGGCATGGTAACGAGTTTAAAATAGCATCAATGATTCTAAAAATAGCATCAAAGTGTGCACATGATGGGGCACGGGGATTCCTTCTCTAAGTTCATTTTCTCTTGTATATATTATATATTATATAATAGTAATAATAATATTAATAATATATGATGATAATAACAATAATAATAATAATAATAATAATAATAATAATAATAATAAGAGAATTTTTCCTTACAGAAATCGAGTTCGAAGAAATGACACCCAATCGTATTTTCGCTCAAAAAGAAGACGCCATGTTTCTATCCTACAACTATGCTGAGTTAAAACTTGCTTTACAATATGGAAAGACAATCAAAAGAAAAGACACGATCAAAGTACTGAAGAACATTAACCATAGACTCTCTGTTGGGATCAGTTTATCGGGGAACCTATCCGACACTGATGATCACTTTATCAAGTGTTTGCGTAGGACGCTTAGGGATAAAGTAATCCTTGAGAAGGTTAGTATATGCGGTTTAGTTATAGTTTATTTATTTATTATCATCATCATTATTGTTATTATTATTATTATTATTATTATTATTATTATTATTATTATTATATGTTTATTTCAACTTCAGACATTTTTGCTACATGAATACAGAATATTGCGAGCGTGAATAGTCTAAGCAAATATCTGCATTATTATTATTGTTATTATTATTATTATTATTATTATTATTATTATTATTATTATTGTCAATTTATTTCTTTTTTAGTTCAGATTTTGTGATTTAGTATTATTATACGCTTAATGTCTGGTCGCGAGAGAAATAGTTAGTTTTGTTTTCTCGAGAGTCTCGTTTATATTTTCACCATTCTCGTCACGTGCAACTTAATTCCCGACCGGTATTAAATAAGTTACTTATTTCCCGGTCGGGATATATTTAGATTTAGCTAGTGTCACGTGGTCAACTTTCAACCAATGAGATTGTTCGTTATAACGGAAAATTTCGTAGCTATATAACAATTCGCTTCGTGGTTTTTACGGAGGAAGAAACACCGGAAATTCGAATAAAGGGTGCGATACGACAAAGTATAATCAAATGTGAATCTCAGTCCAAGAGAGGAGTGTATACAATCACAAAAAGAAGAGGCGGTCACATCCATTCCACCAGGCCCGGCGCAGAAGTACATAAGAGCCGAGTGTGCTCATAAGACCTCTCGTGCCGTCGTAAAAAGCACTATTCAAGCATAGGCCATGAAAAAGAAATGTTCCTTGTCCGGATTTTTTCTCCTAACGCTAACTTTTTATTTAGTCAAAACGCAGACAAATACCATGTCTATTTACAAAATAATCTAGGGTATAAAGTGAAAGTAACGCCAGTTACTTTTTATTCTTTTCCCACTTTTCCAATGATAAATATTAAAAAGATTGCTTTTTTTACTTGGTCATATAAAGGGGTTTTCTTCTTCAGCACGAAACCTATACAGACTTACAAAGATTGTTCGACAATCAGAAAGACTCCTCCTCATCATCTCCGTCATCTTCTTTTGACTATGAGTGGTCAGGATGGATGATATGTATAGTTTCTTCAGGAGCACTGCTGGCGCTCTTGATCGCGGTAGGCATGGTACACCAAATCTGCCATGCCAGACAATATCAACTAGCTGGCCGTGGTAAGTCATCATCCTCGGGAACCCAGGGGTAAAGTTCTGTCGCTCGCTTCTCGCTCCTTTTTTTACTCTGAGCGACAGAACTTTACAGAAAGGAGCGACAGTATTTTACCCTTGGTTGTAAGAAGATTCATTGGACGTCCTTATACGTTATGTTAATATTCAATTTTATTTTTTGAGGACCACAAGTTTTTTAGTGTACGTACACTATTACGTATTTATCTTCTTGAATCCAAGTCATTATTATCATCGTCATCATCATCATCAACACCATCATTATTTCACCATCATTATTAATTATGATTATTATTATTATTATTATTATTATTATTATATTATTAATAGAGAATAGTCCAAGGTATCTAGGAGGCCACAGGCCAGAAGAAACGCAGGCTCTGGCTACGAGATTGGCCGATATATTGTATCGTTTTTGACTTGATGATCTTATTATTTTAACAGGTCATTCGATATACAGGGATTCTTTACGGCAAAGATTAAGTGGACGATATCACGGAGCCCAGACGAAATGCTGATAAACAACAACCACGAAAATCATTTTACTAGTACGGTTCTACACGTTTTTTCAATATAAGGATATTGTTCTAACTGTCTTAAACGTAAAAATATCCAAGTATGGTAAATCTCCAAGGAATTTAATAAAATAAAATAGAAGAATAAAAGCTCTTTCAATGTATAATATATCTTTGCGCATTGATTTGTCAAAATTTGATGAGCTGTCAAATCTAAATTACATTTTGATGCCATGTCAGTTCGCTCGACCCCTGCCACATGTATTCATTGATGTTTGCGGTTGATGTTGAAACGCGTCGTATTATCCCGGGGGGGGGGGGGGGGGGGGGGGGGGGGTGGGGCCAGGACCTCAAAACCCTGACCCTATCCCAGACCTAAAATTTTGATTTTACATACCCTACCCCAGACTAAAATTAAGAATTTTACACCTTATCACAGACTAAACCCGGTTAGTCAATATATTGCAATCAATATTTATTAACGTTTTTATTGTTTTTGTGCCGTCAGAAAGCGTAGTCTATTCGCCAGACAAAAACGACCAAATCGTAACCCTATCCCAGACAAAAAGGACACCCTATCCCAGACAAAATGCCAAAAAATGATACCCTACCCCAGACCCTAGATAAGATTCGCGATTGAAAGGTCATTATAATCCTTTTTTTTTTTTTTGCTTTCTAATACCAGGGGAATTACCGAATTCCTAGATGATTCGAAAGGTCATTCAATTTCCGCGTCTTCAGCTATTATTAACCTCGAAATTGTTTGTGGGAACTCCCATTTACAGTACGTTGGAATCGCTATCCGTCTCTAAAAAAATTCTTAAACAAAAGTTGAACTAAAAAGCACTAGCTACATTTAATTATTGTTTGCTATTGATATTGGGTATAAAAATTTTGTATGAATACTAGCTCCCTATTAATTTGGCCCAGGTTCACTAACACCACTACCACTACATTCAAAATTCTGTTCGTACAACTCTTGTAGGAAAGGAGAGAACAACACATCAAACAAACTCAACTCTCAACTTTATGTAGGGAAGAAAACCAGAGAACCTAGAGAAAAACCCTTGTGGCAAGGGAGAGAACAACACATCAAACAAACTCAACTCACACGTTGATTTTTGTGGAGGGAGAAAAATTGGAGAATCCGGAAAAAATTTCTTCGCACAAAAGAGACTCGTGGAAACATTAAACAAATTTCGTTAATTTTTACGGAGGGATGAAACCGGAGAACTCGAAACAGAATTTTTTAATCGAAAAAACCGGCTCCAGTCAGACACAGAACGCCCGTCTCTAGCTCTCTAAATTTATCAACATAACTGACATGCTTATGATAAGTCTAAAAACAACTTCAACTCCTTCCAGGCTGAGTATAAAAAACAAAAATCGTCTTCCGATACACCATTAAAATAAAATAAACATTCTTGAATATCAAGAACTAGTACCGTTGACATTATACTTATCTATACTTACCTACGATCACGGCGCAGTTTATCTGTTTGAACCAACTATATTTGGTGTCAGTTCTAGTTAACAAGCTGACTCATTCAAGCGTCCAAGGTTTGTTGGTGAACCGAGTTCATAGTTGATTCCTTTCAAGAATATGGCTTCGACGTCCAATCTGCTCGACATTAACCAAGACCCAGGTATGAAATTGTTCATCACTCATACGCATACACCTATTTCTAAAATCGTTGTCGGCCGCTGAAATCTGAAGCCTCAGACCAAATAGCATGCTGCAAATCAGTAAAACAATCACAGCCGAACAACGGAGCTCCCTTTTAGATTTGAATACCAAGCATGATCTTTGATTTAGATGTGTCTTTTTTGACTCGTGGATACGCGAAGCGTATCAGAAAGTCACACGTACAATGGGCAAAATAACTGAAGTGATCAAAGCTGTCTATCACAGAAATGTGAAAAATGTGAAGTTATGAAACATCGATGTATTACAGGACTCGCTTTAAATGTCAATAAAACAACAAAGAACTAAACAAAGTACAAATTGGAAACAAAATATAAGGTTGATTACCCAACTTGCCTGTTAAATTGAGCATTAAATCCAGCGAGTTACTTTGATATCTGTGTAATTATGAAGGGAAGTCAACAAAATGCACAGAGGGGGCACAGGGAAGTAGACACGAGATCGGCAAAAGCTGTTTGGTTCATATTTCAGCCAGAAAACATTGAAGTGCCTTTGACCTTTATAGTAGTATAAATATATATATATAAGTAGTAAGGTGGTGGTGGTGGTGGTAGCAGCAGCACAATATATTATGTATATATTTAATTGATAACCTCGTAAGGCCTAAAACATTTGTTTACATTATTGTCCATAGAGATCGTGCCACGGAACAAAATATTCAGCAAGCCGAAGAACGAATGCTTGAATCTTCGTCTAAAATGCTGCCTCCCCTTTGCCATTACCTTTCTCGTATTACTTATCGTGTTCTTGGTTCACAACTCTGAATCTTGTGTGCTTTATATCAATGGAATTCGAAATGCTACATTTGAAGGTGGTAATTGCTCTTCCGTGCAACTGAAGTATGTGAACCAAACTGATCACGAAGTACGATCGGAGGTAGTTTACCTACGTTTGAATGCTCATCTGATAGTGTTCATCGTTTGTTTAGTGGTGAGTTCTTATTTCATTTCCTTCAAACCTTTAATTTTATTATGAATCAATCTATAGATTAATCTAACTCAGTGAACGGCCATAGATAACCAGGGGCGGAACCAGGATATCTTTCTGGTGGGGGGGGTGTGCATTATCCAGGATTTTGGTTTTAAGAGGGGATGCCCAAATAATAGAGACCTTTAGATTCGACGACGAGTACGAGTACGAGAACGAGTACGAGTTTTTAACTTTTAAAGAGAGGCACTATCTTTGTAATCTTGATCGTGTACGTAGAATCTTTTGATTGTAAAAAATCGGGAATCGACTACGATTTAGTTTTAACCACGTGCACTGCAGCAAATTTAAAACTCGTAATCTTACTCGATCTCGTACTCGTCGTCGCCGTATCTATAAAGGTCGCTAATTGCATGCCTGCTGCGGCCGCAGTGATGTTTAGTGATGTTTTCTGGAAATTTATTATTATTATTATTATTATTATTATTATTATTATTATTATTATTATTATTATTATTATTATTATTATTATTATTATTATTATTAATGTGATTGGTCTGGCAGTGCCTTGATCTTGGCCGTGTCCGCGCCGTGTTTCGAGTAATAAGAAGAGTTAATTTTTGCGAATGTGGTTGAACTGGCGTATGCTTGCCGTGACACGACCGCGTACGTGCAGGGAGCTTGTCGGCACACAGTCAATCTGAAAAACTGCTCCGTAATTGGAATTTAGTGGTTAAAATAGGTTTTGCCGAGTAAGAAAAATCAGAGCAATAACTACCAGAGAGTGAAAACCCTCGAATCAATGCCTCTGGACTGATAATCGAGGGCTAAGCATTAAAATCTCTCCTGTTAAAGTGTTTAAAAAAATAACTTTTGAATTCTTACTCTGAGTGTGCGTAGATTTCTTGGGTAGTTTTACAAGAAAAATCTTGACTCGTCCCACATGGAAAAGAGAAACCATGCGAGCTTAGTCCTCAGTGATACAAGCGAAATATCGCAAAGGGTTAATCATCTACGGTCTAGGGGACGACTCAGAACCTCTGCCCATTAAACACGGTTCCCTGCGAAGCTTCAGCATTCGATGTCTGGAAGTATGGTCTTTGGTTAAATGTATCATGTAATGAATAAAGTAATATTCTGAAATATCATTGTTTTTAATAGATGAACATTACTTTTAGTTTCCTTTCTCTCGTCAGATTGTTTTTCTCATTTTTGCCCCTTGTAAACTCGGTAACTACATCAGCTGTTGCCGTCGTACGACATGCTGTTGCCGGCCAGTTAGCCTCAAAGACGCGATCAATCGATACATGACTGGATACATCAGCGATGAGAATCACTTCCAGAAAGTTGTGCAGTCTGGTCAAGAAAGCTTAGAGTTGATCATCCAGAAATTGAAAAAATACATACCGGACGTGACGTTTAATGTATTGAAGACCGGAAGTCTTGTGGTAAGTCAATTTATTTTCAATTTTAACTTCATTAGGTAAACTTAAAAATAACATAAACACTAATGCATTTTGGGATGCTAATCGTAGATTAAGTCGCGTAATCGGGGTTTAGTTAATCGACCCAGTAATTTAGCTTTGAATAACTTTATTTAAACTCACAGATTAACTAAACCGCGATTAGAGAATTTACACCAGGTTTATGCCCAATCCTAGGTTAGTTTAATCGGAATTTTGAACAACCGGGCCTTGGATAACTACTTCTATGTTATAAGTGAGAGTATTATGGGCTATTGAGAGCACATGGCATGACCATTTAGTTTTGTAAAAAGGAATTAGAAAACTCATTAATAATTCATGAAGAAAACACAATAGAAATCATGACCATGAAGGTGATTTTATATCTGATAAAGATTCGTCTTCATTTGCATAAACTTTAACTTGGATTTTCTCTATCAAACTTGGTTCATTTCGTAAAAAAATCGGTACACAATGAGAACAAACATCATAAGTTTTCTAAGCCGTTCAATAATCTCGCAGATCGTGGTTTATCGGGTCTAAAACCACTCGGCTGCGCCTCGTGTCTTATACCCGATAAAACACTCCTGCTCGTTTATTAAACATTACTTAGTGCAAGAAAGGTCAATAAATAAACAAGACTGAAATGCGTGGATTCCGTGGACCTTTCATATCGGATCCCACATGAAACATCAGCAGTTCATTTCGTCATATAAATATCGAAAGTAGTCTATACTGAATAAGAGCTTTGTGCTTGTTAGTGTCGTGTAACGTTCGTAATCAGATGACGTAAGACGACCGTTAAACCGTTTAATTATTGATCTGGTAACATCTTAGTGAGTGAGTGACATATTTACATATTCAGACCCTTACCATAATTCGTTTCTACGCCTCGCGTATCGACGAGTTAAAAAGGAGTTGCTGCAAAGAAACGGGTTGCTGCAAAGAAACGGGTTGCTGCAAAGAAACGGGTTGCTGCAAATAAATAACATGTTACTGCAGCAGGTTAGCCGAGTTAATGCGCAAGTTAGACGAGTTAATGTATGTTAAACGACAAGCAAGTTTCCCAAGATATTGGAACTAGAGAAGGTTTAGTTTGGGGCTGTTTTAGGGGACGAAACGGAAATTGAATTTTTGAAAATATGTCCTTAAATAGACCGGACATGACGTCTATTGATTACTACCTTAATTGTTGACAGGAACGACTTGGAAAGCCAGTCATACTCGGCAACAACGAGCATCTTCCAATAAAATCATTGCTAAGTACTGACTTTGATGTGATGTTAATCCCCCAAACAATCCTGGCAGCAGCGACTGAACAATCTGAGATAAGTTTTACGCTCTTCAACGTCGTTACCTGGCAAAACATCAGACCTGGGTTTGTGTGGTTGAAGCTGAATAAAAATTATCAGGAATCGAGGGATAGGTTTTGGAGGGATCTTTGTATTGAGTATACTCTTCCTGACGGTTCAAAAGGATTATATCTTTCCTCTTTCGAGGTAAATAAAACAAATTTCCTATAACTGTACGGTTAAAATATCAAGGTCGCCTGTTACCGTGGTGGTAGAGCCAGAACAGGTGTTCGAGTGATATCCGTCTATCGGCAGTAACACGAGTGAAAAGACGTCTGCGCATGCTCTAAGTCCGTATGCAAATTAGTCAAAACGCGTCCTCATGCTGTACACGTTTCTCGTACTCCGTGTGCATCTCGTACTCCCTAGACGCGCGGCTCGGCGGTAAATATTCCCGATATTATCCTTTGGCGAATAATCAAATAATATTTATTTTTTATTTATTTTACAAATCTACTCTTTAGGTACCAAACGTATTCGTGAAAGGGATGAAACGAATCAAGCGGAAAGAGACAGGATATTTTGATATCTGTAAAAAGATCGCAGACACAGGCGTCGACTTTGATGTCAAATCTCAGGGCCCGGCCGTTACTGTGACAGTAGAGACCAGACAGAGTTGTCCACTGATTTGGCCTATAAGCATTAAGTGCTGTCGTCGAACTCTATTCTATGGTGATTTTATCTTCGCGATAAAATGCATTGGATGGCCACAGAAAGCCCGCGAATGGCCTTCACGCAGGCGATTTTGGCCACCACGAGCGGTGGTTGACGAAATCATGACTAAAGGATATCACGTGGTTCCAAAGCCTTCATACCCGATCCTAGACAAGGAGGAAAATGAAGAAAAAGAAGAAAAAGAACCAGCAGAATGAGAATCAGTCCCTTCTACAATATGAATGGAGGTTGTCTTACTCTATGGCCGAGGTTTTGTTGTCAAGGCAAATTCCTCCTGTTGCGCGCGCATGCTTTTTGGTGCTAAAGGCGACAATAAAACAACATCAGAAACCTGGTGCTGGCGGACTCTGCTCGTATCACCTCAAGACCGCTCTCTTTTGGGAGTTAGAGTTGAACCCCCTTGACTTCTGGTGCGAGGAACGAATGGAGGAATGCTTCATGAAGCTTGTTGATACCCTGTTGGATTACGTGAAAAACAAAATTGTAGTCACTATTTTATGCCGCAAGTGAACCTGATGGCGCTTGATGAACGTCAGCGTGGCAACGTCTGGTTACTGCTGTCTAAGATCAAGGAAAACCCTGGGAGTTACGTCTCGAGTACAAGCCTCCAGTGTTTGGGGAACCTGGCTGCCTGCTATGAGTGTATGTGTTTTGAACATGGTGAAGATATCTACATGGATGTATACTAGACTGCTCGGGGCGGATCCAGCAATCTTATAAAAGGAATAGGAGTGACTGTTTTGGAGTACCTCACGCTAATACCACAGGAAACCCATAATAGGCGGGAAAATGGTGAAAAAATGGTTTCTTAAATAACGGCGCATAATATCAAATTGGGGAGGTTGAAGCATTAAAACAAAGTGAGAGTTTATCAGTTCAATTTTTTTCAGTTATAACATACACGTTTATCTTGTATCTTGTTCAGTAAATTGATCGAATGGGAGGATTTGCATAAGAATATCTAAGATAATTGATGCAGTTCAGTAAAGACTACCAATTTATCCATGTGTTTTCTTGCTAGAAAACACAAGAACCCTTGCTTGGGCTTGCTGTTATTTTGGATGCATGCCGAAAACAGAGCTTGGACTTGTGGTATACAGCAAATCTTCCCCTCCCCTCCCCCATCAGTTTAGAACCTATACTGCACTCATATAGGATAATTAGATGGAAAAGAAAATAATCTCGTCGGTCGAAAAATATTCAAAATAAGCCCTTCCTTATTCCACATAAATAATAAATGCATTCTCATCACTGGATTCTTTTGTTTAAACAAGAAAGCACTAGCACGCTTACATAAAACTACACAGACGACCGTTGTTCACTACAATAACTCTCCAGTTTTTATGTTTAGACACAGAAAAACAATTACGCTGTCCAGGTATTCAAACGATGATTTTGAGTTTGAAAGATAATGAAGACGTTGATTTGAATTTTGCTGCATATTTCGTGCCCACTCGATTATTTTCTAGATTATTTTTTCTGGAGTGTCAATCGCTTCTTTTCAATGTACGTAATAAGAATATCGATTCTAATCAGCTAAGGTTCGTTCTGTTTCAAATGAGTGAATGAATCAATACGCGTAATACTTTGAGAGTTTTGCTCCAGATTCTTCGCTTTTTCTCAGTTCTCTTTAAAGATCCAGCACTTTTGGTTGCAATTCTATCGAACATCATATAAGGAACACTGTGCTGGTTTAATTTTACTGAGGATGGAATACTATATACTTTTGAAATTAATTTTGCGATTACAATGCCAATTTTGTCTATTATTTCATAAATAAATGTCATTTTTAATCATATTTTTGCAATTTCTTTTGCAATCATTTTTAAACAACAATAGCCGAAATAGAAGAACTTCATATTCCGTTGTTAACAATTATTTGTCGAAGGCGAAGTGATTATCACCCGGGGGGAGGGGGGTACTCCCATATATGGACTATACGGGGATAATCTGCTGAACAGGGTATGGTTTTTCGAGCTTCTTATCATAAACAGGGTATGCAATTTCACTTAAGTTCCAAGTTCTTCCTGAGTTTCCTGTCATGTTCAGGGATTCTACTTTTGTATTGACCGAAACTGGTTATTATGGTCGAAAAAAAAACAACAAAAAAACAAAAAAGGATACGCAAGATGACATGATAATTGAAACAGGAACTCAGTGCAATAAATTATATCTTTTATCATTAACAGGGTCCACAAATTTGAGTTTTTTAATCATAAACAGGGTACCCCTTTCAGAATCCCACCCAAATCCTGGCGTAGTAACCCCCCCCCCGGGGATTATCAGAATCTCTGGTCACTCGACCAGTCACAGCGCGAGAAACTCTATATTCAAGTCTAAAATTATTTACGACTATTAAAATTCCAGTGATGCGGGCTTGTTTATTGTCATTCTAATTTCCGCTTTTGTTTACCGACCTCAGAAATGAGCCTAAGTGCACATACACTGGAGTTTTAAGAGTCATCCATACTTTAATGTGCCGAATAAATAGCTTAGAAATCGAGTGTCAAATTTCATTTCGATCTCATTCATTTTTATATTTGAGGCGAGAGAGACAGGGCTGCAATAACTAATAATCGTTAATTAACTACAGAAGCTTAAAATGTATGGAACATATGAGGAGTTTTTATTCTAAGTACCTTGAATATAGCTTATTTCTAAATTAATGAAGGAGATTTTTCCATGATAGTTAAAATTGAGGAAAAACTTGAAACGAAATTTTGAAGAGAAACTCTTTATAGAAATACATAAGCTATTCATTTTGATACACTTATTTCAATAAAGTTAGTCACCAAAAACCTAGAAAGCTGAGATCACTGAGCATCAAGGGAAACTTTTCATATCAAAAAAGCATATATATACAAAGCTTTTTTAATACAAACTGCAGCTCGATGATGCTCAGAAGAGGTGAGACTGTAACCGGTAAAAGATTCGCAAGTCCATGAACAGTTATCAAGCGGTTGAACGTGTAAAATGAATCTACCCATAATCCTTGTCGGCCTCAGCTTTATAGCTTTTCAGGTAACTAACTTTATTGAAATAAGTGTATATATCCTGAACCATTTTGCTATAACAATTAAAATTTAACATTTTCCCCCAGTTTAAAGTTCAAAAGCTTAATTTTGTAAGATTTTCGTGCTGTACGACTTTTCCACAATAATTTGCAGTATTTTCCCACGAAAAATAGCAGCTTTCTTTTCTTGTTGCCATCGTTATAAAAGAATTAAGGAACCGTATGTAAATTTTTCTTTAATTTTCTTCACTGACCGCTAAGAAACTAAAGAGGTTTTAAATATTGTGTTTATACATTTTATATATTTGTGAAAGAACGGCAGCTTTGTCGGTCGGGAATTTTTGGCGCCTTTGTCCTGTGTCATTGAAAATAAATGAAAGTCGAAAAGTTTTGGTTTCAAAATAAAGAGCTTTAAGGGTTTGTTTATTTTGAACTTTGAATTTCAAACGCATTAAAGAATATTTGATGGCAGTTTCTTTTGATAAACGAAGCACCAATTCCCACGAAAAATTTTTTTTTGGCTATACATTTTTAATTGCAACACATTGGACTATAACAGCTTAACTACTACAGGACATCAAGATAACACCTTTAGCGAAAAATTTTCTTATATGAAACTGTGGTTTATATAATCTGCTAAACGGCGAAGCTTTTCGTATTGGGTAAGTCTTTGTGTATGCATATTTTTCAGTGGTGGATTTTCTTAAGTCCTTGTCGACTGACAACTAATTATTTAAACTTAAGCTTCCATGGCTTAACGTACTTACTACTTTTGCATTACTAAACACCATCAATGATAGCATATTTTCAAAGGTTAAGTGGATGAAAAGAGTGTCGACATAACCAAGGAAGCTCTCATTCAAGAACACTTCGGTAAGTTCTTCAAGTCTGCAGTTATGAGTAATTAAATCTAGAGAGAGTTTAGAATCTCGTTTTTGGCAAACGTGAAAATATATATCAGCTGACCAATGAAAAATCCATTTTTAAAATTGGTAAAAAGGGGTAGCAAAATCTCAAAGTAGTAAATAAATTAAAGAATATTTTCCTTTGATGAGAAAGTTTGCAAAAGGCAAAGTGAAATCCCGCCAATTTCAGTGCAAAAAAAAAAAAAAAAAAAAAAAAAAAACGACGACAGCAATGTTTAAGTTGCAAGGTTTTTTCTCTCAAGAAATTAGGCCACACAAATATCTACGAGATCGATAAAGATTCATAAACAGTCATATACAAATCAAATTTTTCCTACGAATTTCTGTTAAAATTTTTTTGTTTTTCGTTTTGGCGAATTCGCATATTTTGATCAGCTTTATTGAAATTCCTCACCTATTTAAGAGTGTCTTAAAATTCATTTTACTAGTTCTGAGCTTTTCTTTGAAAAACGGCAGCATTTTGCTAATCTGTCAAACAAAGTTAAACCTAATTCGAAAAAAAATATTGAATTGCTCTTCAATTACGTAGCCCTTTATCTAGTGGCTTCTATTGGCTTGATATACAACCGCTATTGACCGTCTCGGAAGAAATAAGTAAAAGAGTAAATTAAAGTTATTTTTCGAAAATCTTCAAGAAAACACATATGTTGACGACAATGGCTTCATTAAAGCCAGGTTGTGAAAGCCACCCACTAATTAATCCAGGTTTTCATTTTGTCTATTATTTTACCGAGTCAAAGTGTGGGGGGTCGGAGGAATCACTTCTGGGATCGAGAAAAGCAATTAAAAGAGAACCCGTTCGCACGGGACTGAGCTATAACTTCTTGTTCCTTGCTTCCTTGCTTCCTTGCTTCCTTGCTTCCTTGCTTCCTTGCTTCCTTGCTTCCTTGCTTCCTTGCTTCCTTGCTTCCTTGCTTGACTTTTTTTTTAATTTCTGTTTTTTTTTAATTATTTCTGTTTGTTCCGACGAACGTTTTACACATGTAAAAAGTCTAAAATCATGCTCACCAATATCTATCTGCTAAAAAATCGTTTAAAAAAAGCTTAACTGAACCGACTAATTAGTTATAGGGGATTTCCTAATTACAGTTCGATTGGAGTACCTCACTAATTATTAAGCTCTCATTAAATATTTGTCTCTCTTCTCCCTTAAGTGAAGAGTTACTCTCAAAATATTATCAACTTGTAAAGTGCCAAATTTCTGAAATAATGAGGAAAAATTTATTGAAAGTAAATATTGATGTGAAAGACAGCGAAAGGTCTTGATATAATTGTTAACTTGAAGAAGTGTCGTTTCGAACGAAGTGAAGGCTGTTCATCGACAGAATACAAATGTATTCAAAACACCTAATTAGCGATCAGCTAATCATCATCGTTTTATCCGTTAAAATGTCAGCTGAACTTGTTATTAATTTATTAAAGACGATGATATATGTTACGACGTTAGCTGGAAACAGAAGTTATTCGATATACATCAAGGTAACTTTCCATTTGTAACGATGACATTTGTTTATTTATTACATATTTATTCATATTCGGCTGATAAAAATAGGCAAAATTCGTGGAAAAGAAAGAGGTAACATAACAGTTTCTTTTCCAGGAATATACAATTACGAATACATGTACATAACTTGGTTTTAGGTGTGTTTTTAGTTTATGATTTATTTATAAAATTTAAGCAGTGTCGGTATAACAGTTGCTAATAAATACTGTAGAAAATATGGAATTTTTTTTTTCTTTCCTTGTTTTTTTCTTTCTTTTTTATTCTTTTTTATTCTTTTATTATTTTTTTACACCTTGAATAAAGTTTCTATCTTGTTGGTTCGTTCGTTGTTTTATTTTTATTAAAGGAATAAGGAACATTGTGAGTGTAACTAGTACACACCTATTTCAAAAAACGTCTGAAATGAGCGATCTAAGACTAAAACTTTTTCGTGCTTTTGTGTTTTCTGTTTTCGAAAATTCACATTTCTAACTAGTTGGTAATGCTTTATATTCCAATCTAAAAGTAAACTACGTTATTCAGCTGTGAATATATATATTACATAACTACTTACTTTTGATAAAACGCGTACTAATGAGCTCGATAATGAGTTTTTGCTCTTGGGAGAATTAATGGGTCTGGTACAAATTTCATATCCAAGGTTAATTAATTATTCACCAAATAAGTGAGACTCTTTCAATTAATTGTCTTGACGAACCATAATTTTATCAGACTTTAATTAGCACTTCAATGGTCTAATTCGACGATGCGGCTATTTTGAATCACAAAGCACTATGGGTCGTTGAGGGGGCAAATAATATTCAAGACTTTGTCTCAGTAAATAAATAAATAAATAATAATGGTGTTCTTATATAGCGCATTTTCACATTCACATTCATGTCTCAATGCGCTTTAAATTGCAGTGGAGGGCTGCATATTAAGGCGCTAGTAGCAGCCGTGCAGCTTATAATCGTGAGTGATTTGTTAGTACATTAGTGTTATGCCTCCAAATTGGGATAGGCTGTTGAACCGGGAGACAATTTCCTTTCTTACTCAAAATTCGTACTGCCTTGTGCACCAGAATAGTAAAACAATTGGTGGTGATTGACTGAACAAGTGCGCAAGTGTCTTATTATGGGTTCTCTTACATTTGACTTCCTAAATAATATAATTGAATATAATTGAAAGAACATTTTGAAAACAAAATCAGAGATAACCAGTTACCAATAGGACGTTTGCATGATGACGTCATTGTCCTCTACTACCAGACTCGACCTTTGCACACTTTCTTTTGTTCAGTTAATTAGCACCAATTGTCTTACTATTCTCATGAGGGAATACAAATTTAAATAAGAAAGAAAATTCGCGAAGTATTATGGTAGTGGGAGTCAATTGACGACATCATGCAAACGTCTTATTTAATGATATTAAAATAGCCATCATCATCATCATCTCATCAAACATCATCATCATCAACCTGACTATATCATTCTGACTACCATTCGTATTATCGCCAACATCTCCTTCATACCACCACAACCACCACCATCATTACGGCATCGCCGTCGTCGTCAATCATCATTTTGCCGCTGAAAAAAAAAGTATTTCGATTTGAAAAAATTAAAATAAATTGCTGATGATACCTGTAAAAGTTCTGGTTACGGCCATGGTGATCTCATGATAATGATGGCGATGATGATGATGATAGTGATGAAGATGATGTTTTTATGTATTCAAAGTCGAAATAGTGTTAAGAATAATGCGCATCATAGTTTTCCTTTCAAAGACGCGCTCTTTCATAATATCACAACAACGGCCCAAGAATAGATCCCTACCGAGGTCAGTAACTATAGAAATGAGTTCATTAAATCTAGGCTTAAAATGCAGCCCATTAAGTTTTTCCCCCCAGATATATCATGAAGAAATACAAGAAACCTTAAAAACCAAACAACATTGTAGTCCGGTTGTTTGATTAACAAAAAATATAATTAAGTTTTATATAAAAGAAAGACTGCTTCCTTTTATGGTGTCAATTATTTCGTCAAGTCAATATACCTACAATGATTTATTATTACCATTATTTTTTATGTCGAACGAAATTTAGATCTCCCCAAATGCACTAAATATAATACGAAAACAATAAAGTTTAACTACTATTACATATAAAAGACCCCTGGTGATATAATTATTTTTACCTTGACAATGAAACAGAACACATATTTTTTCTATTGACAAGACCTTTCTGGAAGTTTTTTTCATTGTTTTGACTCCGATCCGATTCTAGTTATTTTTACAAGGTTTTCCATTCTTTAAATCCAAACAGCCGCACAAGGTTACTACAGATTGCTTTGTGCTCATAATTCGCTTCTATTATATGTGTTAGTGATTTTGTTATGTGGCATGATTTGTTTTACCTGAAGGAGATCAAGATTTAGAGTTTTATCTTCGAACGGGATCTCGAATCAAAGGTAAACTTTAATTTAAAATATATATTAAATAAGATTAGAAAATAAGAGGAAGTTGTTACTCAAAATAGAAAGGAACAAGAACTTGAAGGCAAGAAAATAAATGGGCTTTCCCAAAAATCAATGTAGCTTAGTTTTGAAGTATATTTGCAAGCGTGAGTATACAGTATACAAAGTGGGCTTTCATTAACGGCGGCTGATTTCATTTCAGGATGAATTACCGACCTTGACTATAGGTATATTTTACTAACGTCTAATAAATTTAGATGGAATTTTATGAATATAAGCCGAAGCCGAACGTAACCCGCTGTTTTTGATCAGCCCAGAGATTTTTAGTGAAAATTTGAACTAAGGTCTTTAGTTATCTTTTCTGTTTTGATGGTTTTGATGTTTTTCTTTTCTTTTTCCATTTATTGTCTCATCTTCTGCTTAATTCTTTCTTTTCTATATATTTTTTTCGATAAGCCGGATGTATAATATTTAATGAGACAAAAAGAGTCGATTTTTGTGTGAATACCTTTGAAATAATATAACAAACATTATTTATTCCTTAAAGGTATATAAATAGACTTTACTTTGCAATCCCCAAAAATCGCATTGTTTTTTCACGGTAGGATACGGCAAAGTTCAATAAATTGCTTTTAGCATGTAAATTATTTTTTCCGTCGTTTTGATTGGCCAAGACAACTGCAAATGACTACTTGGAAATAATATTCTACTCATGCGCAGTAACGATGCATTTGTCAACATAGTTTGCTTCCCTGTGGCTTGGTATGTTTGATTGACATCAAAAATAACCAAAACCCAAAGAGAAAACGCAAAAAAAAAAAAAAAAAAAAAAAAAACGAATTTGAATGATAAAAAATTATTTAACTTGGATAACACAAAACGATGTGATTTGTTAGTGTCTCGCAAGCAATCATTTGCTTCTGTCTTCCGGCATCGGCAAATCATTGGTCGCTACTAACAAATCACAAGTTTTTACTCAACCTTGTCCAGTAATTGCTTATTGTTATAAAGCTACGAAATTTTCCGATATAACGAACACTCTCATTGGTTGAAAGATGACCAAGTGACACTAGCTAAAACTAAATATATCCCGACCGGGAAATAATTAACTTATTTCCCGATCGGGAAATTAAATTAAACAAGTGCACGTGATCAGAACGTGAAAAACGCTGGTGGCGTGATATTGTGCACCAATCACAAACAACAAAGCGGGAGCAGATATTTTGCTTGAATCTTCAGTACAAAAATATGGAGCTCGAAGCGAATCAATAGATATTTTCCAGTGTTTCTACAGAGAAATTACAGACTCTTATTGAGAAAAAGGACTCGGAAAATACGAAAAAAGCGACTAAAAATGATGTTGCTACTCTCCTCGCTTTTTGGTAAAAAAAATACAAGACCCGTGTGTGAATCAGTGCATTTGTAAAATCATGGGTCAGTTTTCATGCATTTAGCTTGCCAATACCTGAATTATTTGCTATTTATTTATGCGCGGGTAGAATGAGAAGCTGAAGTTCTCCGCGCTACCCCAGCTTTCTTCTAGAAAGATTAATACAAGTTATCATTCTCAATTCCGATTGTTATTTAAATAGTCTAAATATTTCATTTCCCTGGCTACTCTACCTAGCTAACGAAGAAAACTCTAAATTAATGAGATGTAGATATAGCTAGAAAGAAAATAGAATTAACTTGCAAGTGTACCTCCATCACAGCTGTGTTTTGCTGATAGCAGGAGTTGGAGATTCGAAGCCATCCCAAAGTTTGGATTTTTTACCCAGAGAAAAAACGAAATTCGCCACAATATTTGCTCCAAACTAAACTACAAATTTTTAGCAAGAAAATACTTAACTGTGACTTGCAGATTCAATCGGGATGGACCTGATTAAGATAGATTGAATTATTAATCCTTCACTTGTCAGGAATGGCGGTGGAAAGAGGCCGTGCTGTGTATGACGTCACCATTGTCAAGAAAAATTACCACGTGACCGGAAGTCATTTCTTATTTCTGAGGGAAATAAATGTCCTTTTATGCTTAATATCATGACTTAAACAAAGTAAAAATATTTTCATCATTATTAATATTTCACATTAGAATTTCAAATTTAATCGCCTTAAAGGTTTCAAAGGTATATATACTTGTTTATATATGAATAAATATGTATATATAATATATATATATATGTTGTGTATAGCGTCATGTGAGGGGCAGAAAACTAACGCAGGTGCATGATTTAGTTTCCGAAAATCGAGAAACCTTAAACTCATTTGAATTTGGAAGGTATTTATCCATCAAGTCATCAATATTTATGTGCTTGGAACATAATGAATTCATGCAGATTGTTATTCTAACACATTGAAGGGATTGAAATCAAAATCAAGCAATCTTCAATATCCGCCCAATATTTTTCACACGGAAATTCCTCAATGCTATCACATTTATTTGACATTTGAAACTCAAAAAAAATTTCGTATCGTGAAGCGTCCTGCGATAAAATCCAAAGAAGATTACCTAAAAAATTATTATTTAATAAGACGATATATATTTGTTTGAAATAATAAGGTACTAAGTAAATAAAGAAATTATTTTACCTCTGCATGATTTTCCATTCGGTTTTTTCTAGAAATCTTGACACAAATGAACATCTGGAAGAGCTTCCTTGATTGGTATTTGCACTGAAGTTAGAAGCGACTGAGATTCTGTGTTTGCCGAGTCGTATGGAAAGATAAGGATAATGGAGACTCGGCCACTCAGGGATCATGTCTTTCAGTGCATAATAAGACTTCGGAGCATTAAACCGGGTTTTTTCATTGAAATGACTTAAAAACTACAAAAAAGCATTTGATTAATGATTCATGGCGAGATTTCATTTTATGACTATGAATCTCACGTTTATATTTATCTCACTTTAGGCGTGGATTGTGTTTGCTTGCCGTGAGTTGGACTTCAGTATTCTAGGCTGCTTTGAAGGATAAAGCCTTCTTCAGGACAAGAGCAAGTGGCCAAAAGGACTGGCATATTGGTTACGCTACTACGCTGAGCTGATGCAAAGCATTTCACAATGAAGGCAATCATTCTAATTATTTTACCAACTCTTTCTCTTTTACCTATGATTTCTTATGCCGGCGACAAAAGCACAAAACACCTCACGGAACTCAACTGTCCTGAATCAAAAACAGCTCTTTTTTACTGGTTACCATATGAAAACCAAATTAACTTCGACAATAGAACGAAGCAAGTCAAAGGGACTCTGAAAGATTACATTACACAAGCTCTTCAGATTTGCTGTTCCTCGCTAAAGCTAAACTATTCCCAAATGAAAGTGGATTCGTCTAAAGAGATAGAGTTGTTCATCAGGAAGGACCGAAGCGCTGGTTTATCTTTCTATTTCCCTGTATTTGCAAACAAATACCAGAAAGAAAAATTCCAGAGGCCATTCGTTGGACTTTACGACTCCCCAGGACCGGTAATTTTTGTCTACGATAAGGATAATACAAAGGGTGCTGTTTTTACTGCCTTAACGCAATCATGGCAGATACCGGCTTTGTGCGTCCTACTTGCTTCAATTTCTGGCGTAATACTTTGGTTTCTGGTAAGTAATTTATTAAATTGATTGCTATCTTTTCAGCTGGTACAAAAAAAAAAATATATATATATATATATATATACATATATATTTAGAGTGTGACAATACAAATGACTTAAAAAGCACTCTTTTTTTTTTTACTCGGTGAATGACACATCTACATTTGTAGACTAGCTTTCGTTATAACTTAACGAGAGCTAGTACATCCTAACAGAAAACGTAATACCCAAACCAATTACATCCATGAGCGGAGCAGTGCAAGGAATGAGTATCCGCGTAACCCGAACAGGAGCGCTAAATGAATGAAGTTAAGCGAAAGAAGCTCCATTGATTTTCTGCACATCATTTTCTTGGGACTTATATGGGTTAACCTTACCAAAACTCTATCGTCTTCAAAACTATACGAGTGGCCATCATAAAAAAAACACCATTTTTCTCTTGAGCAGAAAAATAGATTTTAAGAATGAGAGACTAAGTACATGGTGGAGTCTATTCAAAATCCAACAAGATCATTATTTTTGAGATATTTTTTACAATATGAAAGTATTTTCTTTAAAACTTTGAAATCTCAAATTTTTGATCAAATTTAGCAGTTTATTGATGCATGGATTTGTCGGGATTCAAAGGAGATTAAATGGCTTCATTTTGAACGTGCGATATTGGACATAATATTGTTATAGCTGATTTGCCAAAGGATGACATAAACAGAGGTTTTCTAAAACAAATGAAGAAAATAATAAAAAAGTCCGAGTTCAAGAAAAGTACTAAGACTCTTAAATCAAATCTCATATGATCTGGAAGCCAATGGCGAGAATTTCCATAAATGTTCTATAATATACAAAGACTTATTGATAAAATGTCGGTCGGTGTACTTTATATGCCGCATTTGTGTATTTTGTTATAATGCCGATATATGTAACGATTTTGATATAGATAGTTCTTAATTTAAAAATGCATAAACATAAAAAGAGTTTTACAAAACAACTTTACATTTTCTATTTTCTGTGTTAGTTTGATAGAATTGGCTAGTTTCCAGAATTTACTATGTAAGGCTAATGTGGTTGCCCTTCGTTTTCAAAAGCTGTTAAAAAAACTAAATAGGAGCCATTTGTACATGGTCTTTAGCTTAGTGAGAAAGACAAAAGATAGTGACTTTAAAATTATTTAAGATGGACTACCATTTTTTTCGCGCCTGCTGGTATTTTAAATCTAAAATTAAAAAAACACATTCTCAGTTTACTAATGTGCTCAAGTTTTTAATTCCATTAGCACTATGCTTTTCTTTTCATGAACTCTCTTAAAAATTGATATATAAACTGTATAATATTTAACAAATATTTCAGCGATATTACAACCATTTTTTTTTTCTCAGTGTGAAACCATTATTACTGCGATCAACTAGACCTTCATCACAAACGAAAAATTGAGGTTGGGCGGAGGTCAACCAAAGGGTTTCATCGTTTCTATTTGACTGGCGTGAATACTCACGTGAACAAGTACAAAAAACCTTTGTCCTTATATCTCATGCTGCTTTTCGCTGCGAGTTTCTCGCTCTGGACATATTTTCTCAAAAATGTCACAGGATTCGATCCGGCTCCGAATCTCAAACGCTTGACTGCAAAACTGTCGCAATGATTATGACTGTTTGAGTTTCTTCAAGATCAGATAAGTCAATACCGATAGCTTTGCAGTTAAGCGTTTAAAATTCGAAGTGGGAATTTTTAAAAAACCCTTTTGATTGACGTCCACCCAAATTCAATTTTTCGTTTATGACTTAGGTCTCAGGTAGGTTGCATGTGACTGGGAATCGCAGTAAACACTAAACACTGAACTATTTTAAGCTTTTTAAACTTATACAAAAAATATAGATTAAGGCAAAAATTGAACTCTTAATTTTCCATAAATTATTTCTATAAAATTTGAAGATTTGTTTTAGCAATGTTTCAAATAATGGGAAGGAAAATCTTTCAAGCTTTTATCACCAAAGCATTCGTCGATATTTGCCTTAGATTTATGTTCTCTGGTGTCTAAGAATGTAGGTGTTGGCATAAGTCATTTGAAATAAAAAGCTTTCTTGAATTTTAGTTTTTATATATATGTCCGCCATCTTGGTTGATTTTCACAAAGACATTATCTCTTTTTGTTACGTTATACACCTACTTGCAAGAACGCTGTCATACGAAAATAGAACATCAGTGATTTAGTGGTATAGGAATTATATTAAAAAAACAAAAGAAGATCACTGAAGCTGAACTTTTTCTTTTGTCTTTTAATGTATTCCTTTCTCACTAATAAAATTATTAATGTTCTAATATCGTATGACAGACAACGTTCTTGCAAGTAGGTGTATCTCGGATCAACCAAAATAGCCGCCATCTTTTCGAGTGCTAAACAATAGAACGAAGCTATTGCGTTACTGCGTTGTTGTTATATTGTCGGTTTTATAAGCTAACAGGTCCTGTTCTTTTGGTACATGTGATCTAACAATTATCTAGTTCAACAATATCAATATAAAAAAGTTATTTGTGCTGCAATCCTGGCATGGTCGCAAAGTTGGTCAATATATAAACATAACAAACAAAGATGGCGGCGACCACGTGAGGTTTTTTGTCGATTCATTCAACATCAATAAGTGTCACATGTGATGTAAAAAAGTTTACACAAAAAGCTACCTTAGAAAAAGAAAACCGGGCGGTGGCATTAAGTTGCTGCTAATTTTTCGCGAACCATTAGCTCTCTTGTGAGAAATACATGGAATAAATATTTGAATTTTTTTGGAACAGCTTTCTTTCTTTCTTGCTTTCTTTCTTGCTTTCTTTCTTGCTTTCTTTCTTCCTTTTCTATCCTTTCTTTGTCTATTCTTCCCTTTCCCTATCGATCGTTTTCGTTTCGTTGTTTCTCCTCTCCTCGCATCAGTTCTCACGAGCATCCGTTCACCACGCTTGGCACACACCACGTGCAGCTCAGCTTCTCTTGAACAATAACAACCCCATTACAAGACGTTAAAATGTCACCGCTGTCAGGGGGAAAATTAATAAGATTCGTGTATAAAGCACACCGGATCAACAGATGTTCTTTTCTCATTCATCCTACTCTATTTACGTTTGTTGAGGCCGGGTTTCTTTCAAACTACCAACCAAAAGTACACCCTTGTTAGTTACAGCGATAATTTTCCCTCAGGGGGGCAACACCCCCTCTTAATAGTAACGAAGTTAGTTATAGCTTTGCTACAGTAATGACGTCGATTGATATAATTAACAGCTCACCATGAGAGAATACAACAAAAAATGAATTAAGACGGCACATCGATCACCTTTACACACAAAAAATGAACTAAGAAAAACAAACGAAACTCTATATATTTCCCACTATCTTTGTTTTGTTTTGCTTCCTGGCAAGATTGCTGCCGTATCATCGAAGTAGTCCATTGATGTAGTATCTGGTATAGCGTGTTACTGATTATTTTTAGAGCCGCTGTCAAAACGATGACAGCGTTGCTACGTTACGCCACGCAGGCGCGACAAGTATAACGTCCTACATCGGCAGACTTTATTTTTCTCACACTCCACCAAAACAAAAGGAAAATAGACTCTGCTAGCAGAGAAGTATACAGTTTAGCGCTTCAACGACATACCTATCATGGAGCAACATAAGTTCGCATTCATTGATCTATATTTTATGTATTAAAATTATTGTTCTATTTTTGCAGGATCACAAACACAACAAACATGAACTCCCACAAGAATTTCACCGTGGTTCGTGTGTTGGGCTATGGTGGGCATTCGTTACTATGACAACAGTAGGGTAAGAGCTACTTTTTTTTCTCGCTCTTTACGTGGGTAATCATGGCCTAGAGCTCGTTATTAGGACATGCTTGGCTCAGTAAGCTGGTTTCGCGTCCTTCAGAACTAGAGGTCCATGGTTGAATCCTCGATCTCCACGTCTGTTTCCACTTCTCTGTGTTCTATGTAGCTTTAGCTCTAAATACCCATAATAATGATCGCTGATAGTCTAAGTGGTTAAAGGGCGCACCTTCAGGTGCTTTATACATGAGCCTTTGGCTCATGAAAATTAACTAACCACTCCTTGCATTATCGAAGTAAAAAATTAGAGACCTTTAGCACGACGTCATCGCAAAACTCAAACTGCAGTTTGACGTCAGGCGTTTTTCGTCACACTTTCGACATTTAGCAAGGCGTCACAACGAAGTTGTTGCTGGAAGAGCCGCCATTTTTAATTTCATTGATGCCTATTGTTCCTCCGTGTTTGCCGGCATGTTTCTGGGCCTTATTCCTAGCATTAGTGCTTAGCAGTTAGCGTTAAACCTATTAGTAGCTTAATCTTTTTACCTTTTTTATTTGTATGAAGCAGCTGTTGTCGTTTTCTTCTAATATGAATCGATCCTCACTTTCCTTAGATACGGAGACATCGCTCCCAAATCCTTCAGAGGTCGACTGTTTGCTGTAATCTGGATGATTATCGGATGCATCGCCCTCACACTATTCAACGCTCAGCTAACTGCAATGATAACCAGTAATGAATTGCCTAATGAAATGAACCTTATTGGAAAACAGGTTAGAAAAAAATGTCCCTAGGTATCTTAACTGTGCCTTGGATGGTTAGTGTGCTACCTGCTAAGCAAGAGGTCCATATTTTGATCCTCAGTGACCTCATACCCTTGTTTTAAGGAGCAAGTGTGGCTTGGTCGGTTAGTGTGCTGCCTGCTAAGCAAGAGGTCCATATTTTGATCCTCAGTGACCTCATACCCTTGTTTTAAGGAGCAAGTGTGGCTTGGTTGGTTAGTGTGCTGCCTGCTAAGCAAGAGGTCCATATTTTGATCCTCAGTGACCTCATACCCTTGTTTTAAGGAGCAAGTGTGGCTTGGTTGGTTAGTCTACTGCTTGCTGAGCAAGAGGTCCATAGTGTGATCCTTTGTGACATCACACACTTGTTAATCAAGGAGCAATTAAGTGTGGCTTGGTTGGTTACTGTGCTGCCTGCTAAGCAAGAGGTCCATAGTTTGGTCCTCAGTGACCTCACACACTTGTTTTAGTGAGCAAGTGTAGCTTGGTTGGTTTGTATGCTGCCTGCTATTGATACAGCGGATTTATTGTTCTAGATTGTAATCCCAAGAGGAGGGAAGCCATTTTTAGAAGAAGAATTAAATCTAGGTGCAGAATATCGTGGTAAGTTGACGTTAAACGTGTATAAGTCACTTTCGGGTTGAGGAAATAACTGGGGTCGATTTGGTATTGCATTGCACTGTAGGACTGTTTTAGGGAGTGCAATAGACGCCATTGATTGATTGATGACTTTATTTAATGAGGGTGACACGCGACAGTAATTTTGTTAACTGCTCAACTTGTGGCACTAGAGGTTTAGCACGGGCACTGAAGATGGTCGTCACCAGCGTCTTCAGTGTGTCTTTTACGTCCGCCTTATACAGGTTTTAAGTCCTTGTCAGAGATATTATTACCGAGAAAGGCAGCTATGTTTCCTCAGTTATTTTAAGACCCTGAGTGTTGGTCCGGCCGAGGCTTGAACCACGACCTTCCGCACAACAGACCGACGCTCTTACCAACTGAGTTAATCGGGTGGCGGTGAAATATCTTGGAAATGTGTTCCCTTAAACAGTCCCACAATGCACTGCAATGCCAACTCTACCCATTTTCCCCCTCAACATCAAATGGCTGATTGTAGGGTTCAATAAGGGATTGGACTTTGATATTGAATGTAGTGGTAGTGTGTGAGTGAGTGATAGTGGGTCATTTGGGAAACCAGTATTGAATATGTTCGTTCACCCCGCTACAAGTACAAAACGGATGATGATGATTGATGTTTATGGTCAGTGATGATGGCAATTTATGTTGCTAATCCTTGTTAGCGTGTTATGGTTTTGTGAGAAAAAACCCTCGAATCAACGGATAGACCTAACAAACTGTACTCACGCGCATGTGATGCAAAGTCCAGGAGTCTAACCCGAGACTCCAGAGCTAAGAGACGAATACACAAATGCTACAACACCCTTGATTCTTCGAATTCTTTACATACCGCATGCTTAATTGTTTGAATTTCTAGAGGAGGATTTTAGTGACCTTCTAACCAAGATCAGAAAGAAAACAGACGATATAATGATGACGTACAATTATTGGGAAATCAAGATGGCTCAGACATACGGGGAACAAGCAACGGGAACCAAGACTAGAATCAAAGTAATCAAGACCATAGATCACCGATTCACTATTGGTATAACGGCTTCGGGAAACATCACCAATACAGGAAATTTCCTGAAGTGCTTTGAACGAGAAATTGTAGATAGCATTATCGTAAAAAAGGTAAATGCTTGAAAAAATATATTTTTGGGGGTTAAAAAAATGGTCCAAAATAGGGACCCAGTTTTTTTGGGTACAGGAAAACACACCCTCCTCTATAGTGACCTGTTGAGATGGTCGATAATGAGTGTCCGTTACGTTACTGCGATTCCCAGTCACACGCGACCAACTAGACCTTTATCACAAACGAAAAATTGAATTTGGGTGGACGTCAATCAAAAGGGTTTCTATCGTTTCTCTTGGTTTCTACACCAGGACTGATGTGAATACTCACGTGAACACGTGCAAATGTGAAAAGTCGTTGTCCTTACATGTAATTATCTCATGCTTCTTGTCACTGTGAATTTCTCACTCTGGATATACTTTCTCAAAAATGTCACAGGATTCCGGCTCCGAATCTTAACGCTTGATTGCAAAGCTATTCCTATGGCTATGATTTGAGTTTCTTCAAGATAGGATAAGTCAATACTGATAGTTTGCAGTTAAACGTTTGAAATTTGGAGTGGGAATCCTTAGACATGTTTAAGAAACCCTTTTGATTGACTTCCACTAAAACTTAACTTTTCGTTTGTGATTTTGGTCTCAGTTGGTCACGTGTGACTGGGAATCGCAGTAATGATAATTTCTATATGGACAAATACTTTGTTCAATTAAGTATATAAGCAAACAGACGGTATATTCTACCATTTCATATTTTGGTTTAAAGAATTGACGAATGGGATGCTGTAAGGGAATCCGGACTTATGGTGGATTCCGGATTCCGATACTCTGGATTACGGATTCCAAGGGTCTGGATTCCGGATTCCAAAACTTTGTATTGCGGATTCCGGATTCCGTATCGTTAATTTTCAGACTTCAGTCTCTGAAAATTATATTTGATGTACTTGCCAGTATAACTAGGGAGGTGTCCCTGGTATATACAACTAGCGTGATAAAAAAGCAATTTACAAAAGCGCATACATTAAGTTTCAAACACCATTACGTATTGCAAATAGCCCACTCCTTCCTTTTGAATTCATTTGTCATATAACCTCTAACGACAATTTCCTGATCTAAATTTCAATTTAATTATTGTTAAAGCGCGCCGGTTCCCAAGGCCTGGATTCCGGATTCCAAAGCCTAAAATTTCGTGGATTCCGGATTCCGGATTCCCTTACATGGGGCGATGGGGATGGGATATAGTGCATCTTAAGTAAAAAGCATATGATATCAGTTGATTATTTTAATCATTCCCTTCATTCAATCGAACAGGAAGAGATTTACGGCGCATTATTACGGGGTAACTCAAAGATAACCAAACCAACTGAGCCAAGCATAAAGAGCAATCTACCTTACTCTTTTGAAACCATGGCCACGTTGACTGCACTGGCTGTTCTAATATTGCTTGTCATTCTGGGACTTGTGTTGGAATTCTGTGGAAAACAAGAATCTCGTCTTAGAGGAAACAGTATGTATAAGTCATAACTTATTAAAAACTAAGGCTGCGTTCATAATGTATGGCGGGAGGGGGGGGGGGGGGGGTGGGAGGCAGGTGAAATTGAGGGGGATCGGGAAAATTTTGGTAGGAAAAAGGGGGGATGGGCAAATTTTTATTAGAAAAAAGGGGGGATGCACAATTTTTAATTTTTTTTGGAAGAAGCTACAAGCCTTGATTAGGGGGGGGGGGGGGGGATCGTATTTTTTGCATGGCTTTAAGGGAGGGTGTTAAGAATTATTCTGGACATTTCAAAATTTCAAACCCTGGACCTCAGACGCGAGCGTTTTAATGCTCTGCAGCCATCATTTACATCTTAAACAGATAGCTTGGTAGAGATTTCAGGCGAGCACGGAACTGACGTCTAGCTGTTGATGTTTAGGTGGAGGGGGGTACCTAATCCCATAGTCCCAGGCTATGTTTTGCTCAAAACTCCCATTCCAAATTTTTGGTCGGTTTTTTGTTTAATTTTTTTGTGAATCTCATTCCCAGGTATAAAATCCCATTTTGCCAGCCCCCCAAAAGGCGAATCCCAATTCCCTTTTTACCCCTCAGGACCCTGTCTATTGATATCAGTTTTTTACATTTTCTTTGACAATTTTGTTTCTTAATCTTTCTACAGGAGAGGAACTTCTCAGCAGCCCTAATAGCAGTGCTGATGATCAACGTTGGTACAGAAATAGAAGTAATTGGCAGTCCAGAGATGTATAGTAGACATTTGATCCTGTATGTCAGTATCGTATCGGTAAATCTTTTTAAAAAGTGGAACTACATGTGGCCCTAAGAAACGAGATTCATATGGTATGGAAAGGGGATGGAATCGAATGAAATGAAATAGCATGAAGTAGGAATGTAGAAGTTGGAAATAGGCCAGAGTTGAATATATGAATACGAAAGATGAAGGGAATGAAGGAAGGAAGGAAAGAATAAAGTTACGAAGGAAGGGAGGGGAAGGAAGGAAGGAAGGAAGGAAGGAAGGAAGGAAGGAAGGAAGGAAGGAAGGAAGGAAGGAAGGAAGGAAGGAACGAAGGAAGGAAGGAACGAAGGAAGGAACGAAGGAAGGAAGGAACGAAGGAAGGAAGGAAGGAAGGAAGGAACGAAGGAAGGAAGGAAGGAAGGAAGGAAGGAAAGAAGGAACGAAGGAAGGAAGGAAGGAAGGAACGAAGGAAGGAACGTACGAAGGAACGTACGAAGGAACGAAGGAAAGGAATAAACACGAGAGAAGTGGGACAGAGTAGAATGAAATTGGAAAAGACTAGACTGAATGAGAACCAAAAGATATGGGGCAGTAGATAAGATAGTGGTATAGTAATGCATGCAATATGAGTGGATGGGATGAGATAGGACTAGGTATGAAACTGATTAGAATAATAGGAAGGGATAATGGAAGTGGATATGAAAAGACAAAATGGGATTTAACTATAATATGCATGAATTGGAATATCTATAAGTGGACGAAACAAATCTAGAAAAAGGAAACTAAAAAGGTTTGAATGGGAAGTAAAGGGATAGAAATATTTGAATGGAAAATGAGGGAATTGAATGAAATAATGGAAAATGTAATGGAATAGATAGAATGGGACGAAACGTATATTCTATTGAAGTTGAGAAGTCCTCTTCAAAATTCCCGGTGCCATCTTGAAAGCTAGCCGTGCCTTTGCTTCGAAGCGATAACGATGAGCTTGGAATGATAGAACGTTTTTCGACACATTGAACAATTATTCACATGGCGCAGGGAGTTGTGAAAGGGACTATTATTAATTAAGAATCTCGATTACAAATTTTTACTTTTGTATTTAATTACCTACCTTGCTTTTATTTACTGATGTCCATAATCATTTAGTTTGTCCAATACCACAGGGAGCCCAAGCCCAGTTTTGAGCAATAGCAGCAGCAAACAACAACAGGATCAACACAAACAACAGCTACAACAACAGTAGCAGCACCATTTACATCAGCAACAACCACAACAGCAACAACGAAAACAGCAGCAGCAACGACAACAGCCACAACATTAGCAATAACAACAGCAACAATAGCAATAGCACCGCAACAACTACAGCAGCAACAAGTCAACAGTAACAGCAAAAACAACAATAGCAGCAATAGCAGCAGCAACAACAGCAGTAACAACAGCAGCAGCAACAACAACAGCAGCAGCATCAAATACGTCACTTCTAACAACATTGGTAATAACCCAGCTTGGGCTCCGTGTGAAAACACACTCCATTTAAAACTTTATAGAGGGTTTTCACATGAACTCACGCTGCCATGGTTTGTCATTAGTTTCTTTTGTTAGGTACACCAATATGGCAGCCATCTCTATTGTCAGTTAACTCTCAAGGGACTGAGTGAAAACGCTTTATATGTTGCCAATGCCGTTGAATCATTTAATATCAAACAGTTTATCAAGTTTAAGCACAGAATAGGATGCATCTCCGATGGAATTGTGGGACTGTATAGACCCCTTGCATAAATTTCCTAGAGGAATTGTTCTGGGGGGAAAACAATAGGCCCTCTTTTCTCATGAAAAAAACAACAACAAAAAACCCATTTTTTTGTCCCCCAGAACAATTCCTCTTGGGACTCAGTGCAAGGGGTACATAGGTACAGTATGGCGTGTGGGGTAGTGGTATATCGAAGGAAAGGAGGGGGGCTGGACACCCTCCCTCCTTATACTCCAGTTGCAAGTATACTTTGCTCTGCCTTAGCCTCAGTTTTATGTTAAAATATTCAACCATGCAACCAAAACCAGTGGCATTTTAATCAACACGTATCGTTAATCAACACGTATAATAAAAGAAAAGAAAAAGAATTGTAGACAATTGAGGCTAAGACTGAGCAAAGGCGAACTCGAAATAGGAGTATTATCAGCTTCTAGTTAATTTATTAGTTTATTAGAAAAGGCATAATGATAATGTTTTAAAACTTTTATATTGTTCCATGTTAATACATGACCAATTGGTTCTTTCCATGATTTATACTGCTTGGGGTTCCTGTCCATTTGGCATGAATGTTCATGTCTCAAACTCACAAATAAATAACATTTTTAAACACTTGAAAATACTTTATATGACTTTGTTGTTTGAAAGACACCTGCCAATCAACCAAATATTTATGAGATAATTAACACCTGAATATCTCAACTGTACTTGTTTGATAGACACCTGCCAATCAACCAAATATTTATGAGATAATTAACACCTGAATATCTCAACTGTACTTGTTTGATAGACACCTGCCAATCAACCAAATATTTATGAGATAATTAACACCTGAATATCTCAACTGTACTTGTTTGATAGACACCTGCCAATCAACCAAATATTTATGATACATTAACACCTGAATATCTCAACAGTACTTGTTTGATAGACACCTGCCAATCAATCAAATATTTATGAGATACATTAACACCTGAATATCTTAACTGTACTTGTTTGATGGACACCTGCCAATCAACCAAATATTTATGAGATACATTAACACCTGAATATCTTAACTGTACTTGTTTGATGGACACCTGCCAATCAATCAAATATTTATGAGATACATTAACACCTGAATATCTTAACTGTACTTGTTTGATGGACACCTGCCAATCAATCAAATATTCAAGATACATTAACACCTGAATATCTCAACTGTACTTGTCTGACAGACACCTGCCAATCAATCAACATTTTATCCTAATAAATATTTATGAGATACATTAACACCTGAATATCTCAACTGTACTTGTCTGATGGACACCTGCCAATCAACTGACATTTTATCCTAATAAATATTTATGAGATACATTAGCACCTGAATATCTCAACTGTAGAGACACTAGTCTTGGTAGATTGGCTTCCAGCTCATCAATAGAATGACTTGTGACTTGTGCACACATACTAAGATCCAGATGCGTCAGATTCTTACTGTGTTTCGCGAGGGTCAGAATACTCAGATCAGTGATAAGGTCACATTTTGATATGTCTAGAGATGATAGGTGTGGTAGGTTCTGAGCTACAGCAACCATGCCGACATCGGTTACCAGGTTGCAACCATTAAGCGACAGGCACTCAAGGTTACACATGTGCTTTGTGATGCCTTGGAGGGAGACGTCAGTAATCTATGGGTTATATATATTGATAATCTTATGACAAAATTTGGGGCTTTTTCCTGCTTTTCATTGTTCATTATCTATGCTTTTGGGGGGGGGGGGGGGGGGGGGTGGGTGGGCAGGAAACTCAACTCATTACTAAATATGCACAACAAAAATTTCATCACTTACTATATACTCAGCACCCCGCATTTTTTAACTCACTTCTCAGTGTTTGGGAATCAGATGAAACACTCTTTTCCATGCTTGATATGTTATTTCAACCACCTACTTACCTCAATACACATATTTATGTTCAATGTCCTAAGGTTCTTGAGTTGATAGATACTAGTCAGTCCATTATCTGTGATTCTAGTACAGTGACTGATATCCAAGGAACACAGCTTAGTGAGTAGGCCGAGACCACTGGAAGACACGCCCTCCTTGAAAAATAGATTGAATAAATTATATCAGCATTAATATATATAGTCAAGATTGTTTTTTCTTTCTTTTATAAGCACTTTACAAAACAATCACTGAAAGTCAGGGCACGACTAATGCAAAAGATCCAGCCCTAAAAAACCTCTGGGATGATCCAAGTCAGGGCACAGCTAACTTACATATCGACCCCGAAACAACCTCTGGGTTGATCTAAGTCAGAGCACAGCTAACTCAAAGATCAAACCCTAAAAACAACCTCTGGGCTGATCTAAGTCAGAGCACGGCTAACTCACATATGAAACCCTAAAAAACAACCTCTGGGTTGATCTAAGTCAGGGCATGGCTAACTCACATATTGATCCCTGAAACAACTATTCTGGGCTGATCTAAATCAGGGCACGGCTAACTCACAGATCAAACCCTGAAACAACCTCTGGGCTGATCTAAGTCAGGGCACGGCTAACTCACAGATCAAACCCTGAAACAACCTCTGGGCTGATCTAAGTCAGGGCACGGCTAACTCATAGATCAAACCCTGAAACAACCTCTGGGCTGATCTAAGTCAGGGCATGGCTAACTCACATATTGATCCCTGAACTTCTGACTGATCTAATCAAGTCAGGGTATGGCTTAAGTCACAGGTCTAATTGGAATTTAACATTATTAATTTTGCAGAGGGAGAAGTTTATTTGTTAGATAACCTGGAGAAAATCCCTTAAAGCAAAGGAGAAACCAAACAAACTCTACTCTACACAAATATAATGCTGGTTGAACTGAGAACCTTAAGATGATAGGCAAATGAACTACCACTGGTATGCTCCACTATTAATTTACTTCTCCGACACCTCCAATTAAATCATATATCCATTATCATAATCACCAAACCTGTTCCAACGCTTTCTCTTGTCCAACTGTTCCATTCAAGTTGCCGTCAACACATTTATTGTTACCATGGCAACCAGTTCCTAGCAGTCCATGATCAGTTACATTATCACACCAACTTAATTTTAAAACTCGTAAGTCCATTAAAGAGGAAGCAATGGCTTGTATCCCAACATTGGTAACATGTAAAGAAGAGCTTATATCAAGTTCTTGTAGGTTGCCAAATACTTTACTGCAGGCAATAATCACACTATCTGTGGTTAAGCTACAACCATTTAATGTCAGGCTTGTCAATGGAGGACTAGTGTTACTTGTGTTGTCCTAGAGGGAAAATAATTTTTTTTTTAGTTTAGGACATAATGTTTTCATATTACAAAGGCAGAACTAGGAAGGGAGGTGATGGATTAGGTGGCTAGTCACCCCCTCCCCCCCTCCCCTTGGAGTTGAAATTTTTTTAATACATTGACAATACAATGTTTTATTTAGCACCTTTCAATAACAAACAGATTACACATTAAAAATAAATTTCCTTATTTAAGGTGCAAGCTAACTGATATAGGCTATATAGAGTACAAACGCTAAAAGTGTGCCACATAAATATCACTAAATAGTGTTATTTTATGCCAGAGTGCAAACAATATAACCGTGAAACTTTAGCAATACTAAATAGCACAATTTCATGCAAATTCCATTGTTTTCTATTGTTTAATTAGCACTATTTTGTATTATTTATCAATTAGTGTTTCAGGGATTAATTGTTTGCACTCTAATTATATTGTTTCTTTTGTTTAATTAGTGCTATTTACTACTAAATAGTGATAACTATTGCACACATTTAGTGTTTGTACTCTACTAAGCCAGTTAGCTAAATAGTAAAATTAGATAAAGGATAAGATAAGACCTAAAAATGATGGTATAAGATGCCTTTCTAGGCAGTGGCGGATCTAGGGGTAGTGCGAAGGGGTCCGCTGTACCTGTTTCTTTTGTTTTTGTTTTGTTTTTGGTTTTTTTCTCTCTGTTTTTTTGTTGTTGTAAGGTTTGAATTTTTGGATATAAAGAAAAATATCTTATGTAGATTTTAATTAAAAAGATTACAGAAGTTTTGGGTTGTGTCCTGTTGTTATAGCTTGTTTTTGGCGTCGTACTGGTAATTTGCGAAGCTCAAGTATTCCAAACAGATTGAGCCATCACCATTCCCCGACCAACTGCATGCGCAGTCTAGGTCTTGTCAGCACTCATTTAGTAAAATCAAAGAAGTGGAAAATCTGGACCCCGTTTTGAAAAATCCTGGATCCGTCACTGCTAGGTAACAGCCAACTATAATGAAAACTTTCTGCATTACGTATATCAAACAATTTACTCTATTTGTCTAAAACATTGTATGATTACCTTTGAGCTCAAGAAAAACTTCTCCAGTCTTTTGTTTGTCAGTTGATAACATGAGTACAAATTAAGTGAGACTAATCCCTTCATTAGCTGCTCCAAGTGAGGTAACGCTGCAACAGTAATCTGCCGACAACTGTTCAAGTCCAAAAACTTCAACTCCCTCAAATATTTCCCAACTGCGATGACACTAGTGTCCGTTATGTCTAAACATGTTAGTTTCAGGTATTGCAGCTCTTTCTGGTGTTTTGCTAATGATACAATGCCGTTATCTGTTAATTGTTTGCAAGCGGATAAATTAATCGAGGTTAAATGCAAAGATGGTAGCTCGGCAAATTTAAGCAAAGTTTCATCAGATATATCTGAACGACTGATGTCGAGGTTTTTCAAGCAAGTCAAAGATTTTCCTAATATCATCCATGTCTTTAAGGACACCTCTTTACAGCCTGATATACCAAGCTTCTCCAACCCAGGAAAAGTTGTAGGTATTTGTCCAATCGTCCAGTCACATAGGCCCTTTGTACAACTGAGATCCAGAACGGTTATATATTTAAGAGAGTTTGCGACAAGCCACTTGGATTGCTTAGAGACATCAAGTTGTCGGCACCTACTTAAGTTAACTTGCTTTAAATTTTTACAACTCTTCAGTATGATCCCTAACGAAGATTCGCTAACACAACGACAGCCCTCTAGCGACAAACCCTTAAGATTACTTGACAACCTTTTACATACTTGAACAACTTGCAAAGATGTTGTCGTGTGCCGAAAAGATACATGCTGAATACATCGCCGCTTCAGACTATCCAATAAATCTTCAGAGAAATTTTCATTTTTTGTGAATAATATAACAGCTGTATGTTTCCATAGCAACGGGTCTTCAGAAGCTTTTGCCCATGACTGGCAGACTAACGATGCTGACTGGATATCAATCGGAGAGAGAAATCTGAAGATGTAGGATACAACCTCTTCTGGTAAACAACAAGAAATATTGGTAAATCTTGAGTTTTGTAGTTTCTTGCTAGTCATTGAGTCAGTTTTCTTTCTTTTTCTTCTTTTCTGGATTCACATTGCTTGGAAGCTTGTAGTTCTAGCTACTGTCCATAAACTGAAGTCTATTATTGCATTACATCACAATCGTACATCGAAGCAGACCTTTCATAATCAGTTTTTCTGACAATTTAGTTGTACTTCTATCATGCCAGCTAAAGAAAGCTCTGAAGTTTGAAAATAATTTTTGTCTAGCAAAATCTTAGGTGCGGGTCTTAAAGCAAATTAGATAATTTTGAAATAAATAAGTTCCTCAACTGAAGAGTAATCTTTTGTTTACTGACCCATTCTGACCCATTTGTGTAGGAGCTGAGAGTGCACTACTTGTCCGCCATTTTACTTTTTTCGACGTAAAAAAACATACTTACCCGTGGGGGGAGGTATTATACCATTAATTGTAAACATTAAAAAATAAATTATTTTGACTAACATATTTTTTTAATCGTTCTTTTTAATTAATCAATCTTATCTTAACTACCATTGTAATGGCTTTTATTACGAATTTTGCCTTTTAGATGTAAAGAAGAATACTATAAAGGAGTTATGAATTTAGGGGTGGAATTTTGGTCTTAGTGCTCCCCTCATGAGTAGGAAATTTGATCATTATGAGCCAGAGTATTTTGTCAGCGGTAAAGGGCCTGTTTAAAAAACAATAATTCAATATGGCGTCGTCACATTGGGGAAACTCAAGAGGTAAAGAAATTAAAAATATACCCAAAATTACTTTGATTTTATGTTTATTTATCATTACGATGGCCTATATTTGATCTTAACGAAGATTTTGTAATTGAATTGTTTTATAAGCTCAATATTATCTTCTGACGTGGAAGAAAATTATTTTTTACACGTCACTGGATATTTCGCTATCAGCACATACCATTTTACTGCTATGTTTTAAGTTGGTTAGACTCCCGGGTTAGACTTTTATCAAAAATGTACAGTCTTTTTCTATTCACTTTGATAAATCTCATTTCAAATCGTGGAATATTGATAATAACCTCAAAAAGATATATAGGCTTGATATATACACCTACTTGCAAGAAGGTTGTCATACAAGAATAGAACATTTGTAATTTAGTGAGAAAGGAATACATAAAAAGATAAAAGAAAAAGTTGAGCTTCAGTGATCTTCTTTTGTTTTTTAATATAATTCCTATCCCACTAAATCACTAATGTTCTATTTTCGTATGACAACGTTCTTGCAAGTAGGTGTAAATGAGTCTAAATTGGTTGTTTTCTGTTTTTATTTATTTAACATATTAGACGTTTCAATTCCGAAATGTCCAATGTTATAGAACATTTAATTCATAGACAACCTTATTTTTAATTATTTTTAATTATTTAGTAATTATTATAAGTTATAATGATATGATTATATTATAATTCATATTATTTGTATAGGAAATTTCATGATCTTGAGTACCATTCGGAATTGATAGCTACAAGTTTTCAGAAGTCGAGAACTTTCAAAACATCATGAGTATCTATCAATTCTGAATTGTATGAGAAGACTGTGCAAATTTTTGTTTATGATACGCTCAACGAAAAACTTGTAATATTGTGTAGTTCCAGAAATTATCCATACCCCCTCCCCCACAGAGGAATTTCAAATTTACGAGGGGTAGGGGGGTCAGAATAGGAACAAAACTACAGAGTTTGTATGAAAGAAAATTGGAATTTCTGGGGGTAGGGTCTAAAAAAATTCTTCCGTGGGCAGTGGGGGGTGGGGGAGGGGGGGGTGTGGATGATTTCTGGAACCACACATCACACAATGGCAAGAGTATTTCTGTATGAATAAATATTTTTCAAATTAGGGAATAAAAATGATGATAAGATGGACAAAATAATGGAATCAGAGAACAACAGATTGGTGGATAACTTATCAAATAAAGTATCAATGCTAAAAGGGGTGAGTGTACAACTGAAACATTATAGACCTATTTTAACTTGGGAGCGCAATGGTTTCCATTACAGACCACATGGTCATTCCCAAGATTATCATTTCTTTGTTTAATCTCAAACAAAGAATCTTTTTCTCAAGAGTATGAAATGTGGTCTGAAATGAAAAAGCATGTTGCTGTGAGTTCTATATATTCATCAAAAACATTGTAATTGGTTAATAATTTGGTTCAATATTTGTTCTGAATTAATTGTTCCTGTCACATATGGAATGGTAGTCGACTATACAACATTCCTTCCTTTTGCCAACAATAATATTTGAAAAAGATTTGTTAGTCAGTTCACTGCTCAACAACCTTATACAGGGGCGGATCCAGGAATTTGTTCAGGGAGGGGTGCAATGCACAAAGTTAACACAGGGAGGGGTGCACCCCTTAGAATCAAAGGGAAAAAACATTATTTTGCATTGGCTATCTTCGAAGTATGGGCAAAGAGTTGAACCAGTGAGGGGTGCGCACCCCCTGCACCCCTCCCCTGGATCTGCCACTGTTATAATTGAATCTATAGTACTACTGACCCTATCAGATAGCAATAGACATTGAAACCTTTGTTTTGTTTTGTTTTCTGATAGCAATAGACATTGAAACCTTTGTTTTGTTTTGTTTTCAGATAGCAATAGACATTGAAACCTTTGTTTTGTTTTGTTTTCTGATAGCAATAGACATTGAAACCTTTGTTTTGTTTTGTTTTCTGATAGCAATAGACATTGAAACCTTTGTTTTGTTTTGTTTTCAGATAGCAATAGACATTGAAACCTTTGTTTTGTTTTGTTTTCAGATAGCAATAGACATTGACAGAGAATCAAAACAGCAAAATAAATATCTCGGTGGAATGGTAAGTTAACAAAAAAAATGCCCTATATCACTATGATGTCACAGCTTGTCTATTAGACAAAATGGCAAAGACAACAAGAATTTGGACTAATAGTACTCTGCAGCTAAAAAGTCCCCTTCACTGTTCCTCTGCCGTAAATGAACATGGGAACTAGACAAATATGGAGTTGTTTCTTGTTCTGTTGATTAGACCAAACAAAAAAATAAGAGTGTGTTTCCTTGTTGCATGAGAAAACTAATTGGGGTCAGTAGGTCAGATTTTTTAAACTGATACAACAATGGAAATGAGCTTACTGGGAACCCTGTGGTGCATTTGGGAATGAAAAAAAATATTAGGGTCGGCAAAAATCGGCAAGAAAGTTAGGGTCAGTCGCGACATCTTCTGTCATCTGAGCAGATGCTATAAAGTTCTTTCTGTTTTCCTTTTCAAGTTTTCTGTTCAGTTTAGTTTAGTTAAAATAGTCAGTTTAGTTTAAATATGTGGCTCTGGTACCCGAGGGGTGGGGGGGGGTGGGGGGGGGGGGGGGGGGGGGGGGGGGGGGGGGACTCCGGGTAAAAAGCACCGGGATGCTCGTCTGAAATTTTCTAAAAGACCCCTAAAAGATACCGGAAGTCTTTTAAAAAGGGTGTGGCTGAATGATTTTCAACCCTCATTATTGCTTCAAATGGTGGTCAAACACTGACCACTATGTGCTGTCAACCAGAAAGATTGAAACTCGTGATTCAGGCCCCGTCCACTATGCCGGATAAAAATTTGAATCCGAATTTTTATTTATTCGGTTAGGCCTACCGTCCACACTAGTCCGGGCGAACAATCCTTCACCGAAAACGAATTTTTTAGAATACGGTCTTCTCAGAGTGGAACAATTTGAAAACGCCGGATAGCCGTATTACTGTGGACAGAGAAAATTTCGTACCCGAAATTTTTCGAATACAATGACGTCATGATTGTCATGGGAACATGGCGGGAAGGCTAAAAATTCACCGGAGGCTCAATTTCAGCTTCGATGCACATGCTCAGATGTGCAATGAAGCGTTTTTTGCCGCCTCTGATCGGACTAGTGTGGACGCGAAACATTTTATCCGTTTTCATGTGTGCACGAAAACCTTTTTTTTCGGTTTCGGTGTGAAAGCTGCGGATTCAAATTTATCCGGCATAGTGTGGACGGGGCCTCAGCCGATTACCATTCCACACGAGACAGCAAATGACGTCAAGTGAGATCCAACTATTGCTACTTTTTCGACAGGGCGATGATTTTGGTGGTGCAGGCTGGCCTACTTACTGGAAGTGCACAAAGACTATCTCATATGATCGCTTCTGGGAAATCCAACAGAAAGCTTATGTGCTACATCATTGCAGGGCTTGTTTTTTTGTTTATCGTATTATATTATGGACTGGGTAGAGCGGTCAAATAGTCAATGGGAAAAGCCAAGAGTGTAAATAAATTTATGTACATTTTAGAGATTTTTTTATGTAATGTGATAATCAACGTTTAAGTAATTACACTTGCCTCTCACCTCTGGGGTTTTGGGTTCGATTCCTGGACTCGTTAACACCTATGAGTAGAGTTTGTAATAATACAAGGGCGGATCCAGGGTTTTTTTGAAGGGGGGTCTCAGGGGTAAATTTTGTGGGCAAAGGAATCCCAGTCGCATTTTTACCACAAGAAGCCCATTTGACCTCAGGAATGACAGGGGGGTCGCGACCCCCCCGACCCTCCCCCTGGATCCGCCCTTGTAATAATAATGAATAATAATAATGGGATTAACAGTGGCATTTCCACAGAGTGGCTCTCCTTCCACTGGATTCAAATTGGAATTTAGAAGTTGATTTTTTGCTGAAGGAGGAAAGCTGGAGAGCTCGGAAAACCCCCGAAGCAAAGGAGAGAACCAACAAACAACATACAACACCGAGCTCGTCGGGACTCGAACGCCACCCATGCTGACCATGTTAGGTCTTTTCCTTGATTTAAAGGTTTTGTAGAGAGATTCTGTCATTCATACGTTTGCATGATGTCGTCATTTTACTCCCACTACCAAGATGCTTCGCGAACTTTCTTACTAATTTCTTATTCAAATTTGTATTCCCTCATGAGAATAAGTAAGACAATTAATGCAAACGTCTTATTTCTTTCTTTCTTTCTTTTCTTTTCTTTTCTTTTCTTTTCTTTTCTTTTTTGTTCTTGTTTTGGTTTATCGTTTTCCTCCTTTTATTGCTACTATATTATCCCTTTTCCTCTTTTTCCTTTCTTTCTTCTTTCAACCGCAAACCGGTTGGCTCAGTTGGCTCAGTTGGTTAAGCATCGGACTTTCGTGCGGGAGGTCGTGGTTCGAGTCCCGGCCGGACCAACACTCAGGGTCTTAAGATAACTAAGGAGAAAGTGCTGCCTTTGAAAGTGGCTCGGCTCCACTTTGAATGGCGGTCCCGTCCTCTCCACACTCATCATTACTAACCAACATCGGAGGGACGTAAAAGAACCACTGAGGACGTAAAGAAATCCTGGCAGTGACCACCCTCAGTGCCTACACTTCATACTAACCATCTCTCATGCTTTAAATTGCATAAGAGCAATCTGTCATTCACAACTCAATAAAGCGCCTTTGATTATATTCATATAGAAAGGGCGCTATTTAAATCATGAATCTTCTTCATCTTTTTTTTCTTTCTTTCTTTCTCTCTCTTTCTCTCCTCTTTCTCTTCTCCTCTTTCTCTCGTTCTCATCTCCCATCTTTCTCATACAAATCTCCTCTTTCTCCCGCTTCTTTCTCTCTTTCTCTCTTTCCTCTACCCTTCCCCTCTTTTCTCTCTTTCTCAAAATCTTTCTCATCTTGTCTCGTCTTTCTCTTTCTCCAGCCACCTTCACCCTTCTCTGCTCTTTCTCCAGTATCGCTCATCTGATCTCCTGTCTCTTCTCGCTCTTCCCCTCTCTTTCTCACTCTTTCCTTCTCTTTCATCAGCGATCTCTTTCTTCATCTTGTCTCTCTTTCCTCGCTTTTTCCTCTCTTTCTCCCCTCTCTCTCTTTCTCCTAGCCCTCTTTCTTCTCGCCCTTCTTCTTTCTCAATCTTTTCTTTCTCTTCTCCTCTTTCTCCATCTTTCCTCCTCTTTTCTCTCTTCTCGGCATCTTTCTCCGTCTTTCTCCTCTTCTCTCTCCCACCCCCTCTTCTTTCTCACCCTCCC
>WHPX01001242.1:0-37183 GCA_011057435.1 Actinia equina | reverse complement strand
AGTTTGATTTGAACGGAATTATTCAACGACGATGAGTGATATTCGTCCACTACACAAGTATGTACCTCTTGACCCAATGTCTTCACTTTAAACCAGCTCAACGCATTCATTAACAAACCACAAATAAGTGCTATATTTTTAGCTTTTTTGTATCAATATAGGTAAACCAAACGTGCTTAAAGTACTATTACTTTATTTCCGTTGTTACAGTCCTTGTTTAACGTAGTACATAACTGTGGCACGCAAGGTATTAAAATAAAACAGCCTCTGTTATATATCACTCGTAACGGTCAACACGGAAAAATTAGTCGAGAAGGTCAATAAACACTTGTGAACTGTCACCAACAGGGGCCATTCCGGGAGGATTGGATGAGTGGCTAAGAAAATAGTAAAATGTAACGCAACAAGGAAGCTTTTTATTAGCTTTGTAAGTACTAACAGCCACCCCCTTGAAATTTTCCTGGATCCGCCATTGAATCGTGAGTGACTACCAAGGTATCTTACGTTGGATCAATAGTCTAAATGCTTCGACACCTGTTAAACCAAAACAAATATTCTGATAGAGAGAAATAATAAAATGATACCTGATGTCTTAGGAGTCATTGTTTTTTCTGCCAAAATTTATTAGAAGTCTCGTTTCTAGCCCAGTGTTTTTTACGAGTAAACCAACGTCTACAACAGCCAGCATCATACGTACATTACATCGCTCAGCCATGATTTTACTTCGAATTTATTATATACCTTAGGTCATCATTCCATTTATGAACCGCACTGAACAAATCTCAGCTACCAAAACAAAGAACAACGAACCCGGAACAGGGGCGGCGGAAGCGGGGGGGCCGGGGGGGCACTGGCCCCCCACTAGATTTTTGGGGGGGGCCTGGCCCCCCCAGAATATAATGCCTCACACACAAAAAAGAAAAGAAAACCGCATGAGATTGGTTATGATTACCATTATTATTATTGTGATATTACATAATTTTCTGTATCTAAAAATATACGATATATCTAGCGACGACTTGCATCATTTTTGTGTCTCTCAGAGCAATTGCAAGTGGTTTAATGCGCGCAAAATGTTACTGATTGAAATATCACACATACACGTTTGTAATCAAGCTAAACAGGGAGGTCATTTCAAGGTACCGTGAAATATTGGAGTGCCCTCCCAAAATTTTTCAGCTTCCGCCGCCCCTGCGGAAGCCCACGAAGACGTCATTGCTCACATTGATGTGACTCCGATAATACAAGCTGTACTTTTTCCTCTTTGCTCTTCTTTGCGCATGGTTTTTTTCATATCTGCTGGGAACCAAGAGGTTGCGATAAAGAAAAACGACGCTAGAGAAAGATCGATAAATCTGGCTGAAGAAACCCCGTAATTTTTTCTCGCAATCCTAATAATTTTGGTAGAGACATACTTTAGCCTACAAAATATCTTCTGGTGCAAAATCCGATTTCCGGAAGCCAAAAACCCAGACTTGAATTATAGGTAGTTGTCTCGGTCGGTTGATTATGAAAATGGGTATTAACTTAGAAATTCTTACCTTCTCGTTACACACAGGTCATTATGCCGACTTGGTCTGCAGCACCATCATCCACTGAGGTAAGAGGAAAGGTCTTGTCCATCCCTACATGTGTCACGTACGAGACACGAATTATCAAGCTTATATCTTTTTTGTTCGCTTGTTTACTTCTTTTTTCCCTTTATTATTTCATTGTTCTTTCTTTTTCTCCCTCCCTCCCTCCCTCCCTCCCTCACTCCCTTTCTCCCTCCCTCCTTTCCTTACTTCCGTCCGTACGTCCGTGCATCCGAACGTCCTTCCTTCCTTCCTTTTTTTCTTTCTTTCTTTCTTTTGATTGATAAAAGTTACAAAATGTGATGTCTGAAGTTGATTTGGTCGCGTATCCGTTTCCTTTCTTTGTGTTATAGTTTACCTTCATTGGTTAATTATTATCTAATCTCATATTCTATTAGGCAAGCATTCCTTGGTATGAAACAGCCCCAACCCAGGTTAAAACTGTCTGTACCCCACAAGACAGTGTACTATCGAATCCCTATTCCTGTACTTTGCTTATCAACGTCCCACAAGAAGATGGACGCTATCTAAAGAGCCTTTACAGTCCTCTACTGCAAGGAATAGATCCTGCATTCCAGTTGGTACAGATAGAAGACTATGAAGAACCCATAACAGAATATAGCAGCGGATCCTTCTCGCACATGGACTGGGGGGATACCGATCCCACATCAGCCCTTGGTCTGGTCACCCAGTCTTTGAGTATCATCTTGTTCTTGCGCGATGATTCTCACAGTCAACTTAGAGCTGCTGTAGCTAAGAGCTACCTTAACTCTCCGCCTTGGGAATTCCACCATAAAATCGAGTTGACAAGCCGTTTTGACTTTCGTACTGTTGCTAGACAAGAATTCTACGAGTGTGCTCCCAGACATCATTTCCCGTCGTGGAGCGTCTGTTCCGTTCACTGTGGTAATGAGCAGCTACGGTTCAACCTTTTCGTCAGAGACTTAGAAAGAATGAAGGAGTTCTATTCCTTGCTTCTTGGCAAAGAAGTCAACGCCAGCAAGCCTGGATTTTATTCATTTCGTATTTATTACCAACCTGGACTTGAGATACAACTCTCACTGAAATATTCACCCTGTCTTCTTCCAGAACCAACAGCTGCTTCACAGTTATGCTTCAGGGTCAAGGATATCGCTAGTCTTCGCAAGGTTTTACCATATGACGTCATACCAGGAACTAGTGGCACGTGGAACACACGTGATGTGGATGGTAACCCCGTGGTTCTCATACAAGACACCTCAGACATTGATTTAGATTATTCTGATGCATAGCTTGTTGTATAGTTCGGGTTTTTCCATATGACCTCATACCAGGAACTAGTGGCACGGTTCCCATACAAGACACCTCAGACATTGATTTAGATTATTCTGATGCATACACAGGTAGCCCAAGCTTGGTTTCTGTGGTGTCCAGTTATAAGGAAATGTATGGAGATTCATCAAAAATTTCAATCAAATCACTGAAACGTGAAATAAGGCCTCGAAATTTTACCCGATCATTGAGAAATAGCACTTCTTTCGCTCTGCGTGGTTATTTTTGAATTTAGCCCCTTTTAAGATTTTTTCCCCCACCAGTAAGAAATAAGACTGGTGGGGGAAAAATCTTAAAATCGGCTTTGGCTTGCTCGCTCAATGCATATCTAGATTTTACTTTGTGCTTTCTTGGAAAGACCCTCGTGTTAACACAGGAATCCCAATACATGTTCCGAGTATACAAATTCTACTCCCTTCCCCGGCTCCCTCCGCTGCTAAGTCAGTGCTGTTAGACTCAAAGATTCATTGTCAAATTAAATTTTATTATCAAAAGTATATTCATTTTTGTGGTATATAAATAGTTAAATAAGTTACTGTTATGCACAATTTGTATTTATTATCTCTTGCAATTTACATATTGTCTTTTTATTCAAATACTCCCTTTGCATCAAACAGTCACGTGCTTGGGGAGGGCTCTGACGGAATGCCAAACTCTAAAATTGTAAATGAACTTTGAAATGCTTTAGAGGTTGAAAATATGCACCACGAGACTCGCTTAAAGAATTCCAAGCTTAAAAGAACGATGAGAAAGAAAAGCTTTCTTAATTTTTACACGTATTTTCAAAATTATGCGACCGCCGATGCTCACGACTCCTCTCGTTTTCTGTTTTGGATGCCGTCAATCAAATATAAAAACGGCTTGCTCTTGCGAATTCCTTCTGAAATGAAGCAAACTTGTCTTTCTTTCTTTAATATTCAAACGGTTGAAACTTTAAGATCATTTTGGCCTTTTTTGGATGAAATTAAATCGTCCGAAGTTTGATTGACGGCAGCCAAAACACAAGAAATACCTTTCAAGTGCCAACTACACAGGTCGCGTAATTTTGAAAATAGGTGTAATACGAATCTTCAAAGAGTTATTTTGTTTAAAAAAATGGGGGTATACGTTAACAGTCACGTGACTGTGTCCAGCAAAGGGCCTATATTATTTTAATATGTTTCGTATTCGAAGACAATCTTTTTAAAATAAAATCTTGATTTGAACAATATTAAGAAAAATTTTTATTAAAAAGTTTGAATGAAATTTTTAATACACCATGAATCATAAATAATGAGTCTCTGGATATTTTTAATAATATCTCTAAAAATACGAAAATTGGACTGAATTATCCATTGTTATCAGAATAACGATAAGTTGGTCCCTCCAGGGGAACAATTACACTCAAATGAATTAAATAAATTCTGAAAACGTAAAATAACGAAAAGGGTTGTAAATATTGGCACTCAATATTCTTAAAATAAAATTATATGTACTCATTTTTCATTCAAGTATATTCCTTTTCGTATGAATATCAGTAGTCGCATTTTGTTTCTCAAATAAATTTCAAAAAAATATTCCGTTGACGTATAAAAGTATTACAAGAGCGTTCAGCGGTGCTCACCTTGTTTGAGATGCGTGGCCCATGCAATCACGTGATTATACAGAAATGCGTGTCAGTGATGATGATTGACCAGTTGTCGTATCAGTTACCAGGAAATCGACACTTGTTTTGTCCCCGTCAGAAATATCTAAGAGAACGCACTCTTTAACACCGTCCTGGTCATCGCTGTCAACATAGTCCTCATTATCAACTGCGGCGTCCTCTATACTTAGGTTTTCATAAGCGTAAGAGCTGTCATACGTCGTTGCAGGATTGTACTCGTTGGATTGCACTTCGATTCTTTTGATCGCACTGGTTTGTTTTTCTGAAAACAATCGAAGGAACGGAGTTGAGAGAAGAGAATTTCGATGTGACTCGAGACAGAAGTCAAGCATGATCCCAGCACAAGCAGTTTATTCCCCCTCCCACTCCCCCCTCTCCCGTCCCTCTCCCTTTCGAGTGATTATCATGTGGATGTTTCAGATTCTGTCACTAAAAATTTCCAACGGTCGGCATATTTAAAAACCCAGACATGTGGGCTTGTGTTAGTCTTACCTGGATTAACACTACACCTCCACATGTCTATCGATCTGTCACTGCTTTCAATGCCTCTCTTTGACAAGCCACCAAATACCATCAAATTGATTATTCCCGTGTTCGTTACCTCGGGACAATTCGCTGAACGACAAACAGAAGCCTTATTTTTACTATACGGTAATAAGCACTCTGCGCTCCCGGGCTTGAACTGTTGCCGTAGTGACTGGATAACTCTCCCTGTACCAGGCATAACGGGTGGTGAAAGTCGGGTCGAGTTCTTTTTCGTATTAACATCATTGCGCTCCCCTGTTTTATTGTTCAAGGAAGAAAGTATACTCTCCTGGCTTAACGTCCTATTATGGTTAATCATAGACATGTTTTCCGTCTCGCGTAAACCTATTTTTGTGACTATAGAGTCCAATGAACCTGATTTAGTTGGATTAAGCCTGACTTTCACTAGTTCGTCTTCATTGTGTGATAACAAAGCAGTCGAGTCCAGTGATCCTAATGACGCAGCTTGGCTAATATTTGTGTTGTTTTTCACATTGAGTTCCTTTGATTCAACTGGTTCTTTTTCTTCGCGAACGCTGGTTAATTCTCTGTCGTAGGCAGGAGTACAGGGTGGGGCCGAACGAGAAGACGAGGGTCGAAAGGATGAAAACCGAAAATCCGGAATTTGGATAAGAGTATGATGACTACGGGGAGGCGGACATATCATTCCCTTGGGCTGTACTGTGCTCCAACTTAAAGAATCTGGTTAAAAAAAACAGAAAAAGAAGAATGAGGAAAATTTCTTTATACATTAGACACTCTATTATAATAAAAATTATTATTTATATGGCGCCTTTCTTGGTGCTCAAAGCGCAAATACACCAGTTTCACATTCAATGCAAACCGCTGTTTTTGAAGACTACAGACTCATTTGCACAGGCGTAGCTTCATTTATAAGTCAGCTATTCACAGATACCATTAAAAGTCCGTGGGATTTCAAAACATTGGTATTGTTCAAGCTGCACATTCTTTACATTAAAGTTGACATTTGCAAATGATTTACTCCTAAGCGAGGCTAAGCCTGCGGAGATGAGTCTTCCTTCTTAAAACACAGCGGTATTTACGGAATGAGAAAAGGGCCTATTAAGCAGCGGTCGCTTGTCAATTCCTTCTTGAGGGCGGCCGCTTAATAGAGGTTCTACTGTTATGATTCTTACAAATAATTACCCTAATTCACAATGACGTCACATCAAAACAATCTTCAACAATCTATTGTTTAAACGCAAAGGATCATGGTCGTCGGCCGGGGTCAAATCAACGCAAATTCACCGAAAATTGTTCTAAAACCATAATGAATCCACGAAAAGAAGTAGAATAGCCAGCAAACGCTTAGAATATTTTTTAGTACATATTAACACATATTATATCAGATCATTTTAGATTTAACTTGTTTCGCTAGGAGCAAATTTTGTGAATTTTCTATAGGATTTGGCGATTCTTTCCCCCCGCATAAACAAGCAGTGACGTCATAGTGAATTAGGGCAATTGATACTCACCGAAATTAAATCGCCATAACGTATTGAAGACGCTGCCGTCAGTCGATTCCCCGCCAAACACAAGCATCCCGTCACCAACCTGACACAACAATATAGATATATAGATAACGATATGACACAACAATATAGATATATAGATAACGATATGACACAACAATATAGATATATAGATAACCATATGACACAACAATATAGATATATAGATAACCATATGACACAACAATATAGATATATAGATAGCGATATGACACAACAATATAGATATATAGATAACGATATGACACAACAATATAGATATATAGATAACCATATGACACAACAATATAGATATATAGATAACGATATGACACAACAATATAGATATATAGATAACGATATGACACAACAATAGAGATATATAGATAACGATATGACACAACAATAGAGATATATAGATAACGATATGACACAACAATATAGATATATAGATAACCATATGACACAACAATAGAGATATATAGATAACGATATGACACAACAATAGAGATATATAGATAACGATATGACACAACAATATAGATATATAGATAACGATATGACACAACAATATAGATATATAGATAACGATATGACACAACACTATAGATATATAGATAACCATATGACACAACAATATAGATATATAGATAACCATATGACACAACAATATAGATATATAGATAACCATATGACACAACAATATAGATATATAGATAACCATATGACACAACAATATAGATATATAGATAACGATATGACACAACAATATAGATATATAGATAACCATATGACACAACAATATAGATATATAGATAACCATATGACACAACAATATAGATATATAGATAACGATATGACACAACAATATAGATATATAGATAACCATATGACACAACAATATAGATATATAGATAACCATATGACACAACAATAGAGATTAGATTAGCCAATCAGTCAGCTACTTTAAAGAAACGCATTCATTCTGATTGGATTTGAAAAAGCAATAGATCAGCCAATCAGGACATTCATCAGTGTGAGAAGGTTGGTTTGCTTGACATACCTTCACTGCCGAGTGACCGAACAGAGGTGGTGGTGGATTGCGACCTTTTAATTTTGTCCATTTTCGAGCAGCTATAAAAAATATACAGAAATATAAATGAGTGGTATGAATGAATGAATGAGCTAAGTGTAGATCGAGGAAGGAATATCGGAAGAGAAAATTAAATGAGGAAGGTCGGGATGAAAGAAAAAGAGTAGCTTCCGTTTTCTTTGGTTTCCAGAATAAGGCCGCCAACAAGGTCGAGTACCCTCTCCTCTTCTCCCCCTATCTTTCTTATCTCAATACAATTTTCACCCTGCCTCTTGGACCCAAATCTACGGTTAATCAAGAGTAGGTAATTCTAGTAACAATAAAGTACGCTATTGCAAGGGATTACTCTGAATAGATATTTAAAGGTACTACTACTGTCTTACCCATGTTCCATAACCACAGATCGTTCTTACACCCCATTTCTTCTAGTCCACCGAATATTACCAGACTTTTATCGAAGACAGCCGCTGAGTGGGCGTACCTCGGGCTCGGCCAGCCTTTGGATTGACTTTTTTCACGAGTCCAAGTATAAGTAGCTGAATGACAAAATTGATGGAGAAAAATACTTTATCCGCGAATGATTTACCGTTTAATCGGTAGCTGGTGTTCATGACCGCCATATAAGCCGAGTTTACGATTTTCTTCGGTTACTCTGATTTGTTAGTATCAACCATAATGGCGGTCATGTCTTACGTTATTTGATCCCCCAGTAACTGATGAATGCAAATCAGCAATTCATGCAATATTCAGTGTTGATGCAACAGTCGTGGTAAAATGGTGATTGTTGTAATAGGCCGTTTGCATGGTGGTGTTATTTTACTACCACTACCAAAATGCTTCGCGAATTTTCTTTCTCATTCAAATTTCTATTTCCTCATGAGAATAGTAAGACAATTGCTGCTAATTAACTGAACAAAAGAAAGTATGCAAGGGAGTCTGGTAGTGGTAGTAAATTATGCTATAATACAATTGCCTCATTACTTCATTTTCCCCCATTAATCTTCTTTAATTGAAGATGAGACACCTGCACCTTAATACTCATCACTTACTAAATTCATATTTCCACAAGTCTCGTGTGGCTCCTCTTAGGTCCATGTATCCACCAAACACATACATGGAGTCGCCTGAGATAACAGCTGAATGACCACGTCGGTTGGTGGGACCCTGAAACATCCGACAATAAAAAAATGAATTTGGCAACGTCGGGATGGATGTGTAATCTCGTCATTATATTTGGTCGCTGTCTGATAAGAGACTCTTTCCCCCTTTCCTGTTTTCAGTCACATGATTCCAGTCCCATCCGGTCCCACTTTGAGGAGGGGGTGGTGTTTACCCTGGATTCCAGAGGCTATCTTGCTTCATTGCTTCAAGATCGAAGATTTCGTTCCTTCCTCCCTCACTTTTCCATAATATGCGAGTTATTCATCCTCAAATTGCGTACCATTCGTGGTAGACGATTATAAATTTTAAATAATAATTATAAATTTTAGACGCATCAGCGGCCCGTACTTTTACATTAAACTTACTTTTTGTTTAACTGGTGGTTTTGTCCAAGTTGACGTGTCTGGTGTAAAGAAAAAACAGTCATATGTCATATGTAACCTCAACACGTTTGGTGGGGGGGCAACTTGCGGGGGGAGGGGGGGGGCAACTTGCGGGGGGAGGGGGGGCAAGGTCGTGGTGTTTATGTGGGTGGAGGGAAGAGAAGCTCGTGGGTTATAAGTTAGTTATGTGGAGGGAGTGTAGGAAATGGGAGTCGTCATTGAGCAGGCATGGAGGATAAGTATTGCGTGTATACACACACAGCAAAAACATCACGACAAGACAACGGTGTAAATGCGCGTGCCGTTGTCTTTAAGGTTGGAGCTTTCGTCAGAACATGATTTGTAAGCTTTACACATAGCAACGTGATAGCAACGGTGTGCATATGAAAGAGAACGTATTCGTTCCGTCGTCTTATGGCCGTGCCAAGTTTCTTAAATTTGTTGTGTGTATAGGGAATGAGTATATTAACACAGATATGAACAGCAGTATTGGTATTTACTTGTATCGAATATCCAAAGTGGTGTCTCGTTAGACGACGTAAATTCTCCGCCGAACACAACCAAGTTATTCTGAAGAAAGAAACCAAATATATCAAATGAACAAATACCAGGAATTGGACATGGGAGGCAAATTGAATATGCATAATAATACTCCAACCACTTCCACTTTTTTTACTTTTTACAGTACACAATATATAACACGCAACATATACAACAGACAACTCACATGCTTATAGAAAAACCCTCATTGCAAGGGGGAGAACAACGCATCAAGCAACTTCAACTCACTGTGTGGTTCATTCGAGCATCGAAACTGCGCCCCAGACTTAAACTACACAGGGGTGAAAGACAGCTAGTAAATCCCGGTGCCATATGTGTGCCTTGCCGCGACCGACATATTTTCTAGAATTTTGATTGGCTGGTTGTTAATGATGGCGTGACCGTGTCCGCGCCGTATTCACACCGTGTTTCGTTTTTTGATTGGATGGAGAGTAAATTGATTGGTCTGGCGTGTGCCTTTCCTCGTTACGACCGCATTTGTGCCGCCAGCTTTTCATAGTCATACGAAAACTGCTCTATCGACTTACCCTGTAAGGTACCATGGTGTGTTCCTGTAGATAGGATGGCCTGGTACTACCTCGATCTTGCACAGGATACCAAGCATTTTCACCTACAGGGGCATGCACAGACAAAGTTAATACATGACAGACTCAGCCACCATGCCGGCATCGTTCAAGGCAATTTTTGGAAACACAAATCTTATATGAGAACATACATCACACGTAGAAAGCAATTTTTTAGAAAGTCGTGATCAACAAATTGCCAATATGCCAGTGTAGAAAAATTGGAAAAAAAGATTATGGGTGTAATGACTGGTAAAAGTAACAACGCAGGAAGGATCACAGATATTTTCTATATTCTATATTTTCCCATTCTATTAGGGCCCAGTTTTTTGGTCGCTGATCAGCTTGCATTCTACTTGTCTAGTTCAACAATAGAAAAGCAAAAAATAGTAATAAAAAACGGAAAGAGTAAAAGCTAGTGTTACGAGACGTAATATTTTATGTGATTAGGATTCCAGTGATTGCATTTGTCATGCCTGCTTCTTTTCTTGGCGAAACAAAAAGCAATATAAAGTATAGAGGTTGTGATAGCGATCCTAATACCAAGCTGATAAAAGAAGCTCGTCTCGTGTATGACTAGTGAAGAGCTGCTTCGCGTCTTAGGATAGAAGGCACCTTACCTACCTATGTCATATCTCCAGAAGTCTTTTAGTGACGTACAGATACCACGGCCACCGTACAAATACACCGAGTCATAAACCAAGCAAGCAGAGGGTTTACATCGTTTACATGGCTTGCTGGACATTTGTGGGAAGACAGGGCTCCAGAGGTAATCTGCCTTAGAGTAGCTTCTATCAAAAGGCTCTGTAACAAACCAACCATTAACGAATCAATTTACTACCATTATCGTTGGAATGCAACCCGCGAAGTTCAATGTCTCCTTCAAGATTTTAATTGCAGTTCAGTGATTGACGGTCCTTGAAATGCTAGTCAGCAAACGAGACATCAAACTTTGTGGGTCGTACTTCAACGATAATGGTAGTAAACAATTTCAAGTATTTCATTGTCTGTATTGCTAAGGCTACTGCTCATGCCTCACTTTAGTACACAGACACGGCACGGTAACAGCACGGCCAAGATCACTCTCAAAACTAACCTTTTTTAGAGGCATCGCTATCCTTCTTGGATGTAACCCAGGTCTGTTTCTTGACTGATGACGAGCTGAGAAGAAATGATATAAAAAACGTTAACAGATGACATAAATACATATCAATAATACATACATAAGTATAAATACTCAACAACAGAGGAATCGACTTTTCTCCAAGAATCTGGCCAAAAAAAATTCGAAAAGTTTTTGCCGTAAAAACCGATAACTCGTAATTTCAAGGGAATAAATAAAATTGATTCTAGTCTCTTTTAAGAATCTGCTGCTTGCTTGTACACGTACTTTTTGGCGTAGTAAAACAGGTTTTCTTCACTCAGTCGGCCATACTGTATCAAGGAAAAAGAAGACACGAATGAAGCGCACGTAATGCTGAATGGAGCTATTCAAAGAGGTTATCTTACTAATAACTGCTCAGTGAATAGCGCATTGCAGGGTTAAAAGTAAAGAAATGACTCTATTTATATAAATAAAAAGACATTTGCTACAACAGGCCGGTGTATTATCGGCACTAGCTTAAAGCGGTGTGTGAGAGATCCGTGTGCAAATGTATTAAAACAAACATTTTATAAAACCATTTGGAACTGAAAAGCGAGAGTTCTGGGCCCGGTTGTACGAAGCTTGGATAGCGCTATCCGGCGGATAAATCCTTACCCAGTGGATAAGATCATCAGTGTTTACATACCTTTGTCGTCTTATCCTTCAGACAGGTTTGACCAAATATGGAATCCAAAACGAAAGGGTGCTTTTCTATCCAGGACTTGAACACCTTCAAAGTCATCTTATTATCCTAATTAATATTAGAATAAAACCATTTATCATTAGATGAACAGTAATAAATATTAGGCCCTATTGGAGGAATTAGAGATAGGGGATCAATAAGTGATAATTGGCAAATAGTTTTAGAAATAAGAGATAAATATAATAGTTTTTTTAAGGGTAATATAATAATAGTAGTTAGGTGATAAGGATAAATTTCAACAGAATTATCGGATAAGGAGCATTGAGCTGAAGTTTTCAAGACACCTCATCTCATTACTCGACTATCTTATTCTGTCCTTATCTACTTTTTCCTGTCAACCATGACAAATGGATAATAATTGATTGGCAAGAGGAACCAGGACGTCAAAAAAGATAAATATAAAACGGAAGACAAAAAAGAGCCAACATTAAAGTGCCTATGACATCATATTCAAAATTTTCAGCATTGATTCTACATGAAGTGAATAGTTGAATGGTAGAATATGTTTATATGATTTAAGTGATGCATATTGGATATATCAAGGTTTATACTCCAAATATGTTAACATTGTGACGTCATCAATGTTGCACAGTAAATCGGATAGGGCGGTTTTGGCCCCATTAATTTTGATCCTATAGTGGCCTCCTTAAAGTAGGGCTATTTTGGCACTACCGGTAGGGGCCATTATTTTAGCTCTGATTTTGGGACTGTTTTATCCCCTTATATGGATTTCCCCCCTTATTTGTCCTAGTTGAGGGGGCCAAAATAGTACTGATAGACCCATACCAAAATGGCTTCTGTGGGGTCAAAATAGCATTGTTCTATTTTGGCTCTAGCCTGGGCTAAAATAGCACTACTTTGAAAAAGCCAAAATGGCTCTCTGGGGCCAAATTGTTCCTCTCAAATTTACTGTGTGAAAATTTGGAGTTAGGTGTCATAGGCACTTTAAAAGGCGATTGAAAAATTGAGAATACTGTCCTCAGGGGGAAGTGGGAAGGGAGTTGTTGTTCAACAAACGACTTTTTCTGTCAACCGCTAAATTAAAAAAAAGTAAAATATAGTACCGTATGAAACTGAATAACTGATATTAAATGCTTGGCGGAATTAAGGTAATGAATACTCGCCTAAAAATGATTATTTCACATGAATTTTTCGAAGGCGAAGTGAATATCGGGCAATATTTACCGAGACGCGAGTCTTCGAGAAGCGAGGTAAATATTCTCTGATATTCACTGAGGCCGAGGCAAATAATTTATACTGTTAGTATAAAAACACAGGTGATTCTTTCAACAAAAAAAGAAGAACATATAAGACACATTTAAAATTAGGAAAAATTTGAATTGAAGTGACAAACGCGGCTTTCAATTACAACACAAAATTACGAATCAAAACAGTTTATTTGAGCTTATTTGATTGTTTTAAGTCCCTTTTTACCTTTGAACAAAGTTAGTGCAAATTTGTTAGCCTCTTTAGTCCTCTTGGGGACAGCATTTTCTTTCATTATTTTTTAATTCCTCTCCGGTATAAACAGCAACAAAGCGGCTGGTCGCCATTTTGAATTGTCGCTGGAGGTGAATATCGTGTGATAGTGTGAGTTTCTCGACCAATCAGCGCGTGAGATTTTCAATAATCACCTGTGTATTTTTACTAAATTAAATTAACACCATACCCTGAAATATAATATGAGATATTTTTGTAATTTATTATATAGGTGCAAGGTGACTAAAATGAAGGCCTAATCCACAAGTATGGGATATTTTTGAAAACGGATTTTTTTTATCCCGTTTTCAAAAAAGTTCTTGAAGTGCACACGAATCCTTCTCGCTCGTCCACAAGTCTTTGATCCGTTTTCGTAAAGTTAACATTGCGTTTTCAGGCCAAACCTGATTTAAAAAATTCCGTTTTCAAATAATGAATAATTCTCCTAACTCCAGGATATCTTATAACGCCAAAAAGGACACCATAGAGAGAAGCACAATAAATGAATACTGTATAACAAACTGTCAAAACGTGGTCGAATTGAATGAAGTTTGTTTCTTAGAGTAATCTTGCTTTATTTAATAAAACTGTTAGTTTTTTTATTTAGAACAGCAGAACAAAACCTCTTAGAGAATATTTATAAAAAAGAGTACAAAAAGCGAATTTTATACAAATACTAACTTTTCGGAGAGGGAAAAATGTATGATTGGAAAAACAAAATCACTTCTTATCGATGAAAAAAATGTTTTATTCAACAGAAGAAGAAGAAAAAAAAAGACAAAAACAAACCATTTAGATGTAAGAGAATTACTGGAAATATTACGAAAACTATAGAGAGAAAAAATACAAATATCCGGTAAATATAGAATAGATATTATTGAAACTGGCTGCTGAAATGAAAAACAAGATCTTTATTGAAATTCTCAGGAAGTAGGAGAATTGGACCAGAACAGACAGTCTTTGGAGTGGCGTAAGTAAAGTGTTTCAAGTGTTTTTACCGCATTTATTTTTAGCATTTTTAGGGACGGACTATCGAACAGTATTAATACTTGTAACCATGTTGCGACTTATAATCTTGTAACATTATCTTTCTCAGATTAGAAGAATAAGATCTTGTAACACAGAAAGCCTTTCCTATCTGCGATAATTCTCATAATTTGATTCTCAATATGTTTTTACTTTTTTGACTATGGCTCCGAAAGTTGAAAAGTAAGTTCCGAAAATCATTATATTGTCAATTAATATTTATACGCTGCTTCCTAGAGTGATAACAATCTGGTGATCAGTGTGAAAATTATTTATGACTAAAACAAAAGGAGTCACTCTTAAAAGAATCTTTTAGCGTATCTTTATGCCTTGGTCTCTAAGCTAGAGTACTGCTGTATTTCTATCAGAGCTGAAAAGTCTTTGTTATTTGAACACTGTTTTTTTTTTCTGCTCGTGTTGCTACACAACGGTCGTACGCTTCTATGACTTAAATTTAGAAACTATATAAAAATTGCCTGGCCTCACAACAGCATTTCGTGACCTCTAGCATCAAAAATTATCATTTAGACTATGTTACGGTCGACTTGATAGTTAGTTTCTAGTCCATAGACCTACTGCCGACATCTGGCATGGGAGGCTTGTTGACCGCCGTTTGACACAGAGAAAGCCGTATGCCCTCATCTGCCCTCATAATAATCATGTACAAATAGGGTATATGTTTGCTTAGGAGAAATTAGAAAAAAACTGGTATAAAATAATGAGACCTATCGAAAACTAGAGAACAAAACAAAGCCCTCGTCAAAGGTATAATAAGGAATTATTGTAAAATATTTTGTGAATGAAAAGCATTTGTAGTCGTGTCACTACAACTTATAATGACATTACTGAATACAATTTTCGATCCAAGATTTCTTTTTCTCACCTCAGGACCGGAAGCCGAACACTCCATGTTTTCCTGGTATATACTCGTTTAGATTCAGAACATACTAATTTAAGATGGCTTAGTGCTGACCATGAATGTGCGCTACAAGCCAAGAACGGTTAGAAATTTAATCGTAACGCTCGCCTTGTTATATTTATACGTCATAACACCGACGTCACGAGACATTACCTCATTTGTTGTTTTGGGCTTTCGACACGCGCAAGGAGTAGGAGGCAAAATAGAAATATAATATATTTTAGGAACCCAAGAAAACTTTAAAAGCTTGGGGAAAAAATTTAGTGATTTGAAAAATATTTAGAAACACACATGATCCTCATTCACAAAACAACGAAAATAAAAAAATCAGCCAGAAACAACGGTGATTCAGTCTTTTTCCGGGTTGGACTTGAACAGACAAGTGTTCTCAGTGAAATAACTCTGTCACGGTAACCTGCTAGTATTTTATCACATGATTAATTTCTTAGTTGTAACTTCCGAGGTTCCTTTTGAAAGTATAAGCATGATTAACTATGGTATAAGTTGCGGTTGTAACAGCATAGTGAGTTTGCGAATAAGTATTTCCATTTGTCCAAAAGCGTTTTTTGCCAAAAAAAGTCTTTTTTATTGCAATAAGAAGATTACAGGCAAGCTATCCCTAGATGCATGGAAAGCTATGGATTGGGATGTCAAGTTTCCAGTCAGCTTTATGCAAAACAAAACTTATAGTCATGAGTTGAACCTTACAACTTTTGCTCAAGCCGAATAAAATTATTAACGAAAAGAGAAAGAAAAAAGAAAATTAACTATCATGACGACGATTTCGACACTATGGGTCAAAAATGTCTTCAACCAATTTTCCTGTCAGTTCTGTTAGTCTATGTAGACTGCGTGCGCATGCATTCAAACCCTGAAAGCCGCACAAATTTGAATATTTACTCAACAAAAAAATTCTTTTCTAACCGTTTTCGTTTTCGTTCGTAGAGGAGTACCCTGACTTGATTAGCCTAGAGGTATTTCAAGGTTTGTTTGTTTGTTTGTTTTCTTCACATCTCCAAAACTGTTCAGACGTACCTTGTTGAAAGTATGTCATCCGACACTAAAAAACGCCGAACGAATATTACCTGATTCAAGTCAGCTGCCTGTTGTAGAAACGCATCCTTCACAATACAATGAGCAAGTTGATCTAGCTCCATGTCATTATAATCTGCAAATTAAGGGGAGGAAAAGTTAAAGTATCCGTAACGTACAGATAATCCCTAACAGACGTAAGTTTTTCTGAGAGGTATTTTAACAAATATCCGGCTTTAAGGACCTTTAAGAAGTATTGGCAAATCACATTACATCATTCAGTAATTCTTGCGCCAGAAAAAGTTTTAAACAAGCATGAAAATATCACGCGATATTAACGAAAACAACCGTCATAACTTGTATAATGAGTGACTAGGGCACAAGCTGAAGAGGGGAGGGGAGGGGGAGAGGAAACGAAGAAAGAATAAGCGGGAATGTGTCACATATACAGGGGAAAAACGTATTCACGTGTGAGGGCCTACCTTGCCGACTTATCAAAGAATCCTCTTGAAATACCCTAGTAAAAATCGATGAGAATGTTAAAATTTACATATCTTGGCACATTAAAAAAAACTTAAAAACTTTTTGACCGTTAACTTACAGAAGATCATTTTTACTAAAGTTACTACAGATTTCTTACAATATGTGCTGTTAGACGGTAAACAAGTCCGAAATTCCATTAAGATTTTCGAGCGGTAGTGCATTCGCCTCTCACATCGGGTGTCTTGGTTCGATTCCTGGACTTGTACCACATATGAGTAGAGTTTGTTGGTTCTCTCCCTTGATTCGCGAGGTTTTCTGCGAGTGTTCCGGTTTTCCTCCTTGCGCAAAACCTAACGCGTTAAATTCCAGTTCGATCTACAAATTAGCCGCACCATGACTTTGATCAGAGGTTGTTTCAGGGTATCGATAAAACAAAGCATATATAATAAAAGTGAGTTTTTTCGTTCCTAATTCACCTGCAGCTGCGCGCATTGCACAGGTATCATGTTGCCGGATTTTTAAACTGCAAAACATGCGTCATACGATAATTCACCTTGTAGCAGCCATCAGAACAGATTTAAGCACCACATATAGTTCATCTGCTGACACACCGTTAGTTCCTGGAGTATTGATGCAAATACAATAAATTCAGTGCTTCCACTCTCCTCATAAAACAAAATCAGCTTTTCACTGCAGTAATTTCATACACAGGTATCCCAAGATACAAGAGGGGTATCTCGAGTAGAATTTCACTAGAAACCAAATTATCTAAAAAGATTTTGTTCGCAATTGCTGGCTCAGAGTATTCCCTGTTTTTCCCTTGACTTTTAGCACATTTTCATGATTTCCCCATTCCCTGACAATGGAAACATTTCTAGATTTCTCTGACTGATGGGAAAGTTTATTCGTCACTTCTACATATTGCACTTAGAAATAATGAAAAAAATAATAATGAAAAAGGAGATAGAAAATGGCGACTTTATGAAACATTTAATAAATCAAAACAATGATAAAAAAGGGACCCAACATTATTAACTTAATTAGTGCACCCTCTGTAAAGCTTTCAAATGCTCCATATTCTTTTTTCTTGTCATTTTAAATACACTGAGAAGAATGGTAAAAAGAGTTGTTATGCATTAATGTCTTACAAATAAAAAATATATAAAAATATGCAAAACTTACCATCAAGATCAAACTGTTATCCAAAAATGAAACAACAAATTAAAGAAAGAAAAAAAGAATTATTAATATATTTACTGCCGTTTAGTCAGCTTCCACTGATTATAAAAATCTACACTAAAATAGAATATCATACACATAAATCAAGACCAGTATCTGGATATATTAGTGACTGAGTATTACTAGTATATGGATGGAGGGATGGATGGATGGATAAATCTGAATAACAAACGTTTTACCATTTCAAAAGCTATCTGATACTTGTCATCTAAAGAACCTTGAAGACACATTGCCATTCCATCTGAAATGAAATATGATTTGTTAGACTGTAACCACTTCCCTTATTTCCTTTGGTCACTGTAATTGAGGGGGGCATGTGAGGAGCAAAGTGACCAAGGAAATATAGGGTCTGCTTGTGGTCTATATTCATGTACCAAAATATTAGTCATCAATCTTCAGAATAAATAGCTTTTTAATATTGTTCCTTTAACTAGCAACTGATGACTTTTAAAACTCCAGTCACGTGGGCTTAGCCTCACTTCTGAGAATAACAAAGCAACCAGCTCCTTGATTCAAGGCTAAGCCACACATACTGGAGTCTTATGAGTCATCAATAAACTGAATGAATGAATTAAGTGGCTGAATGCAGAATGCAGTCATCAGCCACACTTTAATTGCAAATATTAATTAAACCCTCAATTTACTTACCTATAAATTCATGAAGGTCAATCAATCCATTCTTGTTTCTGTCAAATGCTACAAACAGCCTTTTTGCTAATATTCCGCCCAAAGGAAAGTAGTGCTCACTATATAGGAGAAAGAAATTCAAATCTATATAGCCATTTCATTTATTTAAGTTTAGGAAGCATAACAGAATGCACGGCTTTATTTAACAAATAAAATAGTTTTTTCCAAGCTTCATTCAGTAATAAAGCATGCAGGAAGTGACGTAAGTGTGAAAGAAGTGCACAGTGTTCTCCAATTTTTCTTCCTCTGTAAAAACTGATGTGTGAGCTGAGCATTGTACAATGTGAATATTGAAAGTAGAATATGGAGTGAGTACAGCATAAAAACATAGACTATGCTTCTGGCTTTATACCCAATTTCATAGTTATATGCAACCAACACAGCCAAGTCAATTGTCTGGGTTTTTGGCTTTCGTCATTCAAAAAAAAAACCCTCAAATCATTGGAAATTGATCATTGAAAATTTGATTGACAGAAGCCTAAAATCAAGAGGTCTCAAATTATAGCTGGTTGTCTGAGTCATATGTAATTTCGAAATTGGGCAAACTTTAAATGAAAAAAGATTTGGCAATAGCAAAAATAAAACCCAAAAATATTACTAGGTGCCGAACATGTATTCACTGTAAAATGCCTGGCATGTGAAAGAGAGGTCAGGAGGGGTTATACAAATATAATGTTTGTCAATTAATTGACTGCATGTTATATAACCCCAATGAACTATTCATTACTTACAAGGTTGATTTATTGATATAATTGTCTTGCAGTGACAGTGCTGCAAGGTTCTTAAATAATTTCGTCAAATTTCTCATCTCAGCATCTGAAACTATACCCATATCGTATAATCCATAATAAACAGATTAGTATTTCAATCCACTCTCTTTAATTAAAATTCTTGGTCATATGTATAGTCAACAACATTGAAGGTTACATGAATAGGCAATGATCTTAACTACTGTACATATATTATTCGTCTATATGCCTAATAAAAATTGTAAAAGCAATAAGTTTTTAGGCATATCGAAAGCAAAAACAAACCAAAATATTAATAACAAAAATTACCGTCTGTTTTGTCAACGACCGGTTCAGCAACTGAATTTTCAACTGACTCAATTTTAATATGCGTTTGAATTTTTTTTTACGAAATCCCAAACTAGAAGCTCTTTTGCTATAGAAGTACTATTATCTTTCATGATTTTTTCTTTTATTTATTATAGTAAATTTGATTTAGGGTTTTGCATGGTTTCTTGATTTAGGGATTTTTACGGTTTCTGTGTTTATCAAGTCCTAGCAACAACGTCCAAAACAAGCTTACTTACACTTAGAAGCACTGCTGTTTAATCCACTAGGGCTTTTAAACGAAAGACTTTCATAACTTCCAGAGACCTTGGTATTCTTCACGAGATCTTGACCCATAACTTGGTAAACTTAAGATGTCATTTTAAACGATTTTGAACATTAAAAGCCTAAAAGCTGTTGTCAAAGCCATTAAAGGAAGATCGACCAGCTTCATCTAGAGATCTTCGACATTAACAATTTCCGTAGCAACGTTTCGCTCAACATATAACAGCTGGATGACACAATCCATCACTTTTCCGTCTAAGACCATTTGTATGAAGATAAAGTATGTTTTTTCAACTTTTTTTTTTGTCTTTCAGTTGAAAATAGAACGTGACATCAGCGTCTTTTTTTGCCCTTCATTTGTTGTTTGCTTAGTCCCTTCGCAATATCGATATAAACAGGGAACCCAAAAATGAATTTTGTGGTTTAAGTTTGGTTACATTTGACAGGTGTGTGTATTGTATTGAGATATGTTTATGGTTTGCTTATAATAACTACATAATAAAAAATAAAACATGAAATCTATAATTATCAACACTTGATCATGAAGATACCATTCCATACAAAAGTAACTTTATCAAACAAAAAATATTATTCAAGGGAAAGCTAATAGATTTTAAGAGAAGTAAAAACAGATAAGTAAGTTTTATCAAAAGCGGATATTTTTATTCTACGTAACATTCAAAACAATACATGTTGCATTATATTTCGACCGCGTTCAAGAAAACTAATCATAATAAACTATAAATGAGTTTCTAAGGCTACAAATAGAATATTGGTCATTGGTCGGTGTGTACAAAGAATTCGTATGGATGAGAAATCGATTGAACCACTTAAAAAATAAATTTATCATCAACTGAACTTGAGACTGGCACAACGTCCTCTGCCTTTTCTCGAATTCCTCCCTTTTCTTTCCCATACCCATGATACTTTGCGTTTTTTTGTTGTCGTAAAAACAAGGTAAAATTAATGATACATTGGGTATTGTATTTACAAGTAAGTTGAAAGTCTAATCGTAAGCCATTATCCATTTCAAGTAGAAACACTCGGAGACGGCAAAAACTCGTTACCTGTAGATAAAGTTAGAAATCATTTGAGCCACAGGGTACCCACTTTGAGAAAAAGAAGAAGAAATGAAACCACATATATAGTTAAGTAGCATTGTGTTCGAGGTTCAGGGTCTGGGATAAGCTTAGTATGGATAAAGTTATCTGAAGTGGGCGCCTTGTGTTTCAGACAGTTTTTACACGCGAGTTTTGCTGGCCGGGTCTCCTAATGTTTTCTGCAGGAAATGAGTCTGGTTGAGAAAATGTAAAACACATCTAACTCCTGATTGAAGCAGAGAAACAGCAACGGATGTATGATCATACATGAATAACGAAACGTTTACGAAACTGAGAAACACTTCAAGTTCGAACAATCGCCTCTCCTGCTGGGGCACGTGACTTGAGTTCCTGTTAACAAACAAAAAGTTTATACGAATGATTAGTAAAACTACATTTAATTGTAACGTCATTTTTACGTCACAAACACTTTCGGAATGAAAACCCGAGTCACTGGAAATATTTGTCATTCTCACATTATCATTTCATTCAATTTGTTGTTGACTATTCTGATCCGCAAATACGTCGCGGGCCTGATTCGGCAGACTTGACCAATCATAGCCCTTGCCACAAATCTTCTTTAATTAAGAACTCGCCATTATAATAGGACAAGAGATGATAACATACAATTATTATCTTTCGTGTGAGCTAATTAAGTTTCTAAGTTTGGTGCTGAAAGAATAAACAAAACCAGGACTAACCCCGCGGGAAAGTGCGACGCGTGTTCTCAACAACAACCTTCGATGACTGTTAATTTATTTTTAAAAAGTTATTAATTAATAGTTAATTAATTGCTTTTAATAAATCAATCTCTCCGCTATATTTAGATCTACAGTTGAAACCTCCAAGGGAAATGAAAAGAATTTTTTTAGGTTTCTGCAGTTCTAATATGACAGCACTCGAATGTCAAGTGCAGTTGCGTGAATAGCAAAAAGCAAATAAAGTGCAGATAAGGGCCGACCGAGGCAGTTCAATGTGGTTTTTTATACCCAAAATATTAAGCTGACTCTGCTGACAACAAAAAATAATTCCAAATTACTAAATAACTGGGTTTTATAATTAATTTCCTTAATGAAAAAATTAAAAAGCAATTAGTTTTGATGTCAAATGATTGATGTGACTTGTATATTTGACTAAAAGTGTTATATTAAAGGGACTCTGAGGTGCCAGACACATCATAGCTTAAAATGTACATCAAACCTTGTTGATTTTGAAAATCGAAATGAAAATTCCATGAAATGCGTTTTTTGGGGTGATATCGTCCGTCAAAGTTGCGAAATGACTTAAGCTGGGCTCCCTGTGGAATATCGCGGATTTGATGGCTTGGGATGAATAAGGTGTGATGACGTCAGATAGTGGAACATGTTGGATAGCTGGAGCTGAATCAACCAAATTTCGCTATGGAAGTATGGCTGTTCTTTATCAATTTGAGCCGGAAATTGCTTGAGGAGAAGAATATAATACACCCGATGAAAGTGTGATCGAGGACAGTGAGCTAGAAGAAGTGGCGAACGAGGAAAGGCTTCAAGGAATCGATGTGGTGTACGTGTCAGCAACTTCATCTTCACTTCCATCTTCTTTAAAGCCAGTATCTTCCTCATACATTCAGGGAAGGTAGATCTTTAATATCTTAGATACCACACATGCTGATCTTTTGCTAAGATAACCGTGCATTCACCATGTAATTATAAATTGGCGATATCAGAACTAGCACAACGCAGAGGGCTGAAAAAGCATTTCAGCGAAATGAATATGCATTGAACGTATATGTATATGAAATAGAAAATACCGAAAAAAGCTCACTTATTTGGAATATAAGAACGTAATAGAAAATACTTTAAAAAACTCACTTATTTGTAATATTTGTTCAATTTGGAATGAGCCTTCTCTGTCATGAAGAGAAACTGTTAAATGCAGTCCTAAGCACATCTCGGTTCAGACACAATAGTCGTGATGCATGTCATGTCTAATAATTACGTTGAGTTTAACATCAGAAAATATTGAAATCTTAAGTGAAATAAAATGTTTCATTTACCTCATAATCTTTTACCTAATAAGCTCATTTAACAACATAAACACATATCAGCTAACTGTTTTCATCACGACACATTGTTGACTTTAAGATCGATTCCTAGAAGCCTTTCCTCGTTCGCCACTTCTTCTAGCTCACTGTCCTCGATCACACTTTCATCGGGTGTATTATATTCTTCTCCTCAAGCAATTTCCGGCTCAAATTGATAAAGAACAGCCATACTTCCATAGCGAAATTTGGTTGATTCAGCTCCAGCTATCCAACATGTTCCACTATCTGACGTCATCACACCTTATTCATCCCAAGCCATCAAATCCGCGATATTCCACAGGGAGCCCAGCTTAAGTCATTTCGCAACTTTGACGGACGATATCACCCCAAAAAACGCATTTCATGGAATTTTCATTTCGATTTTCAAAATCAACAAGGTTTGATGTACATTTTAAGCTATGATGTGTCTGGCACCTCAGAGTCCCTTTAAATTTGCATAAAGAGAACATTATATTAAGAGGTCCACTTTACCTATAAAACGAACGAATGAACAAAGTTCTATTCCTTTTAAGTTAATTTTCGTTCTGTTCCAAGTTGATTTAAATACTATACGTCTAGTACTAGTTCGGTTTGCAAAACGAAAAAAGCGCCATTCTAATCCAATTTGCGAAGCCAAAGAGTTTTCTGACTACAGTGGATTTTTATTGATGGTATTTCAAGCACGAAGGCGTTGCTATGGAACGTTTTAAAGCATGAAGTCGTTGCAGTTCAACTTTTAATTTCACTTCTTACTCAGTGATAAAATCTGATGTAGTGTTTGCATTTACTTTGTTAATTTATTTTTTCTATCAGATCAAATGCCTCTTGGGTTTATAACACACATATATCATATTTGAATATCAACATATATCTGAAACCAATACTGAAAACATATACTTACTCTCGCTTCTTGTGCATACGCGCACACAGGACAACACAAGTGAAACAGACAATCATTACCAAAAGACCCCTGGAAAAAAAACACGAAAAAAAGCAGCTAGAGCTTTCCCATGTAAAATTCATTCGACTACTTTGTTAATTATTCAATTATTCAAAGCGATGTCGCGAGATGTTGATTAAAAATAATCTCACTACTTTATAGCCTGCGTGCAGCCGACCTCTAACGGACTGTTATTAAGTCCGACGGACTTAATTTAGTTAGTTAATACTTTAGTTAGTGTTCTCGCGTTAAATACCTTTTTTTTCTCTGTTCATTATCATGATCGATTGTGTATTTGGTGATTAGAACACAACCGCCAAAACCTTTTGTTATAGGTAATACAACAAATGCTTTTTTTTTGAAGTCTTATACATCACGAAACTGATGAACTTCTTTCATCATTAATTCTTGATGGGAAAGTTCAGAATAAACATTATAGTAAGCGTTCAAATAAACACAACTTTTTAGAAATGTTGTCTTTTGATTTAAAAAAACGCCGTTTTGACACGCGAACCTACCGGAATGGTGTATTTTTCTCGGATTTTCCCCCTGATTTGAGCACCACAATAGATCCCTACACAACCCATCATGGAGAGACAACCATGTAGAAAACAGCTTTCTCCCATTGCTTCGGCATTTCTTCCTGCTACAATACACGGGCAAAAGTATGCTGTAGCACAGATACCAATGTCTTCAAAACATCCACATATTCCACTAGACCAATCGCTCATGTCTGCTTCTTTTTTTCTTCGTTAATTTTATGTTATAATTTTTTTACCCCCTTGATAGGCAAAGAATAAGTGGCTAACAGCTTGTCAGGTTTTGGTATCCAGGAGCTATATTCAAATAAGAATGGAAAATACTGTTGTTTACTGTTGTTGCCGGGGGAGAGCATGCAAAACAAACCCTGTCATTGGTCTTCATCCCGCAACAATAACCACTCAAATAAATTCCTGAAAGTTTACCAATTTGTAACAGAAAAAAAAAAGAAGAAAACAAAAGTGGCTCGTATTTGAAACATTACATAACAACCTGCAATATTAATATCTTACCCATTCTTCTTTTTTCAAAAGGCTGTTTTCTTGGAGATAAAGGTTTGCATAAATGTTGAAAACAGAATCGAGTGTGTTTGTTTTTATCACCTTTTATTATGCTAATGAGCCGTCAATGCTCTCTTAGCTTTTTTCTCTTAATAGTAGCTACATGTTTCTCTAGAAAAGAATTAAGAGATCAATGGGAGGGATATTTTATTATGTTTTTCAGCCAAAACGTTTCAGATTCTGATAGCAGTCTCCTTTGCAGTGCAGATACGCTTAAAATGGCCTAATGTAAAATGCCAATCAAGTTAGTCTCGTTTTATGTCACAAGACAATATGTAAATGTCGCGTTAATATCGCTACTCTGTATGTCAAGCTTGTCATCATTCAAACCATCTGTTCTAAGTAAGGCGACTTCGAATTATGCCAACATAATTAACTATCATGTCAATTAAATTGGTCTCATCATCTGTACATTTCGATATTTGACGAAAGACGATTTAAGTCTAGGTATCTCAGTATCTTTATTATTTCTTGCCTGAGGACCTGGCATAAGCAATCTAACTTTTCGTATAAGCTGATTAATGGCAATCGATGAATATATACAAGTTAAAAAAACGGCTTATTTGATGGCCTGCGCAAATACGGTTAGATAAGTGGACTGGGAAGGAGGAGTGGAAAAAGCACGCCAACATGTAACAGACGGTATTCCCTTCAACATCAGCAATGCAGAATTGTTTCTAGCGAATACGAATTAAATTGATACAAAATAGAAGCCATATTGGAAATATGTTACCTAAAGCAGCCCTGCGAAGCTATGCAAAGCCAACTAGACAAAGGACTTCGGAATCGCTAATTGGTTTTGGATTACCCACTGAAAAGTCATATTCATCTGCCTAAATGGTTTTGATTGTTGTCCTTTATTTTTCCTAAAACTATCAGTTACCCAAGTTTATTTCTTATCTTAAAATGCCGGATAACGAAACCGAACCAATAAACAACATGTAATTTTTCATTTTAGCATTTATTAATGAGCAATAATTGATTTTTGGACTTCTCCTTTTGAAGCCAACTGACAGTTGTAAACCTGACACGGTTTCCAGCAGTTACTCCTCAATAGCGTTAATAGTCTTCCTTGATTTAAGTGTCAAGAAATACAAATATCCAACAGCATCTCCAGCTGCCAAAAGATCCATCTCCTTCGGGTGCCACATTAAACCCCACAGACCCGATACAGCATGAAACACCTGCACCTGGGCCTGGCTCTTCACGTTCCACACTCGAATGCTCTGATCAAGGCCAGCACTTGCCACGTGACTATCATCTGGTGAGAACGAAACCATTCGGATTTCAGACTTGTGGCCTTCCAATGCAGCTTTCTCTTTGAAATCTTCCACACTCCAAAGACGAACTTTCAAATCCGGGGAACACGTCGCGATTAACTTGCCGTCATGCGAGAACACAGCACAGGTAACCCATTTAGGATGATCCAGAGTAGCCACCTGATCAAAGGTATCAGCTTTCCATACCTTAGCAGTATTATCGATGGAACTCGAGATGATGTATTTGCCGCACGGAGAGAACTCTGTGTACTGACAGAAAAGCTCGTGTCCGCCGAGGTCAGCAATCTTGGTCTCCGTCTCCAGGTCCCACACTAAGACTCCTTTAGAAAACTCTCCAACTGCAATCAAGCGTTTATCTTCTGCACCAAACCGGATACACCACGGTAACAATATGGACTCGCACGGAAGAACGATCTTGTCCTTGCCAGTTTCTCTGGACCAAATACGGATTTTCATCTCATCTCCACCGCTGGCCACTAGACTCGAATCAAGTGAGAAGGTACAAGCTCGAACACCGCAAGAGAATTTGCGCTTTTTCTCGTGTCCTTCGTAAACAAGTACCTGTTGAAAGGTCTTGGTGTCCCACACACCAACCTGACCATAAACAAACCATGGAATATCAGTAACAATACTGACAGTACCTCTGTACCAGCAATAAATAAACGTGATCATCTCTCAAACTAGCATCAACGACAGTGAATATCACACATGGAACCGATTCTTTACTTCGCTTGCTGTTTTCTAACAATATTATTATCAAAACTAAAGCCTACTTTCTATCCTCCAATCAAATCAAGACTGACCAGCTCCTTACCTTGAAGTCATCAGAAGCAGATGCAAGCCATCGACCGTCTCCCGAGTACGCAACACACCAACATCTTTCCGAGTGAAAACGAATCTCCTTCAATTTCTCTGCAGCCGCTATGTCCCATACACGGATGGTTTTGTCTCTCGAGGCAGATGTTAACCTGGATCCATCAGAACTGAAAGCGATGGCCATCACCCAGTCAGAATGACCGCCAAGTACAGCGATAGTTTGTGGATTGTCTCCTACATCGAACAGAGTCACGGTCATGTGAGGAGCAGAAGCAGCAGCCAGGCGTCTTCCTTGCGGAGTCTCCACGAAGCAAACAGCAGATCCATCGTTAGGAATACTGAAAGCACAGCGCCTCTCTCCTGTCTCCACGTCCCAGACAAACACGTTGCTATCCGTACCAGTAGACGCTAGTATTTTCCCATCACTGGAGAAATCAACCGACCACAGAAGAGAATCGTAATGAAGTTCCTCGTGTCCTTGTAGCTTGTCTTTATCGGGAAAGTTAATCATGGCTTCATCGATGGTATGGCCTTCCAGCTTGTACCTGAAATGACAAATATGCTATGAAGATTGGTTTATAAAACAATTTCCTTATAAACTTCCCAATAAACTTGGTATGATGTTCAAACCTGACACATTTGTTGTCCAAGTCCCAGATGAAGATCTCCAACTGATCACCACAACTCGCTGCTACACCATCATCAACAGGTGACCAGGCACAGCACAGTGGATATCCAGAATGTCCTGATATTGTCTCTATGCATGCTCCCGTCCCTACGTCCCACACGCGCATTTTCTTGTCTTGGATACGGACAACAGCTTGGTACCATTTCGTTGAATGCAATGGATGTCACTCTCTTTTCATGGCCTTCTAAACATCTGATCAGCTTTTCTCTTGATAGTCCCATAGTCGGATGGTGTGGTCTTCAGAGCTTGAAGCAACAAGCTTTCCGTCTGGAGATGTTTTGATTGATGTTACTGCAGCCGTTGTGTCCATCCAGCTGTGCAAGGAGTGAACCCGTCTGACTGTCCCAGAAACGAATGCTGCAGTCTTCTGATGCAGACAGGATCTTCCTAACAAGCAAACAACAGAACAAAAACCTTTAAGTTTTTTGAACCTTGTCAATTCTTAAGTAATATTTCTCCTTGCTTCTAAAGAAACTTTCATTTGAATATAACTTATGAAGGAAAATCTTACTCCAGCTTGGGAAATTGCAAAAGGTTTAATCGTGAAACGGCGCTACAATTGTTCATACTGTACCTGTTTATCACGAGAGAAGCACGTGGACAACACTCTTTTAGAATGTCCATCCAATTCAAACTCAAAAGCTTCGGACACCTCTGGCTTGTTTATCCATTCTACCCATCCATCTGGACGAGGTATCACGCTCTTCTCTGACATGTCCCCGAATCCCTTTTGCATGGCCTCTGCTGCTCGTCCGATCCAACTTTTTTTGGGATAATTCACAGCTTGTTGAAAAGTCAGAATCGGATTCTTCGATAAAATGTGCACTTCAGATCGTAGAAAACCCCAAAATGTCATCAAGATCGTTTTGATGTCTTGGCTGACGTCTTCTTGCAGAGCATATTGATAACCAAGTGTACATTCTGCCATGGTGTCATACCCCAAGCCAGCCTACACTTGGCTTGAATGAATTCCAAATCTCCCAGCCATCGACGGAATTGCTCGAAATCTCTGGCTTCCATCAGAGTTCTTGGAAGGAGTTCCAGTTTCCTGATGTTGAGGGCGTCTGCTGAGTAGGCAGTTGGTTGTGATGGTATTGCAAGCGATCTTTACCATATTGATTGTAATACTGGCCCGAGTAGTACTTGACTAATGACTGTAGGTTGATTTGTAGTCATCACCAGACAGGTAACGCTTGGCTGCTACTTCTATGAATTGACTGGAAAAAATAGTATACATTACCGTGTTTGGTCTCCTGTTGTTGGTTAGAATTGAACTCTTTGGTTTCCCATTTCAGGCCATATGTGATTTCCTTAAGTAGTACTCCTTTCTTTCGTAAGGAAATGAAGAACCTCAACCGTTAATGAAAGGCATGAGGCCTGAACTATACAAGATTGTAATAGTTTTAAATAGTTCTGAGCCTTACCGATGATAAAATGCCACAGCGATACTCCATGCGCACCTCTTTCCACCAAGAATGGCCCCAGATCGAACTTAAGACGTGCCAACAACATGGTGGTAACCTTCTCTTAGGAGGCTCGTGCCAAACCAAGACGTCTTTCAACAGCTGCTCGTCACAGCTCAGGATATGTAGAATATCATCCTTGTTGATGCCATCAGATACGGCTGCCAGGAGACCCAATACACGACTAACTAGTACGTTCCCGTGGTATTTCTCAAGTCGTTCGTAGAGAGCGTTGATCATACTCACCACGTCCGCTGAAGGCTGAGCTCGGAACATTCCTGTAAAACAAAAATATATATACCGTAAATCCTCTATTTAGCCCCCCTCTCTAATAAGCCCCCCCTCCTTTTTAAAGGAAGAAATGTGTTAAGCCTCCCTCTCTTTTTATAGCTGAGCCCCCCCCCCCCCCCCTTCACAACTAAAGAATCAACGTGTACTGCTTTAAGGTGATTTATTAAAGTCTTTGGTTGTTCAGAACATTCTCTTTTAAGCTTGCTTTTTAATGTACCGTGTTTTTAGTTTGCTATCACAATAATCGCAATTAATCTTGAGAGACCTAAAATAGGTGAAATCAATAATAAAAAAAAAAAATGCCAGCTATGCGAACGGTCAATAGTTGGCTTCCGGTTAATCCTGATTACATCATATTACCTACTGCGTTTCGAATAAACCAACAAGCCCCCCTCGCATAAGCCCCCTTCTCTCCAAACCTCCTCACCGTGCCTAAATATTAAGCACCCCGGCAGGCTAAATGATGATTTACGTATTCATGAACTAAATTTGAACACGCAGCCTTCCGTATACCAATCGGTCATGCTGGGTCTGATTCAGTTTACTCATTTGACCCCTTTACCTCTTCCTCCATCACAAATGGAAGCCGAACAAGTTGCGTGAGAACACTGAATTCAAACTAACAACCACTACCTTTTACTTGGTTGCTTCTGGAACAAATAAATCTACAACATTTCAACCAATAACTTTTAACAACATAATATTTACTTTTCCTAGTGAGACTTCATGTCTTCATACCTTGATCACATTGTTCCAATGTCAAAAAATGCAGTATGTTGGTTTAGTTTTTACCTGTAGGACTGCCAACTACGACATTAACGTTACCGGCCCCAACCTGCATGTAGGACAGTGTTGGGTAAGGACAGGTCTCAAGCCTTCAGGACAAACCTCTGGTTGGTGTATCGGGGGGGTGGGGTGGGGTTTAAACAAGCGGATGAAAAGGAGTTTGTTTCACGTGTGACAGGCTTGAATAGAAATTGTCTATGTGTCTCACCACCACTACTACATGTCTATGTCCGGTTCTCCAATGTGGGTGTCCAATAACATAGATCCTCCCCAAGTGCGGCGTGTTCCCTCGACCCACCACTCTGATAATTAGACCCCAGCACCGGAGCTAATACTGGGTGTTGAAAAAAAAGTGTGAGCTAGGTGCACAGACGTGGCGGGTGTGCTCAGGCTCTGTTCCTCTTGCGTTTTGGCAATGAAGATCTGGTGAAAGGTCAAAGGATTCTTTTTACGGTTAGAAGAGTGTAACAGGCAATTGTGAGAAAAGATGGTAACTCGTCCTTGTACTGTGGTCGGCCTTACTTGTGATGCGCAATGAGAGGGCTGGGTTGAGTCTAGGACACCACGATTGTGGCCAAATAGAACAATGGAATTCCGGTACGGAAAAGAATTAGAATCCTTAGATAGTACGGTTTGGCTCACATACCAAGGGGCATTCGGGCCCGTTTCTGTCTTAGTTTGGTCCACGAGTTGCCTGTTTCGGCAGGAAGGCACGCCGTTTCAAATTAAGGTTCCGACACAATGCAACTTCTCCCCGAGTGGTGGGCTTGGGAATTGGGAGGGGTGTGCGTCTTGGTACCACTGCACTCAAAAGCGCCTTTGCTGTCCATTTCGGTCTGTCAGCTGGTCCAGTGAATCAATGCAAGGATCAGACAGAGTGTTTGTCCGGCCGTTTATTCACGGGGGCATGGCCATGATCTTTGGGAAGGTTCCAGAGAGACCCATAATCCTCTGTCAGTCATCAGTTACGTTAACACCTGGCAACGAGTCGGGGTAGCATGTATCTGTTCTGGTTTCGATCATTTTGCCGAAGATTCTTACAGATACCACACCCTGTACACTTAATATAATACGTGTCCATATTCTGCACAGTATTAACCAAGTGATCCTTTGGGTCATGCACAACACCAAACCTGTTTTTATCTGGTTACACAAGCTCAGAGTGCGTTGCACGTCCTGGTGAGAAGCGTGGCGGTCTTCGGCCCCCCAGGAACCAACACGTGCTCTCAGTACAACCGCAGGGCCATGTTGGATTGCTTGCCTTGACTTTCCATTGTTCTTGTTTGTGTTGCTTTTATTCCTACTAGCGTCGTAAACTTAATCACAACGCTCACCTCCCAGACAAATCGCCATTGTGAGAACCAAACTGGCATGGTTGATTATTTTGGGCCACGTATGGGAGGGACAGAGGAATAGCAGGACTGCTGAGTGTGATGCTGTGTTGCGGTTCATGTAGCAGATATCCTATATATTAACGAACAACGAGTAGACGGGGGACCGAGCGCGGTGACTAGAGACAAAAAGAGAGATAAAGACGAAAAGACGGCGATTCATGCACAAGGGTATGAACAAAAGCCTCAATGCTGGGATGAGCGAGGAACAGAGCAGGAAGTCCAATCACTGGGACACATTCTAACAAAAAGCAAAGGGACGTTGAACCCATTGAAAACAATGGACCTTGTCACCGGCATAAGACGCGAACGAACCTGGGAATGTAGTTTGCTGAATCCGAAGGCTCCCCGCGGTGGAACCACGGTGAGGTCCTTAAATAAAAGGGAAGAAATAAAACGTGACAGCGCGTGGATACGCAAGGAGCAGGTGTCGCCTTCAGAGAGGGGGAGCGGACATCTCTCCTTGTCTGGTGGAAAGAGAGAAGTATGTTCTCGTGGTGAGTAGTACAGGAGTCTATGTGTGCACTCACGACTATGTTGAGTTCATTGCGGCTGGTGTCGGGGGCTGTACCCGCAGCCGGACAGGTGGGGTACGAATCGCTGGGGAGTCTGGAGGGGGGTGAACGGTGTGGAGACTAAGAGGGGACCGGGTCCAGAGAACATCAACCACTTCTAACGCAAAGTAGCAGGTATGGTGGACAAGGACGGGCGTAGTGCGTTGCGAAACAGAAGAATCGGTAGGGGGTCAAGGAACGAACTACGGCGGGGAAGAACAGCACGGGGTGCTGAGAAGCTGTGAAGCCTAGGCGATGGGTAAAAGGACGAAGCGGGAGCCGGGAAGGTGAGGCCCGCAAGGAAGAAACTCGAGGTAGGTGGGTCATGCGTATGAGAAAACGGGGAGGGAGGAGGGCCAGGACACACCTGACACAGCGTGCACGGTGATAATGCGACGAAAACAAAAATCCAATAATCACAATACTAACGCGCCCAAATGCCGCAAATAACCGCGGGACCGGCGGCGGGGCTACAAGAGACAGGTGGCTGGCCCACGGACGGCAACTCACAACAAGCCGGAAGAAGGTCACTCAGAGGGGACACGGAAGACCGGAGTAGCCGGAAAGCCAACCCAACGAGCCGCCGCAGAACGGAGCAAGCGGCGGTCAGCACAAGTGACGGCTGGCGGGGTGGATCCTCGGCAAGACCCGCGGCGGGGGGTCCACCGCTAGTGAGGAAACGAGGGGGGGGAAAGCACGTGGGTAGGGGCGGAACCCTGCAACCACGGCCACAACAGACGGCAAAAAAACGAACGCCAGCAGGGCTGCTCGACCTTGCCCCAGCGTCCAAGCGTCAGAACCTCGTCCGGGGGCATCGACGGACAAAAAAACAAACTCAGGGTGGAGACTAGGTTGCAGGACGTAAGGGAGTAGGGCAAGTACGCAGCGACCAAACTGTCACGTGATAATTGATGTTCGGGGGGATCAATATGGGCAACTAGCGTTCCGTTCTTTAGCCACGATAGACGGGAGGTGGACGCCACCATCTGAGCCCTAGGAAGCACGGCAATGAAAACGCGAGACCGAGGGATCGCTTGACGCGGGTGACTGTAAAAATACCGGCCAGACAGATGGTCACCACGCGAGGTGGCGTCCACACTCGCCGGACGAACACGGAACCAAACTGTGCACACACATACGTTAAAAAGGCACCAGAAAAGCACCAAAAAATCCGCAGCCCGAAAGGCAGAAAAGGGAATATAAATGTGGGGGGCTGTGCTAACTCATTAGACCACCTAATGGCAGCCCGTGAATGAGAATGGCGGGGGGAAAAAGGGGCACAGGACACAAGAGATAACAACCAACAAAGAATACATCAGTAAAACATCGATGGGGACGGTGGGGCTGCGGTCTAACGATTAACAATCCCATACTTCCATAAACAAAGCGTGGCAACAGCCAATCCACATGTGAGCGACCAGCGGCCAGGACACTGTGGGATCTGGTTCTAAGGGGGCTGACGTACAACAAGAAACAGCCACCCCGCTAACGCATGGGGAAAAGCGTCGGGCGTTGACAAAGGAGTCATGGGCAAGCCGCAACCCGACCAACACGCAGCTCTTGTAAAAGAAACTGAGGCAGTGTTCGGGCACACACCATACATCGACTGGGGAGGGGCTAGACCTTTCAAGTCGTCTGAAAGACAAGCCCGCTTCTCTGCGGCTAGAGACCCGGGTAAGCGGATGCTATGCTGGGGTTGAGTGGGTACCCGAAGACCCGCATGGGAAAACAGATAAAGGTCACAGAAAAGAATTCACAGTGCACACACAACAGGGGAAACAGACTTTATGTCTTTGGGGCGCTCACAGGCTGCCACCTCATAGTGATGGCACCAAGCCGCTAAACCGGCCACGGCGGTGCACGGGCACACACCACCACGGAAGCCACAACTTCAAAGATATACCATGTTCGGACAAGCTCCCCTATTGGAAACAAGCAACCCGCTTCGCAGCAAAGCATGCGGCGATGCCATCTGTGGAGTAAAGGTGGAACTCAAACACGCAACTGGCTTGTAAAAAAAAGAGCGAAATGCCAGTGCGGAATGTTCTTGGTAGGTCGGCGCTGGTGGTTTGATCATACAAAAATTAAATTAGGCAGTCAAGTTTCTAGAAAGAAGAAGAAACCACAAATCCTATAAACACAATGGGTCGAGACTGGACAGTTATGCCCGTTCGTCAAAATCGCCACTTCAATACACGAATATGGCCCGGCTGGTAGGGGAGGAGAGGGGGTGTGTTGGAGCGCTCGCAGACAGCCGTGGGCATACGCCAGAGAAAGGGATTTACCCCTGTGTGTCTTAGTGCTGGAGATATACTGTGTGGTTTTGGCGGTTTAGCTTCGCGGCCGAGAAGACGCAGCCTAATCGGCTCTCGGGCACAGTACGGGTTCATACCTTGGGAGCCAGGCCTTGGCCGCCATCCGAATGACCAATATATATACCGGATGCCTAACTCAGGGGCGGAAAAGGGAAAATGGAAGGTGAGAAACTTAAAGAAATGAAAGCAGGGCGAGCGCGTAAGGCCCTGGAGATTGAGGGCGGCGCCAAAAGGGCAAACGAGGGGATGGATTTCTGTCCTTGCCCGAGGATATGCCAAAATGGTGGTGCGAGAGACGAGGCCAATAGGGGGATGGTACATGATAGTGACCTTTTAAATCATGAACACAATAGACAAGGGCCAGACTGTGGCCAGTGGACAGTGAGGGAGGTGGGCAAGCATGAAGAGTCCGGTATCGCCACCAAGGACTGAGGATCTGATATATGCATTAACCTCCATAGTTTGATCCCCGTGATAAGCGAGCCCAAAGAACAGATACCTCCACGCTTGAGCGCCACATACGCGTGATTCTACAACTTCCCTTTGGAGACGGCAAAGGAGGAACAAAACGCCATAGAGACAGTGAAGCCTCGGTGAAATTGGAGCCGATGGGTATGGCCTCCAAGAGCGTCGCAGGCCGACTCTAAAGACAGAAGACAAAGCGACATTCGAGAACCAAGACTTACGAAGGTGGACTTGCAGACAGATAGTTTCAAGCCGAGGCGCAGGGGATCTATTACATTTATGAAGTTGGAAATGGAATTAAAAAAACGACAAAATCGGGAGCGTAGAGCCGCGTACGGTTAAACAGATACAAGGGGGGGGCGCGAATTGGTAGACAGGTGGGATGAAGCAGCGGGCTCGGCGCTATTAAGCGGGCATTCCAGGACGCAGAGGGGGGATTGCAGCCCTACAAATTAGCGGTGCGCGCACCCCCCAGCGAAAGTCACCCGGCCTTAATACCATATTGAACGCCCAGACAAGGCCTGGGGTAGTTTAAAAGGACGAATTTAGCGGATGTTAGTCGTAGGTGAGGCCTGAACAGTTACTGTAAATAACGATTACATCTGAAAAGAAATGTGTGGACGGTGAGTACATTAATCGCAAGTGAGAGAGAGAGAGCGGAAGTTTGAAAAAACCCACTAAACGCCAAAAATCGCGGCCGAACTTCACCAGAGAGACTGAACAATGATTCAAGCACCGACTGCAGCAAGGTCTGACGCAAGTTGTTGAGTGAAACCTTATGTTATCTTCATCATAACTCCCATCATGCCCATTAGAAATACCAGAACACAGGAACCTTGTTTGGGCTGCCGGCAGGGAAGTGTCTACTTATAGGCTCTCAACTGGACCTCAGTCCTATAAGTTTGTCGCATAAATAAACTTTTACGAACATGTGGATGTGGATATACCACTCGGGCAGACTTTGTGATCATAAGAACCAGTCCCTGTACAAGAGGCTGTTTCAGTAAAAGCAGTGATCAAAAGTACTGGTGTTAGTTGAGCGAAAAGTATTAAGTCGATAAACAGCGGTGAAACACACAAGCTTTGTCTACTCCCCAGCATACTCTAGTATAGGTTCAACTACCCATAGAGGAAAAAAAAAGAACAATGAGAAGGACTGCATGCGCTAACCACACACCCCCATTTTTGTTTTACGAGGAAAGAATACGATTCTTCGAGCTGGTTCGGCTAGTATCTACCTACGGCCAGGACGTCCAAGGAACAGACCGTACTTAAGGTTTTCCTTTAATTGCTTATTGTAAAGCCATATATACATGTTTAGAGGCTCTCGTTGGGAATTTGGAATTGCGTCGATTAAAATGAAGCAAAGGTTTCCGTGAAAAATACTTGGTTAATGGGTGTATAGTATTATTCAAATCAGTGTTTGTTTTTCCGATGCCCACGGGTCGTTTTTCTTGTTTTTGTTTGTTTTTGGGGGCATTTGCGTCGTTAGAAATATAAGAAAGGTTTTTGAAAAATGACAAGACCCAGGGGGCCACATTGTTCGCATTCCA
>WHPX01001241.1:0-198903 GCA_011057435.1 Actinia equina | reverse complement strand
CTTCTCTTCTTGCTCGTCAAGAGGGTGGTCGGTGATGTTGAGAAAAAACGCTAAGGGTATCAGCGAACGTATGTGAGAACGGAATATACGACATACCCATATGGTGAGGGTTTGTTTTCAAAAGAGCGAACTATGGATAGCAATGCAGGCTTGCGCCGTGAAAAACATTAAATATATAACTGTAAACCTAATAACATAGGTCTTGAGCCTTATGATGATAAAAGATATTATTTGGGGATGGTATAAAGGGGTGGGGCGTCCGCCAGCCTAGCATAACGGTCCTACATAAGATTAATCTGTAATACTAGAACTTAAAAAAAACGTTACATAGTTGTAAATAGGTTTATACCACGCTATGAAATAAATGTCGTTTCAACAACGTTCCTTTGTAGTAAAGCCCTGCTGTGAGATGTGGACAATCTTAGCTTTACAAGCCGTACGCTAATATAGTCTCCAGCCATTCTTTTGTAACTGGTAGTCCCAGTGGGAATGTGTCATTGAATATCCATTGTAGAAATACATCCACTTGCTTGTCATAAACTTTGCAGAAACTTATTTACAGGTGCTACTTTTTCATCAGGGGTTAGTCAGAACCATTAGCGTTTATGATTTTTCAGTTTGATGATAGCATAACTCTTTTGGCTAATCCAGATAATTCTCATTTCCAGAACTTTGAAATTCCATGTGTCGACCGCGGAAATGGAGAGATGGCTGATATTTGCAATCCATTGACTTCCGTCTATTACGACCTGAGTTGGAGTGGAGCGTGTACAAACAGATCTACGTGCACTTTTCATACACGGGATGTAATGAGGATGACAAAAGCCCTTCTAATCCTTTGAAGATTCGTCGAGAGGAATCGTGGGTCTTGTTCGCTTTGCTTGCTCGCGTACAAGAGCTTTTTCTGTGAAGCTTTATCTTTTTAACTCTTTCGCGTTCCTTAATCCTCCACTTTCCGACTTGAGATGCGATATGGTGCGAGACGGGGCGTGTGTGGGTTTGGCTGGTCACAGTTGGGGGGGGCGCTGCCTGGTAACCTTGCTCTAGCAGATTCCGGTGTGATTTGGATCGTGTTGTGTGGTTTGTGTGGGGTGGGGTTCCTGCCAAAGACGCTGTTGTCCTTAGCAACGGTGGTCGTGGGAATGTGGGGTTGTCCTGTATCGAAGAGGGCGTGCTGGTTTCCCCCCAGAGATTTAGGTGCGCCGTGGCGGGTTTGTGGAAAAAGCATGGGCGCCTGGTTTCCTAGCTAAGGATTGAAAAAAGGATCCAAGAGCCATCCTCACTTGCCCATAACCTCTGTTAAAAAACGTCGCACACCGTGAAACCCCATCAGGTGCCCCAGCTCCCTTTGTTTCGTCATCTTATCGAAAAGTTTTACGAGGGATTGACGACTCTGAAATGTAACGTTATCACTCCGGCTCCCCGTTCCAATGGGTACTTTTATTCCCGATTCTTCGTTATAAGAACTTCCAAAGTTTCAAACTCGCGGTAGTCAGTGGCATGTACTGAGGGTGTTCAAAGTTTATGTTTATGCTACTAATGACATCCGTCACACCGTCGTGGTAGCCTATTGAAATTATCCCCACATTCCCAAAACCCCATACCACCGTTGTATAAAACTTCTGGTTCTCCTTTCTAATGTTAAACCATGTGTGGGGAAAAGTAATGCGTGCCAAACCCACCTCCCAAGCCCCTATCAAATCCATATGCTCGGGAAGTTTTGACTTTTTTACTCGGCAGAGTGTTGTTTTGGATACACCATAGAACTATTACTCGGGAGAGTAGTGTGAAAACACTGACTGCTCGTCATGGTGGTTAGGGAAAAATTAGCACAAAACCGTCGTTTATAAACTTTATTCAAAATCCGCTTACATAAAACCCTCTGTTATATTTTTTTCTGGGTATCCTAACCATTTACAAATACTCTGTAAGTTTTTGCCACGTTTCTCTCTCTTCAAGATCTTTTCTATCTTATACACTTCTTCATCACCTCTAGTCCTCGCACTCTTTGTAGTTCTTGTTCGTAAAAGGGTCCCCTCCAACTCATTTCCATCAACCTTTGGACTTATAGACCAGGTGGATTTCTGAGGAATTCGTTAGAATAGCAAACATTTCCTCGCTCCAGTTAGGTAAATATCCTTTTTCAAACAGTTTCTTGGACCTAGAAATGCGTACTTGGTCTCCCATCTTGAATTTATACGGGGGTCTCCTCATCAAGGTGTTTTCCATAAAGACTTTTCCACACCTCATCTTCATTGCTCTTATTTACTGTTGATGGGCTTCTCATGATACTTCTATGGTATGAATTATTATACGCCCTTACGATTTCGGGTAAAACGTCTAAGTATTTCAAAGTCCCTTTCCATGTAAAGTACCGGTACATGCGCTGTTTCAGAGTTCTGTTAAAAACGTTTTGATGACACTCCGCTTTTGTTTCGTTGAAAGTGTGATAAAATCCAATGTTCTTTTCTTTCAAAAAGTCCTGGAAATTCTTATCTATAAATTCACTTCCACGGTCAGAGTGAATCTTTTGGGGTTTGCGGTTGGACTCATCTAACACTTGCTTAAACGCCTTTACTAAAGATGGACCAGATTTGTCTTTGATTGGAACCACCCAAGCATATTTTGATAAGACGTCGATACAAGTGAGCATGTATCTATGATAACTATTGTATTTCTTTAGGGATTGCATGTCAATCAAGTCTATTTCCCACACATCATCAATTGATCCAACAATAACACGATTTCTACGAAAATGCTTTTGAACCGTCCGGTGAAGGGAATACACTCGCTGTCCTTTTAACCATTCCTGAACTTGTTTCTTAGTGATCTTCTTGTCTTCTTTTTCGCAGCAAGGAAATAAAGCGTCTACGCTCCCGAGATTTCCTCCTTGATTCAGGTCGTAATACACCTTTTCCAACAGCTCGTTGCTTTCCATCAATCTGAGAGTTTTGGATCACAACCTTTCCTCCACAGCAGGCAAGAATACGAACTTTTCGGAAAATATCGCGAAGACTTAAATTGGGAATGGAATTCAAGCATCCACAGCCCATGTCTTTACCCCTTGAAAACAAATGAAAACTGAATCTCGATATGTAAGACTTTCACATTTATTCAATTTGAAATGGCGATTACAAACTCATTAAATATTTCCGTCGATAATTCCCAACTATTCTGTTTGACATCACACATGTCATTTACAAAGTTCACAATCGGTCTGTTATATCTATCGGGAAATGACATATCACTTGCTATCATCATTGCTACACTAGAGTTCATGCTTGGTAGGTTGGAAACAAAGGCATCCTATTCTGAGGACATAGGCACATCTACCAGTTTGCATCATGTTTAAATCGATCACATTTTTAACATCGTCAAAGTAAAAAGTCCACAAATCGTGGTCACTGGTCATCAAACAGGCATGGTCGCGCTGACTTGGCCAATCGTTTTCACATCCTTCAAACTCTTTTGTCAGCTTCTTCATCATTTCTCTCCGGCAGAGTTCGACATAAAAGAACTCAAGGACGTGTCGAATCTTGGCTCTGGCATTCATCTCCACTTCATCACTGACAATCATAACCACTACATTGTCGACACAAGAGATACTTTGAGCTATCGTACTGGACATCTTGATGTCGATATTCACCATCAACTTGCTCGTGAATATTCCAAAGTGGACAGCGATAAGAATCCTGCACCCAGCAAAAGATCAGAGGAATAATCGTAAGCAGCATGAGCAGCCACCACATGAGAAATGATCGTTGTAGTCGAGTGCTGGGGTTCTTATATATTTCTAAACAATTGCTGATGTCATCGGAGAACGCCATTTAATATATGCCTATGATCTTGACGGTGCCTTCGACTTTCTTCTGTAGATCAGGACGTGAGGAGATTGGGTCGCTCCGCAACCATGATTCGAGTCCAATTTTTGTGGTACAGGATAATCTAAATGGTGACATGTTCGCCATAATTTTATCATTTACTACTTTAAGAATCACATTCTTTAGGGCAAAAGTCAAAATTGATTTCTATCTTTTCATCTTCCGTTAGCATCAGACACTCGCTGTTACTAGTTTTATCTTTACAGCCACAACACTGATTTTCATCAATTTGGTCGAGCTGTTTACACACTTCAGATGCGTAAGTCAAAATAAGTTCCTTTTCGGCAAATGTGAAGGGGTCCATGATTTTGTGCAAATGATCAAGAGTTTGAATGGATCACGCTCTTTATATCTAATAGGAGTGAGGTGTTGAGGAGTGTGGAACTCTTTTCAACACTTTTGTTTGAGATTTCAAAGAATTTTATTACAATATATGACTATTAGAGTACACGGCATGATAGTTAATAGTTTAATTGTTCGAAGTTCTCAAATTCTCTGGAATGTCATTCAGTGGATTGGGCATTCTTATCCGTACACTTTTTGTGGAGGAAAAATGCCTTGCGGATGTCTTTTTCGGGACTAGTGAAAATTTCCCCAGTCTTGAGAATCCTGTATTGGTAGCTGGGGCTCTAAAACATGGAAAAATTGCATACCCTGAGAAACAGTTTTCTCACAGTACGCCCACCATCAATCTCGGGGATGTAGCAGCATCTTGATTTGGAGTACTGGAAGAATACATCCCACGATATGATAATGGGATGGTTGTCAAACAAAGGATTGATGGTCTGGGATGCCAAGTCACTAGCCAGCTCTTGGAGGTAGATTTTCTTGTCAGATACTGAGAAGGCATGACTCTTAACGTGGTTTATTTCCTGCATCAGTTTTATCATTTTTCTACTGTCGTTATTATCGTAAAGTTCGTGGAGGTACTTTCTCAGGAAAGGTTTTAAGTACTCGAGGTTTTCTGAACCATGTTCATACTTCATGAAAGAGTCGAAAGCTTGCAGTAGTGTCAGTAAGGGAAGTTCTCTTTGCATACGAAACCAGACTTTCTGAAAGGTCTTTTGCCAGGAGGACTCGTCTGCTTCCCAATGGATAAGTTCATCAAGAGTGACCTTTCTTCCCTTGGTTCTTCCAATCTCGTCAATCCTTTCTTTGTTGGCAATGTCTTCACAGCATCTATAGAATAAAAATCTGAAAAAGGTCTGAAGCTCCCTGATCCTCCCTGCTTCATCCTGGTGTTTATCAAGTTGTATGTTTTTCATTTGTTTCACAAGACTTGCTATTGCTTTCTGTCCTTATCTGCGTTTGAACAGCACAGGGTTAAGAATACGGCCACTTCTCAACTTCATGGCTTAAACTTCGTTTCGTCGTTACTGTCCTAAGGAGCTTAGTAGGATTGGTGAGACTTCAAACTCGCAATCCCTTTTCATAGACTATATCTTATGACGTACCGGTTTTGGGCATGTCATACACTATAGTAGAAACCCTAGCCAATCGCTGGAATGAACGAGCAGTAGAGTGGGGTTTAGGGTCGAGCACCGCATAAACAACGAGAAAAAAAACCAACATAATAATTATTAGTCGAAGATAGGAATGTATTCGTAATTGAGGAATGTATTCATATAATAAGAGCATGTTAACAAATAAAAGAATCGTGTCACGCACTGGTTTGGTGATGTCATGCACAATAGTAGAAACCCGAGCAAATCGTTGGGCCGGATGACTGGGGTTTGGGGTTGAGCACCGGGATATCCGAGGAGGGAACTAGGATCGAACACTCAAACAATAGCTGGTCGCCTTAGCCAATAAGCGTCCTCGTAGGGTTGAGGGGAGGGATCTGGGACCGAGCACCGCATGGCACCGGCACCGCATGTTGGTGAATTCTCATTTCCCTACTACTAGGCAGATTTTGATCGAAATGCTTATCAAAGAATTGTAGAGTTATACCAAGTCACTGTAAAAAATAAGGAAATAATTGAAGCTGAAGAAAACGTACTTTATGACTTATTTTCTAAGCTGAAACTTGCTCAGGCTGATCTAGTGAAAAGCTTAAATTGGTTAGGCCGGGGCAAAGCTAAATATGAAGACGCGGGGACAATTGACGGAAAAAATAGAAGAGCTCACGCTTGATGAAACTGAGGGGCTGGCAAAAAATATCAAAGAAGAACATGATATTGATGTTTTATAAGATCTTATGTAAATAGTTAAGAAATTGTAATTAGTTTTTCTTGAAAGTTTCCATTTTCTCGCATTTATGGAATGATTCTATCACAGGAATAAACATCATTTTTGGGCACATACTATTTGATTTCTTTTATTATACGGCCAAAATTTCTTAATGTACAGCTGCCAAATCGGGGTTCGCACAATGGCCGACTCAATAAATGATTTGCACAATTATCACGTTAAGGCGAATCGACGCACATAGATAAAACTCGGCATTGTTTTGTATTTATCACTTATTACTTCGGTAGTAGTAGAAGTGAGTGCTTGCATCGGATTACGGAGTTACGGAGAAAATACCGTCAGCGCATATTTGTTTACTTTGAAGCGAGCAATTGAAGCTGGAAATAGAGATGTTGCTCTTTACCTTGTAGAGGTATATGAAAAATATTGCCCGAAGAGTGATCAGACAAGCACATGGGACAGCACGTGGAAAATTGATGAATTATCTAGGTGCATAATGCCAAGAGATCTTCCCCCCGATTCCACACCAATCAAGTCGACTGGCAACGGAATCTTTCTCTTTAATTCTGTTTTTTTACTACTATATGGAAAAGAAATTTTAAATGCTGTGCTTCGTCTCCTGACCGCTTCAGAGTTATTCTTAAATGCCGACTTCTACGCAAATCATCCAAGGTAAGAAAAGACAACAGTTCATGCCGAAAAAGCAGATATTCATATTAAATGACAGAAATAATAATTCCACTCTAGTTGATCAGACATATGAAGGCTTCTGGTTTTCTGTAAATATATGACAAGCGAAGCCAAATTTAACAACAAAGGTTTACAGACGCACAACATCGCTCTTTGTGATGTCTCTGTCGGTCGACGTAATGGATGGACATAAAATACTTCATTGCTTAAAACAACAAGCAACACAAACATGTATACAAAGAAATTGGTCTGGTTTAATACATATGATGGCGCTTTCGTCTATCGTTGGTATGCCAATCTTTTCCGTATATCCAGAGTTGAATCTAGCCATCAGACCACTTTTCCATGGCCTTATTAATTTTCGTGGTAAAAAAGGGGCGACGGAGTACTTCACATAATGTTTACTAGAAACGGCAATCTTGACAACAATAAAGGAACAGCATTGCAGCCGAACTGTTTTTGCCTATTTTTCCATTTTAAAACGATACTATTTTTACAGAGTTTGATTTTCCACCAATAGTACCTCCTAGCACTGGCAAGAAACAAAAAAGAAAACCTTTACCTCAGAAAAAAAGGAAACAAGAGATGAAAAAGAAGTGCTCAATTCCGCGTGCCTCTGTGTATAGATCTTGTTAGTGACGAGAACAGCAAAGACAAAGATGACGATGAAGTAAATAATTCTTCGCTTGCCTCCCCCTCCTGTGCCTCCGTACCTCCTGTGAATATTGATAGTGACGAGAACAGCAAAGACAAAGATGACGATGGTGTAGATAATTCTTCTCTTGCCTTCCCCTCCTGTGCCTCTGTACCTCCTGCGAATATTGATAGTGACGAGAACAGCAAAGACAAAAATGACTTCTGTTACGAGTAACCAACTGGAGCTTCGTAATACCTATAACGAAAACGGAAATCCCAAATCTTTGCTATCTCTTCCATTAGTTTCGCGAAAATGGTATCACGCGAGGGGAAACAAGACTGCGACACCTGCAACTAATGTTCCAAACAAAGATGATGGAAGAGGAGTAGCAATTAATAAAAAACATGAAGAAGAAAATTTAAGATATCATGACAAACCCGAAGACGTGCAGATAGCTATGAATGCAGTCACAAAGAACTGGTTGGGAAAGCGAGGTAGGTTGGCTGCAAAGAATTGGAGTCGAACGGCGGAAACGAATAAACAATCAAGAAATGGAGGGAACGGGTTTCAATTGGTATTGCGAAAGGAACGCTGGAAAAAAGCATTAATGATATAGTCGCAGCCAAAAAAGAAAGTGAAGGAATCTTCTCAGAGAAACCCCGTGCCATGCCTTCGTCATACTTATTTTCTTATTTCGGACGATACTTTAACATTGTACAATTTTATCTTAATGGAAAATCGTACATTATGGAAAACAGAAACCAAACGTTCGAGGTAGTAATAGAACAGTTGCAAAAATTATCAATTGATTCCCAATATTCCATGAAAAATGACATAGATCAGAAAATCGGAGGAATTTTCAAACAAGTCTCTGGAGATGATGGATACCAAAAGGGATGGAGATATTCTTAAAGGAATTTTCGCACATGCTACAAGTGTTAACTTCGTTTCAAAACTCCAAGGCGTAAAAAATAAGACCGCAGTAATGAATTCCAGAGACGAGCTTAAAGGTAATATTTCAAAGTTTCTTGACATCACGATTACGTCCCAATGTGTCCGTAACGACATGACAAACAGTCAGCAAAACTGTCTCCAGAAAAGAATAATCAAAGCTAGAAAGGATAAGGAAATGAAACTCAATATAGAAAGTAGAGGAAGAATGATGAAGTGCGAAGAATGGCCTGAGCTAGCCAGTGTTTTAGAGTACGTTTTTGGTTAAGCGGATCAAAGAGAAAATTCAGGAGGAGGATTAGAGGCACACCTCCGACTAAAGAATGTGTTGTTTAGAAGTAAAGATAACAACACTTTCATGAGGCAAGCTTTAGAAGTAATTAACGCCGTTTCACTTCCCACTTTTCACATTTCCCTCAGTACTTGTTTCAACTACACAATGACATATAAAAAAAATTCTGCAAGCGCCTTAAGACATCATCATGGAAAGGAAGTCAACGCTAAAATTTCCTTCCACCAGCAATCCAAAAATCTTGTAAATAAACTTGTAGTAAACTCCACTACAGCACTGCCAATGTAAATTATATTTGCGATTTAAGTGACAAAAGAAAAGACAACATACTTATTGATTCTAAAGATGCCAAAAAAAATTGTATGTGGTGAAATAACGTGGCGAGGGGAAGCATTGCCGAGAAAAGAAATGCAACCAATTCCTGATTATATGAGATGGCTAGCTACTGTTGGAGAACCTCATTATCTGTCATTTGATAGAAATCAAATAATCTGCGGACCCTGAGACGAGTCTCCAGGTCTCTTCAGACCTGAGAGACTTCTGAATATGAGTGCGATGCATTGTGACCCTCCTGAGAGTGTCTTTCCTGCAATATCATCTTCGCTGTGGCTTCCTGAAAAAGATATTGCTAGATATTTTCAAGAGGAAGGGGAAAGAATATCAACAGAGGTGATCGAAGATCGAGAAAGGGAACGGTAAAGGAGACATAAACGGTTCTCTAAAAATGTTGCAACCTTAAAGGACAACTGACCCCCAAAATGATCCATTTTTAAGAGGAACTACATCATTTGAGAAGTCCAAAAATCAAGTTTTTAAAGGAGATAGAGCGCCTATTTTTCTAAAACAGTATTTTGAAAACATCGCTTATATTGCTATGGTAGCCGCCATCTTCCGATGGCTCGGACAGCTCGGGAGACGATTTTGCTCAAGAATTTTTAGGAATGGACGACAAATTTGGTTTACGGCCATATCAATTTTATATAAAATCGTATCTTGCCACTCGTGTTCTTGCAAGCAGTACTTTAGATATTGATATTATTATTATATTATTAGTATTTTAGATATTAGATAGAACTCTGTAGTTTCCATACTTAGTGGATCCTCGCATGAAGGATTTATTGTGGTACATAGCTGCTCCACGTCCTTTGAAAACACAAAAATAAACAATGTTTTCAACAATACTATAAACCATTCTTCGAGGCCTACATTACCTTAAATAATACAAAATAAACATTTTAAACCAACAATGCTATAAATTATTCGTTCGGGGTCATTTATCCAAGCAAATTTGGAATATTACGGCAACATTGTTATGGTTTACGAATAAAATATCAAATGTAAACTAAACACGTGCAAATATCCATTTTGAAAATTTCAAGTATCGATTAAATATCACTAGTAATACTTATGATTTTAAGCAACATTTCATCTATGGAAGCATAAATAGCTAATGATTGATGACTCTCTTCGGTATGCATTAATAGGTCTTTTTAATGATTGATTATTTCGAAAAAACGATGTAAACTATTGTTATGTATAAATGACATGTTACTGATCTCACCTCTTCGTTTTGTTTGCGTTTGAGCCGGTTCTCTGATGTATCTCTTCTTTTAGCTGGCTGAATAGTGACAGAACAGCATCGCTCTTTAATCTCCTCTTCCTATTTATCCGTTTAACTGCTCCATCAGATCCACTTCAAAGCATGAATCCTCGAAGTGATCGCTGCAAACGTAGCAGTTCTTCAAAGGCGGCAGGTTCTCTCTCTAATCCGCGCTATCCATGCCTTCTGAATATCTATTTTGTTAGGAATTTTGTGGTAGCTAACAGACTCAGTATTGGAAGAATGGTTGGTGCATTCTGTCACACAACAATGGACCATCTGGATTAAGAAACTTACTCTAATTTAGACTATTAAGAGAGACTTTCTGTAAAAATCCACCAAACGGCGGCACAAGTCAAAAAAATCGATTTCGCTCATATTTTGTCCATAGGTAGGCTATAGTGTGAAATGAAAAGTGCTGTAATTATTTTTTTTAAATATTGCTTTGTTTGGCGAGAATTTGAGAAAAACAATTTTGACTGGAAACGGCACTGAAATCGCTTTTCGCAAAGGTCAAAACTATCAGATTCTAATGAGACTCGCGCTGAAAAACTACGGCTCTGAACATCGTTAAAACACTTTATTTTCTTTCTTAGTATAACTCCTCTTAGTTTGCCAGTGAAATACTTACATAATTTTATTTATTTTCGTCTGGAGAAAATTACAAATTTAAGCTATAATCGCCAAATTGCTTGTAAACAAATCATAGGGTCTAAAAATTGCTTACCTTTTATATGTGCTCTTCCTCCAAATTGTTCAAAAACTGTCTTGTAGCCTTTATAAGACAATAATCTTCCAAAATATAAAGAGAAATCCCTGGGCAAATAATTTTGACTGAGCCGCTGGGAAGCTTTTTGATCAGCTATTTAGCAATTTTTTGGGCTCTTGGTATATTGCGTTACGTGATAAGCTATTTCAGAAATCTCTTAAAATCGACTTCAAGAATAGTGAGATCGATGAAGATTAAGTATTTCTTTCATTTCTAGAACTGTAAGCTATTATTTGGAAAATATTTGAACTGTTTGTTTATCTCCGAGATCATGAACCTTGAATCTTGCGTTACATTGTAGTCAACAGAAATGACCAGGGACTTCGCTGAGATTCCCGATCATAAATGGTTACAAAATATTTTTTAGTTTCTAGGCGCGCCGTAAAACATTTGTGCTTGCAGTCTTCCTTAGTGAGTGTTAGCGAGCAAATTAAATATATATCAAAGATTTCGATGCAGGTTTGCTATGTTTTGGAACAGAATTTTATAGATGGGATCAGCTGAGTGGCAGTTTGTACATTTTAATAAGGTGCTATAACTGTGCACAAAAATCCCGTGAGAATGTTGTTTTTATCACTATATTGCTAGTGAATCACTCAAAATAAACCAGTAGTAAAATGGAAGCGCACTGTTCATTTTACACGCTTGTTGGAGGGCATTGTACCTACGATCGGAGAGACAGGAAGCACTCAACAGAGATAGTTCCTTTGTTAACGTGCAATTATTTATGGTCAAGGGTTGTGCCGATCGTGCAGAGAGAAACTTCAAACCTTTACTGAAGTACAAGAAGATGAAGAACACTCGACAAACAAGGAGGAAGCAGAGGAAATCGAAATCTGATTGACGGAATGTACAACTTGAGTTTGGTAAGCAGCAACTAGTTTTCTTTACTCTACACCATTCAAAATACTTAGACCGTAATGCTTCATGGGTACACACCGTAGAATATACCACCAACTATGTAACGACCCCCTTTCTGGATTCTGATTGGCCCGCCTATTTTTAATGGTTTGAGATAAATAATTGTAAGTCCGCTGATTCAAAGAACTTTTGATGTTATTTTCTTCAGATAGTATTTGTATCCCAAATTTCTTTCTTCAGGTCTGCTGACTCACACTAAGTTTAAGTTAACTTGTGTGTATTTTTATAACAAGATCGAGAAACTTCAAACCCTTGAAGTACAAGAAGATAAAGAGAACCTCCCAGTAAAGACGGGGAAACCGAGAGAGCTTCCCGACTCTGTAGAAATCGAATCACATAAATTTTATTCAGGTCTATCGACTTATGTTGAGCTTACTTTTTATTTTTTTAAATCAAGGATAGTGACAAAATATCAGCCGCTTATTTCCTGCGAACTGGCACTCCAGCAGCCGAGCGACCATCATGTCTCTTTGAAGCCGATGTGCGTTTGGAAAATTCAGATATTTCAGATGATTCTACCTCGGAAGTGCGCGAGAAAGATAGCGCCAAGTATCACCTTAATAGGTTTTTGAAAAGTAGAGATATCAGCCCCGTGCGATATCCTGTTTAGATAAACCGTGGAGTGAAGCTGGAGACCGGACCAAGCGATATTACGTGAGGAAAGCCAGCCAAGCCGTAGCAGCATCTTTAAACATAATAGCTAATGATTTTAATGAATTGTTGCAATCCCTAGTTGGTTCGAAGTCAATTCAAAAGCAGATACCGACATCATCAAACGACGCTGAAAGTGTAGACAACGCCTTACTTGAATGCCTTGTCCAGTGTTAATGAGGCAGATCAGTGGGATACCCGCAGACAGATACTATCTATCATGGTTGAGAAAACAAGCTACAAGACTCTGTGCATGTGGATCCCGAATCTGAGTCGATATCGCTATCAAATCGCCAAAAGACACTCACTAATTCATGGCAAGGGAGTGCTTGTTCCAAGACCGTGTCATACGAGAATGCGTGTTCCTCAAGAAAAATTGGACCATTTTATTTGCTTCATAACGAGCCAGCATATCATACAGGATTTGCCCTTTGGCGAGAAGAAGCTCACCCTGTCTTCCAATGAAGTAATAACAGTAGTAATAACACACTCGGAGATGGCGTAGCGTAACTAAGGACAACTTATATTTTTGATGCCAGTGTTTAAATTGTTTTACAAAATCGCAAAACCTATGAAAAATACTGAAAACTTTAGGTTTTCCTTTTCGCAATAGCAAGATAATTTCGACTGTGATACACAGCAGTTTTAGAGAAAAAAAACCTGTTGTTTATACGAAAGCAAAAATTATTTTTGAAAATGTCGCCACTAGCGGCCCGACGTCGACATCCATCCAGCATGGCTAATTTGCAGATAATCACATGGTTGGATTCTATGTAAAAAAAAAATTAATATCTGTAAAATTTCAAAACCAATATTTAAGAAATAGCGTTGTCGGTTAAAATAAGGCATACCTTTAGATGTGATAAATTACTATTGTTCGCCATTTTGTGTCAATCCCGACGCAATGACTAGTTTTCTCCGAATACTGTACGAACAAATACCAAAGGCAACCCAACAGACATTATTTAGAGGACATTTAGCTGGAAGTGACCAAATACAACGCCAATCATAATGTACGTACGCATTTCCGTCTTGTATTTTAAAGAGTGGTGGTCAAACACATTCTTTTTTTTTGATATTGACATTTATTCTCATGTTGGAAGTCTAGCATCCCGTCCGTTCCGTCGCTTGTAGACTTTCAAGTTATTGTGATGTCAGACTCTCAGCATGTTATAATTCGCTATTTTACATATATATTGGAAATAGTCATACTAAGTGTAACATAACAGAAATTAACCAAATATATATACCAGGAGAAAACATAAAAATCCTATTTGCCAGCAAATATTTTATATATATTTATTTCATATATTTATTTGTCTTTCAAATAACTGGTTCACACCGCTTTTCAGTCTGTCATAACACAGAGTAACTGAACTAAATTGGGGAGTATTAGTATTTCGACTGCAGCTGGGCCATTGTGAATTAGACGATGAATGTGTTAAAATAATATGTGAAATGAATCATTTTCTTTTTAGCATTTCTACTGTTACTAGACTGCAGCTGTGCGATTGTGAATAAGAGGATGAATCTGTTAAAATAATATGTGAAATGTATCATTTTCTTTTTAGTACTTCTACTGTTAATAGACTGCAGGCATGTGATTGTGAATTAGACAATGAATGTGTTAATATAATATTTGGCATGTTGCCTGGTACTAATATAACACACCTAGAACTAAAGAGTAATAAGATAACAGATGTTGGTGTTTAAACAATGCCACATATTGCCTTGTACTAAGATAACACACTTAGACCTAAGTGGTAATAATATGACAGACATTTACACTGTCATTTATTGATAATACATTGTTAATTATTTATTTATCTTTATCTGCATCAGGGATCAGAATATTTTATAATTCTAACCGCTTTTTGGTCCGTCATTGCACAGAGTAACTGAAATAAACTAGGGAGGTGTCTCCCTGGATGAATGTAACTCGATAAATTATAGCTTTTACCAGCCGTTTTTCTCTCCACATTCCCGTTATTTAAAAACACCATCCAGACAATTCCTTTTTTCAACATTTACACTGTCATTCATTGATAATACATTGTAAATTATTTATTCACCTTTATCAGCATCAGGGATCAGAATGTTGTATAATTTTCTTTTTAGTATTTCTAATGTTAATAGACTGAAGCTGGGTGTTTGTGAATGAAAGGATGAATGTGTTAAGATAATAAGTGACATGTATAATTTTCTTTTTAGTATTTCTACTGTTAATAGGCTGAAGCTCGGTGTTTGTAAATTAGAGGATGAATGTGTTAAGATAATATGTGACATGTATTACTTTCTTTTTAGCATTTCTACTGTTAATAGACTGCAGGCATGTAATTGTGAATTAACTGTTAATAGACTGAAGCTGGGTGTTTGTGAATGAAAGGATGAATGTGTTAAGATAATAAGTGACATGTATAATTTTCTTTTTAGTTTTTTTACTGTTAATAGACTGAAGCTCGGTGTTTGTAAATTAGAGGATGAATGTGTTAAGATAATATGTGACATGTATTACTTCCTTTTTAGCATTTCTACTGTTAATAGACTGCAGGCATGTAATTGTAAATTAGACGATGAATGTGTTAATATAATATAACACAATTAGAACTACAAGGTAATAAGATAACAGATGTTGGTGTTTAAACAATGCCACATATTGCCTTGTACTAAGATAACACACCTAAACCTAAGTGGTAATACTATGACAGACATTTACACTGTACTTTATTGAAAATACATTGTTAATTATTTATTTATCTTTATCTGCATCAGGGATCAGAATATCTCATAATTCTAACCGCTTTTTGGTCCGTCATTGCACAGAGTAACTGAAATAAACTAGGGAGGTGTCTCCCTGGATGAATGTAACTTGATAAATTATAGCTTTTACCAGCCGTTTTTCTCTCCACATTCCCGCTATTTAAAAACACCATCCAGACAATTCCTGTTTTCAACATTTACACTGTCATTCATTGATAATACATTGTAAATTATCTATTCACCTTTATCAGCATCAGGGATCAGAATGTTGTATAATTTTCTTTTAAGTATTTCTTCTGTCAATAGACAGCAGCTGGGTGATTGTGAATTAGAGGATGAATGTGTTAAGATAATATGTGACGTATAAATTTCTTTTTAGTATTTCTACTGTTAATTGGGAATTAGAAGATGAATGTGTTAAAATAATATTTGGCATATTGCCTGGTACTAACGTACTATATGGGTACATGATAAGATGACGTGCGGACGTGTCTCACTCGGCTCTCTGTTTTCTACTAAAACCTGGCTTATTCTTACAGAGCCGTAAATGTTGGCCATCCTAATCGATTTAAAGCTCGATTTACCAAACATGGCTACTTATGTCTCTCGTTCTGCACTCAAAACAAATTCATTCCGTCTTGTGGCAATATCAAGCCCAATCCTGGACCTAAAAAATCTCAATGTTTATCATGTTTCTATCAAAATGTTCGAAGTTTAAAAGCTGTTCAAGCTGATGGTTTGTTCTACGAGACTAAGTTCCAAGCACTTCAAGATATTTCATATGGCTTCGATCTGGACGTAATATGTCTTACGGAGACATGGCTGAATGATAGTATGGCTGACAGTGAGATTCTTCCTACTGGGTACGCCATTTGTAGAAACGATCGCGAAAATAGGACAGGTGGGCGTGTTTTAACGGCCATCAAATCTACTTTGAATTCAAGCCTCTTTTCTTTAACGGATGTCCAAACCGACTTCGAAGTCGTTATGGTTGAAATCCATAACTTAAAATCTAATAAGAAACTGTTGGTCGTAAACTGCTATTGTCCACCGATGGACTCTTACTTTGTCGACTACTTTAAAAGCCTGCTTGAATCGATAATCTTTAGTCAATTTTATACTATAGCTATTGTGGCTGACTTCAACTTTCCTGGTATCCAGTGGATTGGTTAATCTGGTTTTTTTAACTCTACAGTCAATGGTGAACAGACCTTTGTTGATGTTTTGAAAGATTCGTGTTTATTTCAAGTGATAACCTCTCCTACAAGATCAACAAACACCTTTGATCTTGTCATATCAAATACACCTGATCTACTGTCCTCCGTTCAATGTGGTCAAAATGTGGAAGATATTGGACTTAAATCTGATAACTTCCCGATATTATTTGATATTACAGTCTCCACTAAGTTCAGAGCTCCTGCCAAGCGATTAAAATTCAACTTCAAAAATGCAAATTTTGATGATATAAATCAGGCATTGAGACAAATTCCCTTTGAGGATTACGACGCAGCATGGGATTTATGGATTGATCTAGTTTTCGCAACAATAAACACCTTTATCCCAAAGGTCACCGTACGAAATCCCAACCACCCACCTTGGATAAACGGTGATCTTTTAAAAGCTATAAGTAAAAGAAACGCTTATGGCGAAAAGAGAAAAATTCGTCTAATCTGTCAGTGACGGAAAAGTTTCGAAAACTTCGTCAAAACATCAAAGTGTGGACACGATCAGCTAGAAGAAAATACCCAAGGATATCGCTAATGATGTTCAATCCAATAGTAAGAGGTTTTGGTCATTCTTCTCCTTTAAAAACAAGAAGAAACCAATTCCAGATAAACTTTCGTACGGAGATGATATTTTAACTGATGATCGTGCAAGTAAATCTGCCTTCGGCAAATACTTCTATCTATAAAGACCATGAGCTATGTAGCAGCACCGAGGACAATGTTCTTCCTACAAAGACCCTACATTTAGTGCAAGCTTCCCTTAATGAAGTAATTTCACTTCTTCAATCCATGAACATAAAAACATTAAGCGGACCTGATGGACTGCCGATTACTATTTTGAAGGAATGCGCCGAAAGCCTTGCACCCTCCATCACAACTCTCATAAACATTGGCTTGAGAAATGGCTTTTATCCTACCTACTGGAAGTACGCTAACATTACCCCTGTGCACAAAAAAAGATAGACGTGACAATGTTTGCAATTAGAGACCTATTTCGCTTCTGCCAGCATTATCCAAGGTTCAAGAAAACATTACTGCTACACATCTAGTGAATCACATCATTGAGTCACATCATTGAGTCAATTTATTCCCAGCACGGATTTCAGAAAGGCAAATCTTGCGTATCTCAACTGCTGCTTGTCTTCCATGAAAATGGCAAGGCATTGGACTCTGGTTTCGAAACTGATCTTATTTACCTGGACTTTGCCAAGGCCTTTGATTCTGTTTGTAATCACAAGCTCATGGCAAAACTTCAATGGTTTGGAATCGGTGGACCCTTACTTGGTGGAAGTTTACGAGCTATAATGGCGCTTGGTCACGCTTTGAAAAGCTCAATACTTTTCTTAGTTTTCTACATTATTTTTGCACCTTACGAGTTCCAAAAAGCTCCAAAATTACAGATAACTGCAATTACTCATAACCTGGGCTGGCTTTATGTTGGAAACCTTTCAAATGGCATCAATTTCAAGACTTCTAACATTCTCATCAGTTCGCCTCGAGTTATCAAGGTCAAGACGACCTCTATTACAACTTTGAAGCAACTTAGCCTCCTTTTGAACCTAGCTAAACCTGCTCTTATGGCTAAATTGAGTGCCTCCTTACTTATTTTATCATGTGGTGATATAATATCTAATCCTGGACCATTTCTGGAATCTCGAGAGAAGCCAAAGTGTAATATTTGTGAACGAACTATCGCCTGCAATCATCGAACCGTGCAATGCAAATCTTGTAGCCTTGACTTTCACTTTAGATGTGCTGGCTTGTCTGTTAAAGAATATCGAAATACCCGTTTAACAAACTCTACGTGGATCTGCACAAAATGCTTATTGGATGTTCTCCCAAACAGTTTAGATGATTCATTCTCGTCACAAACCAGCTTGATTAATATCACGAATGTGGCTACTGAAACTGTTAATCACGGTCTTTCTTGCCTCCTGGCCAACGTTCGGTCAATTAAAAACAAACTACAGTCCTTTCATGCGATGATCTACTCTACTTGCACCGACATTATTGCTCTTACAGAAACGTGGCTTGACTGCTCTGTACTTGATCACGAAATTCTTCCTCATGGATACTCGGTATTCAGAAGAGATCGTCCGAATCGAACAGGAGGTGGAGTTTTATTAGCCTGTAGAGATGACATCGTGTGTACTAGGAGGAATGACTTGGAAGTATATGGCTGTGAGCTTGTCTGGTGTGAAATGTCATCAACTTGTTGATCGAGATTTCTATTTGGTGTTTTTTACCGTCCGCCCGATACTAAAACTGACTACATGAACTTGGTCGCTGAATCTTTCAACCGGATATCAAGATTGAACTTTGAAAATGTTTTCCTGGTAGGCGATTTCAATCTGCCACAGTTTGACTGGGTTAATCAATTACCTCTTCTTTATGACCAGCTACACATCAAGACTTTTGAATTGCTGAATGATCTATTCCTCACACAGATGAACCACCAAGCCACTAGAAACAACAACATCCTGGACTTGGTTTTCACTTCTAATCCTGACTTAATCAGCAACGTTTCTGTCAGTGAAAGTCTTGTTCACTCCGACCATCTAAATGTAAACTTTGACATCAACTTCAAACTCAAGCCTGTCGCTCCAAGATCAAAGTTTGTCTTTGACTATAAAAATACTAATTTCAACGACCTTAAAGAAACCTTGCACAATATTCCTTGGGACGTCTCTTTTCTGGAAAACGACATAAATGTTAACCTTAACAACTGGGAAGACCTTTTTTGGTCAGCCGTGAAAGAATTCGTCCCAAAGAAAAAGATTAAAGACAAGCTGACTCCACCCTGGATTGACAAGGAGGTCAAAATCAAGTGCCGAAAGAAAGATAAAGCTAGCAAAAGAGCCTTGAGATCCAAAAGTCCTGAAGACCTTGAGACTTTTAAAGCATTACGGCGGGAGTGCAAAAAGTTAATAAGATCTAAGTATAACAATTATCTACATGATCTCTCAAAAAAAGTTTCTAATAACCCTAAAAAGTTTTGGAACTTCTTTAGCAGCAAAACAAAAACAAGAAAGATTCCATCAGCTATCGTCAAAGATGAATCCAGCAGTCATCTCATAACTGATTCTCAAGAAAAGGCGGATGCATTTAACGACTATTTTAATTCTGTTTTTAGTCGTCTTGATACAGAACCACCGCCTCCTGGCATTTATCCCATTGTGCCTCAAGTGGGTGAAATTTCCCTCATCACGCTTTCTACTGACGAAGTTTATAATGTGCTTTGCAAGCTAGATCCCTCTAAGAGTCCAGGACCTGATGAAGTGACTACGCGGCTCTTGAAAGAATTGGCACTGGAACTTGCTGGCCCTTTGACTCGCTTATTTAATCAGTCTCTGGCTTCTGGTCAGTTTCCAGAAAAATGGAAGGACGCTAATCTCACCCCTGTCCACAAATCTGGTGCTAAAAACTCTGTAAGTAATTATAGGGGTATTGCTTTGCTGTCTGTTGTATCCAAAGTGCTTGAGAGATGTGTATACTCCAAAATCTATAACCATGTGGCTCCTCATTTAAATTCACTGCAGCATGGCTTTCGTCCAAATAGATCATGCGTCACCCAGCTATTGCAGCACGTTCATTTTCTGGCCTCAACACTGGACATTGGTGGTCAAGTTGACAGCATCTACCTGGACATGGCTAAAGCTTTTGATAGGGTACCGCACCAAAAGCTGTTGTACAAGCTAAGATTTTTTGGCTTTCGTGACCCGCTTCTCAGCTGGATTGAGGATTATCTAACAAATAGACGACATCGTGTTATGATTGATGGGATGACTTCTCAGTGGAAATCAGTTACCTCAGAAGTTCCGCAGGGTTCCCTGATTGGACCGATTTTATTTCTTATCTACATCAATGACATTGGTTATGATCTGTCCATTGATACCTCCATACCTCTCTATGCTGATGATGCTAAGTTATGTCGGGCTATATCATCTGATATTGACTGTGACATCTTGAATCTGGACCTACATTCTGTTTATAGCTGGAGTGACTCTTGGGATATGAGTTTTAATCTAAAGAAGTGTAATCACTTACGCATCACCAAGAAGAAAAATCCAGTGTGTGCAACATATCAGCTCGGCCATAATGAGTTATCTTTAAGTAAGGAAGACAAGGACTTAGGAGTTGTCATTACACATAACCTGTCCTGGCGTGAACACATTATGTCCAAAGTTAACACTGCCAATCGAATGCTAGGCATTATTAAAAGGACCTGTGGTAAACGTCCTATATTGAAAGTCTTTCTAAATTTATACATCCACCTGGTAAGACCCCACTTGGAATACGCATGTGAAGTTTGGTCACCCCATCAAGCATATCTAGTAGACATCCTGGAAGGAATTCAACGAAGGGCAACAAAAGTCATCGTTAAGAACAAGCCCTATTGTGAAAGGCTAAAGGAACTTAAGCTATTATCCTTAGCTTCTAGGAGAAAATACTTCGACCTTATTTTTCTATACAAATGTAGACTAGGCTTATGTGACATTAACTTATCTGTTTATTTGGAGCCAGCTGGTAATGCTTCATATAATCTTAGAAACACCGAATGCTCTTACAAAATTAAGTATGCCAGAACGAACACTTTGAAATTCTCGTATTTTCATCGTGTAGTTAAAGAATGGAACGATTTGCCTTTGTCTTTAAGGAAAAGTGACAGTATTAATTCTTTCAAGCGAGAACTTAAAGTACATTTAACTAAATTAGATCAATTCTTATAGTTTTATTATTATTATATTTAGCTAGATTTTAAGTCTTATATTCTAGAGTGCATGCCGGAAGAGTGTGAAGCAACTGCTGGATTTTTGGTGCGTAATGGTGTTTAGTTGTCGACTGGTATTTGGCGGCTGCCTGGGGGTTGATCCGGGCGTGGAACATAGACACGGGGAGGTGCAGAGACACAAAGGGAGGCATTCTGGCGTTCTTTGTAACGCGTTGTGTGTTTCTTTGTCTCTCTTCATTTCTTTGTTTTTGCGCCTGGGTTGATTCTTGGTTGGTCGGTGACTGTTGGTTGATGACTGGGCACTGTTGCGCCCTAGACAGTAATTTGTTTCACACTTTTCTGGCATGCACTCTACGCATTGTATATATATATTTTTTAATGTATTAGTTTCCTAGAGCTTTTCTTAAGGTAGCCTCGTTGTTAAGGGAATTTCTTTCCTGTTTAGAGGTTTTCCTCAGTTTTGCAACCTTGTTCATATATATATATTTTTAACTGAAAACTATTAAAGTAAAGTAAAGTACTTTATTGGTTTGAAAATTATCTCACGAATCGTTTGCAGAGAGTGGTCATAAATGGCTCCTCTTCTAATTGGCAAATCGTCAAATCTGGTGTGCCTCAGGGATCATTATTAGGACCAACCCTCATGTACATCAATGACATGCCTCGAGTCATAAATCAATGCAAATTAGCTATGTTTGCTGATGACTCGAAATGCTTCAAAATAATTAATAACATCAATGACTTTGCCGATATTCAATGTGACTTAACCAGCCTGTGTAAATGGTCAGCTGATAACGAAATTTATTTCCAGCCATCCAAATGCGTCAACCTGGGAATAACAAGAAAAAGGTCAAGCCCAGACAGATCCTACAGTCTGATGGGCGAAAATGTTGAAATTGTCTCTTTAGTGGTCGACCTTGGGGTCAGGATCTCCAATGATCTAAAGTGGAATTCACACATTGCTAAAGTGACTGCCAAATCCAATAAGATGCTGGGTTTTCTAAAGCGAAACTGCACTGTTGATCTTAAGACCAACTCCTTAAAGTTACTCTATATCTCCCTTGTACGTTCTAACCTGTGTTATGCATCGCAACTCTGGGCACCACAGTCTCCTACGATGATACTTGAGCTAGAGAACATCCAAAGACGAGCTACCCGATTCATTTGCAAGAACCCTGAACTGTCCTATAAAGAGAGACTCTTAAAGCTCAACTTATTGCCTGTAACCTATTGGCTAGAATATCTAGATCTAGAATTTTTCTATAAGTGTAACTCTGGGCTAATAGATATCAACATTGAGAATTTTGTCCAATTTTGTAAAGGACGTTCCCGCCGAGATTCATCAGGGCTTTTTATAAATATTAGTAAAACTAGGACATCTCTCTTTTGTAACTCTTTTTTTCATTCGCATAAGTAACATGTGGAATGCGTTGCCAATATCTATAAGATCTGAAACAGCTTTTGATTCTTTCAAAAAACAACTCAAATCTTTTTTCTACAATCGCCTAATTTCTGTTTTTGACCAGGACAATATCCGCACATATAAACTTATTTGTGTAAGTGTCGTGCAACTAACTACTACTTGTCAATGTTAATTTTACGTCTAGACTTTCTCTAGAATGACTATATTTCTATATTTTCTCGTTTTTCTTCTTATTTGGGATTAGGGATTTTATTCTTAGGGGTTGGGCTAGGTGTATTACCCAGTAGGGGACATAATGTTCTATTGTGATATACCTGCCTCAGAATTTTCTAAAAAAATAAAAGTAACACACCTAGACCGGTATCCGGTCTTTTCGCTACTGTACCTTGCTCGTTGGGTTGCGGTGTAAACCTGAAACGGAAACAGCGTTTCAGATCATAGATATAGATATCATAGATATCATAGATAATAATCAGTACATAAATATTATGAAGGATGATATAATATAAATAATGTCAAACTAAACAAAAATTTTAAAAAATCAAAAAATGTTAACTGCAGAGATACCAGCCAATGGACCGACCAAGGTCAAAGTCACGCATTCTCTTTACCAAAAAATAAAATTTCTAAAATTAAATAAAGTCCATGCACAGAGATTTCTTGTTAAGCCTTCTATCGTGCTGCTCAGATTTTGATCCTGGCTAGAAGACCTTCAGTGCCGGACCGCTCGGTGAATGGTCAGCTTTGAAAATATTTCTTTCATACTGAACAGCCACTAAGAAGTCCAACTTTATATTGTGACGTTGATCAAGTTACATTTTCTGGAAGACCAACACCTTTTCTTAACAACGGGCTGCTCATTGGTCAACATAACGTCGCTCGCCTACTGCAAAGACAGTTTAAAGCCATGTTATTTTACTGGGACTCTTTCACGGGACTTTTCGACTGGCGTATGAGCTATTAAGATTAGTTCAATTCATTGCTGCATCCTGTAAACTGTTAATGTCCATTCTTATCATGTGATTTAATGTGAGATAAGTTCTTTCATACTTCGGAATCCCCATGACTTTATTAGATGGAAATATTTGACTTGTTCCCCGAACTCTTAACTGCAAAGACAGTTTGAAGCCATGTTATTTTACTGGGACTCTTTCACGGGACTTTTCGACTGGCGTATGAGCTATTAAGGTTAGTTCAATTCATTGCTGTATCCTGTAAACTGTTAATGTCCATTCTTATCATGTGATTTAATGTGAGATAAGTTCTTTCATACTTCGGAATCCCCATGACTTTATTAGATGGAAATATTTGACTTGTTCCCCGAACTCTTAACATGATGAGCCAGGTATCGCATTCTTTGTTAGCACTATAAACCAGTAGTTGTATATTCTATAGTTCTAACAGTTCAAATGATTCCCAGGCAAACTTGTTAATTCATCGTATGAGGCATATGACAATCTGCAGTGCGGTAACTAGAAAAACATTATTTTGAGGTCTTAACACCATCGAAGCACTGACATACTTTGAACTTGATCATGTCTGCTAATGATCGGAACGAGAAGGTAGATGTTAGTCAGGTAAGATTTCATCATTTATTTTTCTTCACATAATTGTGTTTACATAAGTTCATGGTTATGCAAGTCCAAAAACGAGTAGCCAGTAAGAGATCAAAGTTGGATGATAAGGGGAAAGATTATTTATAAAGCCTGATTATCCATTCTATGCTGCCTCTCCAGATGAAATGTTTATTTGTGGTTGTTGTAAGCCAGCTATACTTGAGGTCAAATGTCCATTCTCAGTGAAAGATGAGGACATCAATCTAGAGGCCACCTACAAACGCGTAGATTTTCTAGAAGAAATGGAGGGCAGACCCAGGCTAAAGCGCTCTCAAAGGTATTACACTCAGATGCAAGCACAGATGTGGGTTACTGGCACTGACCATGGTTTTTTTATTGTGTGGACTAAGGGGTATAAGCCCATGTATGAGAGGGTGGAGTTGAGAATTTTGTAACATTGTAGTAAATAACATTACTCTCTTCTACAAGACATGTTTTGCCCTGCCTGTTAGGGTATAGAGATATTTACAAGTGTCCAAAGTGTGTCAGCATTATACTAGAGCCCTTTTGCAATTAACAATGCAGAAGTTGAAAACAGCATTTGTTGTGACAACTGCAATACTTGGTGGCACCTTCCCTGTGCTAGTCTCTCAGAGGAAGTTACAGATTCAATGGTTTATATTGCAGATATTGACAGTGCATCAGACAGTGAAAGTGATTTCAACAATGCACCTACTCTTAGCAATTATTGTAACATTGAAGAGGATTTGGCAGACAATTTAACTACTACCCTGGACATTGGAATACCATCAACTAGTGGTTTGCATGTTGACCCTGTAGATCTATGCAGTGTATGTTTACTCCAAAGTATTCCTGTGGGTCGAGAACACATTTGCACAATTTGTAAGAAAGCTGTCTATGCATGGTGCAGTAATCACGAAGACACTACGAATTCAGCAGACTTGGTGTGCCAACACTGCAACCCATGAAATAGGACAGAAATACAGATATATATGCTGAAAGTGTATTTATTTCATATCTTCAATATAAATAATATTGATACTTTTTTGTGCTATAAATATGAAAATATCCATTACTATTAACTGAAACATTTCTATGATTTATATAGTTGTATAATTTGTCATTTCAAGTTATTTTGCATGTGTATTGTGGTAATCACTTCAAACAAATTCATCAATTTTGGTCAGCCTAGTGATCAGATGTACTTGCAACATAAACGAAATGCTTCTATAATATAACAAATATATAATAATATTTGAATACATACAAATTAATGTGAATAATTATTTTAAATTTAAACATCTTACATATTCTATTGTTCTATTCCTATTGTTGGGAATACAAATTCCTTAGGGCTTGTATAAATTGATCCTTAAATTTGTTTTGTTCTACTAAGTAAGAGTTAGAGGAGATTTCTCTGTACTCTTGTTACAGTTAAATCATACCACATTTGAGGTATTATACAATACAGTAATAGAGCAATCTTTTTTGCTTAGTCCACTCATTTCAAACAGTAACAATGAATGATGGGTACTCGTATTTTGACATTAAAAGAGCAATGGAATACAATATTGTGTTTCTTAATTTACTAGAGTAAAGACACATGAACCATGATTAAATATACGTTATTCATATCAAATCTTCTAACTGCTTGAAGTTATGTCTAATTTCATGGGTACAGTGCATTTACTCTATAGTCAAAATCAACATTAGAGTGCTTTTCAAAATTACTCATAGTCAATGCAATGGACTTAGGTTCTACTTGTGTCTTTTATAGTACCTATTAGCCTTAAAGTAATCGTTTTTATAGTTCAATGAAAATCACTCTATCAAATGAATGTTAGTTACTTACAAAGCGAGGGAAGTAAATTGCACAAAGCACAACATACTCTAACAATATCATCTACTAGAGGTAGTAGGGTTATTGGTAGTTCATGTTTCAAAATACGGAATAGTTTAACTCGACCAATAGCTTGCTCAACATAAATTCTAACATTGGCAATGTTCGATGTCTTCTTGACATCAGATGGTAGCATCTGCATAGAAGCAGCGCAACTGGGTGGTATGCATAATGTTGCCATGGACATCATCAGGTCTTCTTTGATTTTGAAACCTTGGTCGGCCATCACTTCATCATAAGCCTCAATGAGGTTCCAAAAACCACAACCCCTGACAATAAAAGCATCTGATGCCCTCCCTCCATAGCTTGGGGATACATATGATATAGCACCTGTAGGGGTGATGGCTACCAATACTTTACATGTGTAGTGATGCTTGTATTCACTCCACAGTGCAGCAGCAAGGCTTAAACCACTTGGAGTTTCTGTAAAACACTCAAAACGATCTATAATGCCTCTCACATTAGGACAGAGTTTCTTGAAGCATGATGGCAGTGTGTTCTTGACTTGGTGTTTGCTTGGCCATATAATTAAGACTGACAGCTCTTTTAACATCAGTTTCACCCAAGTTATAAAAACACTGCTGAGCGTTGTCGAGGAAACCATAAATCTAAATGCCAGGTCTTCATTAATAAGGCCCAATTTAAGTTTCATCAATGTTAACAGAAATTCTTGCTGTAAGTGTAGCTTGCGTCCTGGGCCTGGGCGACCTTTCGTTACTAGACGAGGAGCTTTCTTCGCCGCTTCTTTCGCAGTTTGCTTTGGCCCGTGCCAGTACTGCATAATTTGCACTCTAGGCAATAAATATTCAGACGGTAGACCAGTAAAGGCTTAAAGTCTGCTTCCCTGGTTATTGGTTCGAAGGGCATTGGAACGTGAAAATTAAAATCTTCTTCGTCCACTGAATCACACTCGTGGTCAGTTGTCACCTCAGTTGTCACTTCCTTTTCAGATATTTCGCTCTCTAAACGCTCTCTTGTTTTGCGTTTTTTGGGCGATTGAGCCTTCAACAAATCACTGAGGGTAATAAATTATGTTGGATAGTCGGTTTTAGAGTTATCTGGTGTTCTCTTGCCCTCAGGAAAATGGTTTTAACAGACAAATGTCCCTTGCGCTCCCGGGTTTGAATAGATGTCATCACCTCGACCTTTGGCGACTTGTTTACGCCACAATGCGGCTAATTGCGGTGTTCTTGGCCACTTTAACATGCAATCTTACAGTCCAAAGATTGGGAAACCGCTTGTCATTATCACAAAAACCAATGCAACAGCAAGCATGTTTTTCTGCACGCGCATTTACTGCGCGCGCTTTACGCTCTTTACTTACGTTTGAACATAAGAAAAGCACAAAAAAACGTTAGCAAACAGCGTAGAGCGCGCGCAGAAAATCAAACGATCAAATAAATGATATCATTGGATGATATTTTTAGAATGGATCCTAAAAATAGCATCAAAGTGTGCACATAATGGGGTACAGGGATTCCTTTTCTTAGTTCATATTCTCTTGAAATAACTCATTCTTATTCACAACTCCAAAAGCTGACAAAACAGAGATGATTTTTATTTACGACTTCTTGGCGTGACGTACATCATTGTTCGTTAAATGCCATACAACACCTCACACCAGGAGTCTTTTCGCTATTTTACAATAAAGTTAAAAAAACTCCATTAGATTGCTTGCTTCGTAGCTAAAATTCTTCCTTGAAAAAAAAACCTTTTTATTTTGAAGTCATACCTTGAGCGTGGGGAAAAAATAAGCCTTCGTTTTTCATAGCTCTCGATTTGTTTGTTGTCAAACAGGAGTCTTTTCACTACTTTACAACGAAGCTAAAATAACCCCACTAGATTGCTTGTTTCGTAACTAAAACTCTTCCTTGACATAAATGTCCTTCAAAAAATTTCCTAAGAAAAGAGCGAAAGCAAGAAACCTGTTTGATATAACAGATTACAAGACGGATATTTGGCCGACTTGTCCATTGCGCCAAATACGCTTTGAAATTTCTTTCTTTAAAAACATCCATTCAAAATAATAACACATTACTGGTAATAAACGATCCAGACTGTTATAGAGGAGGTTCACAAGCATCTTGAGATAAAGTAGCGATTGACTTCTATTGAAAGTGCAAGGTAGTGAAAAGACCGTAAGACCTAAGTGGTAATAATGTGACTAAATTCTCTTTTTCCGTGTTGTAAAGCTTCTTGTAATGAAGATCCCTAATGGATGAAATTGTTTCCTTATTTTTATTTATTACCAACGGAGCAAGATTATTTCGAAATTTGTACGTTCTTTTGATAAAATTAACAGCTCAAATGTGACTCCTTGATTTAAATACGACATTCACAATCTTTATCTTTGTCATTAGCGATGACTAAGTCTTCATGATTTGTTTTCGTTACAGATACCAAACGAGTCCAATATCCTAAGGGATGGTTGTCTGATTGACCTTTGTGGAGGAGTTCTGATATGAAGGACATCAGAAGGCAATGAAGGAAATACCTGTGAGTGAGAATCGCAACACCATTACCATTCATCCCTACCTATACACAAATCTATATTCTTGATTGTTGATTTTTATATTTCAGACTGAAGAAATTTCTTATTTATTTTTTTGTTTATTCACTAGATGGAAGTTTCTATACATTAATTAATTTAAAAAAATGCAATATGGATTTTCAAAGTTACTTAGTTAATAATAGAATGATTATTACTTGGTTCAGTACTGCACTTTATCATAATTTTGCATAATTTGTTCATGATAATACATGAATTATACAGCATTTTTGTAAGAACAAAAATTAAGTTTCTTTGGAAGTAAAGCATAAATTCATGAGGTTTTATGCTAAAAGTAGTTCCATTCTCATTCTTAAGTCTATGACAAAGTTAATCTGTTAAAGTTAAGTTAATTGTCCTGCGTTGCCATGGAAACTTTCATGATCTGTCATGTGGGAGATTTGAAAATTTGAAAAATAATTTCATAAGAAAGTAAACACGGTGGGCTGGAATGCTCTCGAAATCACCGGTTTAAAAATTGCGTGCCCGCGTAAGTTCAGCGGTTACTCACCACAAATACCTCAAATCCAAAATGGCGGCTGGAAGAGCGTACGAGAGCGTTTTTACTGCGTTAGAGGAATTCGAGAAGGAATCCGGCTACCTAGAAAAGAAAAAAGCAGCCGAGATAAAAAGTGACCTCTTGGTATTAACCAGAGCTGCTCTCAAGAAATATACTTTGAGGGATGAGGAAAAAACAAAGTACTTTCTTGCCCAGCCATCCCGAATGCTGGAAAGGGAAATGAGGCATTGGAACTCCATTGCTTTAAGAAGAATGAGGCAGACCCCGAATGGAAGGAACCCCTGGATGATTTCTTTCTCAAGAAATTTGCCATTTGAAGTTTTTGAAGTTCTTGAAGTGAAGTGCAGACTAGCGAATGGTACAGTTACTGGGACAAACAGAAGGCGCAAAATTAATTTCACAATTGCAGATGATGTGGAGTCTCTGTTGGAGCATGGCAAGATCAAGCCTAAGTTAGAGTCACCTCACCCTTTGCACAAGATCTTCAAGAACAAGGACTATGGTATCGTCAACTGTAGGCAAGACAGGCCTTTCAACATCACCTACTCCTTTATACGTGAAGTCATTTCTGTGTCTTTTTTCTATGGTGTTTTAATGATTTTGGAATTCCCAAGCACATTTGAATTGGATTATAATTTTACCAGATAAAAAGTACAAGATAAATTATTTCTAGATGTTTCTATTTATTTATTTACTTACTTTATTAGATTTTTTGTGCATTAGCTTGTGGATTCCAAACTTTTATTATTTGATTTGCGAAGGAGTAGGTCTTATTATCATAGTTCTTGTTTTTGAATATCTAAGGTGTGGAGTGGCTCTTTCTCAGGAAGTCTGCCCCAGAGAGACTAAATATTTTCTGCACTGGTAAACTTAATTTTACACCTTCTTTTAGTCTTAATGATTGTAGCATTTGAAGGTCTTTGCTTCACTTCCAGAACATCAATCATTTCAAAATGGCATGTGAAAGAAATCTCATTCTCCCCAGAAAAACATATTTCCAATGCCATAATCCCCTAAAACATACAGCTTATAAAATAGTTTCTCATCCCCCAGAGTATATTTTTAAAGACCAGCTCTTGTAAGTTCTATGAACTCAACTTTTTTTCTCAGATGCCTTTAGCATTTCTGCATAGCCAAATGCCCTCCAATGTATAGACCTTTACTAATATTTTCCCCCATAATGTTTAATTTTGTGACGAGTAAATAAACATAATGCTGTCCACCATTTTATTCCTATTTTTGTTCAAGAATATTTGTACAGTTTATACAAATGACAGCTACTTATCGTACTTAATCAAAAAATTGAATATATAAATATTTATATAATATATAATAATATATTAATATATTAAATTCTATTTATGAAAAAGGTCACTCTATATTGTCTCAATATTCTTGGAAATGCTTTGTATGATGGTGAACATTTTAGTATAGCTATGTTAATGGATGACTATATTTAGGAAACTATTTACCACAGTAAATGTACCTACATTAATATTTACCTATCATTAATGCCTACTTAAGTTATGTCACTACCCGAGGGCTTACCTCAGCTCGTGAAGATAAATAACTAATAATCCCCAGGGATTAGCTACCCCAGCTCTTAGTATTAAAATACTTATTACCTTAACTAGTGCTGCCGTATCAATTAAGAGAAACACTCTGTAATAGTATCATCTTCTTGACCGTAGCATCTCATGCTTTCTAACCTGTCTCCTAACAAAAGAAGACTACTTACAGGGAATTCTCCACAACTGATATCAATTTAGGAGAAATTATCTGTAATAATATCATCTACTTGACTATAACATCTCATGCTTTCTAACCTGTCTCTTAACAAAAGAAGGACTACTCACAGGGAATTCTCCCCAATTGATACAGTAACAAAATGTTACATTAAATGTAAGCAGGTAAAATAGTCTAGGGTTACCAGTACATTAGACGGCAAGCAAGATGGTAACTGCTGATAGGCTGCACTAAGTCCTAAAACTAATGAAACATTTTCTTAGCTCACTCAGTAAGAGTAAACACATTCCCTATTTCTTATCTCAATCCGAGCAAAAATCAACACACAAATTAATTAAGGATGTTGAAAGTATAAGTTAGAAATTTGGTAACAGATTGGAAGTGCTGAGCAACTGAGCAACTCTAAGGTCAAGTCTGCCATTTTCAGCACTTGTCGCAATGGACACCCTTAGTGGATCATTGCAAAATTTACATCGTTGCTCACTGGTTTCTTTTTGGTAGCCACAGTAGCACACCATGTCAGTGTTTGCCAAAGATGGGACATAGCTAACTTTTTTGCTCTTGTAAAGTGCTGAGTGAGGATCATGTTCTCTCAGGTAGCAGGTAGTAATGTACTCATGCCTGAAAACAAGGTCCCATCTATTTGATGGCAAAGAATGTTGTGCAAACTTTGCAATGCTAACATGTTTGGCCTCGCGTCCTTGCATGGTGTTAATGCCGAGCCCCATGCCAAACCTAGTAGCGGTAATGCCAGCATGGTACGGAATGGCATACCCAATAGTCCAGACAGTTGGATTAACTTGGCCTATGAACATGTTTGCAGTGTTGAAAAATGTTGTGCATTTGGCTGTAAGGTCAGTAATGTAGCTCTGATCAATATTCTGCCTGCTGAAGAGGGAAACAGCGTCTCTCAATGCTAGGCCAAGGTGGGCTAGGGAATGAAGTCTGATAAGATAAGATGGGTTCTGACCGTTGCATACGGACAAGGAAGCAATCAGGTACATAAAACCATGGCAAAAAGATTTGCTTTCTTTGCCAGTGAACCTGTACTCAAATTTAAGAGTCTTTCTACTCGAAAACCACCTATTTATCTTCGTGTAGAGCAAGTTACAGTTAAGCTTTTCCTTTACAGCAGTCAAGTAGAGCCTAAATGGGTCATTCTCTGGAAGTTCAGAGACAGAATTAATATTATGGGGAATACATGACAAGTCTAGAGCAAGATTTATTGCATTAATATTAAAATATTGCCATGCATTATTCATGTTGTGCAAGGGCTCAGCCAAGGCTTTGTCAATTAGTTTGCCTAAAACTGGCATTGTTTGTTGGCGAGACGTTTCTGACCTTATTAAGTTTAAGACTTTGGCATGTTTTGTTGATTCTGCAAGTGGAGAGGTCTTAAGCTTATCAGTCAACACTTCTACTTTTTTTGCCACCCTGACTCTCTCTTCATAAGACCATGGCCTCCATGTGTTATGAGGACCAGTTCCAATAGTTCCCCCCATTTTCCCTTTATCTAAGTCACAAACATTTGCAAAAGTTGAAAAATAATGTGCAGCATTATTCAGTTCACCCCCAAAAGATGCCACCCATTTCATGTCTCCTGGGACAAGCTCAAATGTAAATGAAACTTTTTGGCCTTCAACTATATATTCCTTTTGCTCAATTTCCTCTACCTGAAGCATTAAATCCTTGGCATAACGTATCATAACCTCATGATCTTCTTTGCAATTTGCCCCACAAACTAAAAAATTATCTGATGGACAGGCCACCCGTTTCCCGACATTCAAGAAACTGATCAGCCATGCTGTGGCTTCGGATTCTTTACCAAAAGGAGCACCATCTGCCCCTATGGCCACCTTAAAGGTGCCAACATCCTGGCCAAACCATGTCAATAAAGAATTATCTGCAGTATAAAATCTGCTATTAACTTTGAAATACATCCTAGCCAATCTCAATAAAAAATTCTCGAGATTTCTGAATTTTCCATTAACCCTGTCATCTCCATTGAGATCTGTACAAAAAACAGACAGATCATGTAGCTCACCAATGTCCAACTTACTGATATAGTGCATTAGCTTATCATAGGGCAGTGCCTTTGGAATTGGCACCCCATCCATAAGTTCTATAGTACTTTTTTTAGAGCGGCTAGTGTTGGCTTCATTGCTGGTCAAAACAGAGTCACTCCTCTGTTCTTTGTATTTTGACTTACTAATCAATCCACCACTATACAGTAGCTTTAGGCTACGAGCAGCATTTGCATCACTTTGCTGAAATTGTTTCACTTTGTTTTTTATTATAGTAGGGACAGATTTTGTCATTACTTTTGGGCTGTTTTCTATATAATTAGCTAACTCTTTAACTGATGCATTATTTACAAGGGCACACCAAGCACCATCCAGTGCTGGTTTCAAATTTTGTTTAGTGGCCCCATGTATAGAAGACAGACACTCAATGGTCTCAGACATTCTCTCTGTTGCCCGCTGTTGATCTAAATCTAGCTTGCTTAAATTATCTATCTTAGAGAAGCTAGGATTTTGCTGCCTGGCATTCTCCTTCCTTAATGAAATTGATTTGGCTATGGCTGTCTTTCTTTTCTGTTTCTGTTTACTAGCATGCAAGTCTTGTAATTTACTTATCTGTTTCAAAAATAGAAAACACAAGGCAGCATAAAATAAATATTTTGAAAGACAAAATTTTTTTTGAAAAATAGGAAAAAACTTGGCGAAATACCCAGAAAAGATTCATGAACAATATTTATTTTAAACATAAGATAGCTGAACTAGCCTTGTGGGATGGCATTTACAGCTAAAGGGGATGAAAAGTATTGTCGGTGAAAAGCTTGCAATTTTAAAAGGTCTTAATATAATTATTTATTTCTAGAATTTTAAAAGAGAGATGATATCATTCCACTGCTTTATGGCCCATATGGCATGGGCCATAAAGCCAGGTGGAAACTTTTGGTACACAATAAATGTGTAATTCTACCTTATTTTCAAGGCGACAGGCTTTTATCTCCTTTGCTCTGGAAAGTCTTTTCAGCTTCTCTAGCTTATCTGATAACCTGGCTAGCTCCTTCTGGTGCTCATGAACCGGGAACCTATTATTCTTTTTCTTTCTGCCCATAACTATCAGCTCCTGTCTAAATCTACCCTTGATCAATTAAGTATCTAGGACCACAATATAGATAGAGGAGCAAAATTAAATTAAAGAACAACAAGTGGGAGAGGTAATAGCTTAAGAGATAGATGCTCTACAATTCGAGCCCTCACAGTGTTAATAAGAACAATAATAAGGGTTATAAACAGCAAAGAAGCAAGTCCTCGAGAACAATTTGAATACAACCATTAACATGAAAGGGAGAACTACTATGAAAGGCCAGAACAGAAAACTTCAAAGCAGTTCAAGTAAAGCGAGGATGCGAACGGTTGCAAAGACCTTCCAAGTTCGAACAAGGAGACCCGTGTATCGCCGTCGTTTGCTACACTCGCTCGGTGAGGACTGCTTGTAAAATTTGAAATAACTCAAAAAATTCAAAGCTGACATGGTTGAGACTAATGCATCGTTTAATAACAACCAATATCAAGAATTTGTTCTTTACAGAATTTTATTAACCCTTAAAATTAATTACAAACCGGTACTTATTCGTTTCCGTTTGCTCTGGCAAGTTCTTGTCCATTCACCAAAGCTATATTCGCACGCGAAACCCTTTCAATCGTCTTCAAGTCTTGAAGCAAGATGGCTACCTCTAGTTCCTCGGTTTGGCCAAGTCGTAGATCGATATCTATTCGGTACTCAGCCGAAGAATTGTTGACTTTCGATAAGACACGGACGAATAATAGATGATCTCCGTGGAGTGCTCGTTATCCCATCGCCCGATAGAAATTCAGTCTAATTCTCCCGCGATGTCTGGTCTGTTGAAGCTAATAACTTTAGAACGCAGACGACAGAGCTAGCCAGATTTCGTTAAAATGTACTTCAATAAGTAAAAAAGAAATCGTTCTTTCCAGATTTTTGAATTAATATTAAATTTCTTAGATAGAAAGCGTCGAGTTGGTAATATAGCATCGCGAGCTTACAAGATCGCCACGAACATTTGTCGAGCCCTGAACAAGTGCAATAGAAAAACAAGCCATATGAGGGAGAACTTTATTGGATTTTGACAATTTTTTTGGGTTTTATTAAATGAAATACCTGATGGTTTCAAACTTGATTAAACTTTTTTAACATCGGACACAGTCTGAAATAAAAAAATTAGCTATTTCGACGAGCGTTCGCTGTAGCGTTGCGACGTGTTATGGAAATTTTCTCTCTGCCGCCATGGTAACAAAACAATGGTAATTGATGGAAAACTTGCTACCATTTAAAACCGGTGATTTTGTGCGCCCGCGAGCCCAACGTGAAATTAATGGGCCATTTTTGGTCTTTAAACTTGATTTTCAACAGGCTTTAAAAGCATGAAATATGCTAGCCTTAGTAAATTACTTTAAGTGCATATTGCCCCTAAAATCAAACCACTTTTTTTCATATTCTAGACAATACCAGCTTTCAAATCATATATGTACGAGGTCGATCGGATAATTCCTGGGAGAGATATTGAGATATTGATATATGAATGGGCGATTTTGGGCTTCCTGTGTCAGGTTAGATGTGAAAAAGTGATCTGAGAACGAGAGTAATCTGTGACGTCAAGGTTTCGGAGCATGCATACTAATTACTGAGATACTCAGCTACTGAGTGACAGCAATATGATCTGTACATTTCAATGTACATTTCAAGATAATAGACTAAATAAATAAAAATGATTTAAAAAAATATCAAACGTATTACATGTAAACAATAGGTCTCAAATGATAATAAAAAGCTCAACAAATTCCGAGAAATCCATGAAAAACCTCTCCTCGTCCGATGAATTTTACGCCCTTCTTTTTTATAATTCAGTCTTAAAAACATTTTCGCCAGTCAAATACTTCGCTTCTAGGCTGGCCCGTCTTCAAACATATCCAAGATCTGAAGATACTCGTCCTTGCATTTTAAGACTTATTATTCTGTCCTCTCGAACTCTGGTCCTCTTTGCTATAATAAATATATAAATAAGCTATTGAAAACTTTACAACTCCAGGAATAGAACTGTATTCACATTATCCAGTCATAGCTCAATTTAGAATCAGAAGACTGATAGTACTGCCATAAATAAGAACAGTAAAAACAGCGAAACTCCAAAGAGGTCAAATATTCTAAATGTGTGTGTGTGCCTGGTTCTCGTCAAGAGTATTCTTAGTGTTTGGCAGGTCAAGGGTAGCTATCTTGTCATCATTTTGGAAGCTCGGTCCCAGACCCAAAAAGCCCGGCCAGGGCGGGGCTAAAAATATTTTAAAATCTTTAAAAAATTAAGAACTGTTCAGAATCAAATTCAGACAACAAGAATTGTTTATTTGATCCTTGCAGATTACTCCAATTTTTTATCATTTTAGGGGTGATATGCACTTTAACAGATGTCACAAAGAAAGCATTTACAAGAAGCAAAACTTGAACCTCGGTTGATCGTGTATACTCAAACCAGTTTATTGTATTATAAAAAGAAGAAAACTACAAACGTACTTGCTGGTGAATTCACTTTAACCATCATCATAGGTCTATCTTTCTAAGAAATGTTTTTCACTAGGATAAGGATGACTGGTTAGGTGGCTGCCTAATTTTGAACATTCGATTTGAGCCCACGATGAGCGCCAGTCTAAATCCGTAACACACGAAAACAATTTTGTAGGGATTTTTGCTAGACTTTATGAGATTTTTTAAGACCACTGAAACTACGAAATATGATAAATCAATGTGTCTCTTTGTCTTTTTGTCAAAATATCCTTGTATTATTGTAGAATTTCATTCGTGCAATCATGTAGTCTGCAAATAACTATTATCTTATGAAAGGGCAGCTGTATTTGCTGCACATGTGAATACTCATAATCCTGATATTGTTTTTGGATGTGAATCCAAATTTGACCAATCAGTACCAATTCAGTTTAGCTTTCCTAATGGGTATACAGTATATCGCAAAGTAAAACTGTCCTCAGGCTGGGGTGGTGTATTTCTGATGGTTAAATCTGATATCCCGTCAAGCATTGAACAGCTGACCACTAATTTTGAGGATGATGAATCATTATGGGTCCGAATACATATTAGTAAAACCAAGTATGTCCATCTCTGCTCTTTTTATAAACCACCGAGCGCTTCTGTAACATGTCTCGACCATCTGTCAGAGTCACTTGGAAAGATCCTCCATACGAACAAAAAATCACACCCTTTTATTGTGATAGCTGGCGATTTTAACTTGCGTGATATTGATTGGTCAGCAGAACCTCCATGCCCTACTGATCGTACTTCCATGACTGAATCGGAGAAACTACTCCATCTCATTGATGACAATGCACTCACCCAACACATAACTAATCCTACTTGTCCATATTTGAAAACTTTGGATTTAGTCCTATCCTCCAGTCCCAACTTGGTCAACAAAGTGGATGTTGCCCCGGGAATGAGTGAACATGATATTGTTACCTTCGACATCAATATAAAGCCGCACAGAACTCCAACTCCTCCACACAAAGTATACTTGTATATTAAAATGGACATTGATGGATTGCGTGCGGACCTAACTACTCTCCAAGAACAGTTTTTTCCTTCCTGTCCTAGCCGTGATGCAGACAGTAACTGGTCATTCTTTAAAACAAGACTTCTTGCCTCAGTTGATGCTAGAATTTCTTCTAAGTTGACAAAGTCGAAGTCTCAGTTAACATGGACGTCACCATGTCTCAAGCTGCAAATGAGAAAATGTGACAAACTACTATGCAAAGCCAGGAAAAAGAAATCCTGTACAGCTTGGAATTATTACAAACAGCAAAGAAATAAAGTGGTCAAAGCTTTGAAATCTGCCCATAACTACCACCTAAATCACACTATTGGGGATAGCTTGGACTCTGATCCCAAAAAGTTTTGGAGGTACGTCAAACATTCCAGGTCAGATGGATCGGCTCTTCCAACCTTGATGAGCGATGATTTTCTTCACATCTCAGATAAGGACAAAGCCAATGCTCTAAACAGCTTCTTTAAGTCAGTGTTTACACCTGATGATGGCCATCTTCCTCATGTTCCTTTCTCACCTTCAATACCCACTATTGATGAAATCACATTCAGTGTGCAAGGCATCCAAAGGGAACTTGATCTTTTGAATGCCAGTAAATCTAATGGTCCAGACGTTATACCTACTAGAGTTCTACGGGATCTGTCATCAGAAATTGCTCTAGTGTTAACCTCCATCTACCAACAGAGCTATAACACAGGAACTGTTCCAAAAGACTGGTAATTGGCCATGGTGACTCCGATCTTCAAATCAGGAGACAAATCAAAGCTGTGTAATTACAGACCAATCTCCCTTACCAGCATCTGTTGCAAAGTAATGGAACATGTGGTATTATGTCATCTAAACCGATTTGTCAACAAACAGGATTTCAACACATCAGCAATATGGTTTCAGGCGTGGATTTTCTTGTGAAACCCAACTGATTTTTACAGTTCATGACTGGGCCTCAGTACTGAATACTAAGGGTCAAGTAGATGCCATCTTCTTGGATTTTTCTAAGGCGTTTGACAAAGTGTCGCATCCCAAATTACTACTCAAACTACAGTCATATGGGATAGAAGGTAAAACCCTGGATTGGATCAAAGCCTTTCTCTGTCATCGGATTCAGTTTATTTCAGTAAATGGCACTCATTCTGATACTGTATCTGTGTCATCGGGAGTGGCTCAAGAATCAGTTTTGGGTCCCACACTGTTCCTTCTGTTCATTAATGACATTGTGCATCATACAAATTCTACATTGAGACTGTTTGCTGACGATTGTATTGTTTATCGTAAAATACAGTCCCAAGATGACCATGAATCCTTGGATTTGGACCTTGATAACCTTGCCACTTGGTCTAACACATGGCAAATGTCATTTAATGCCTATATATGTAAAATCTTGGCCATCACCAACAAGCGTAATCCTGCCCAATTCCCTTACAGTTTAGGTGAGGAACATCTTGAACACATAAAATGCCACCGATATCTTGGTATTACATGCAGTTCTCAGTTACGATGGAGTGTTCATGTGAATATCATTGCCAACAAGGCCAACAAAACCTTAGGGATCGTCTGCCCCATGCTAAAGCCTTATGGTGCTGCAGTAAAATCGAGGGCCTATTTGGCTCTAGTTAGACCACAGCTCGAGTACACTTCTGCTGCATGGAATCCACACGACAATAAGTCAGTCAACAAATTGAATAAGTGCAGAAAAATGCAGCCCGTTTTGTTACGGGGGACTATCTTTGGTCCACGAGTTCTTCTGGGTTGGTTAGTTTGCTTGGGTGGAGCACACTAGAACAGAGATAACTACTTAATATGGCATTGCTGTTTTTTTTTAAATTTCTTAACAGCTTGATTGCCTCTCAGATACCATCCGAATTCATTCCTTCCAACAGGCGTAGTCGAAGTCACAGCTCTACCTACCGTCAAGTCCAGACCAATGTGCTGAGCTTCACTTAATCATTCTTTCCAAGAGCAGTTAGACATGGAACATGTTACCTCCAGAAGCAGTACAGTCAACATCCATACAGTCATTCAAAGACATAGTTTCAACGGCAACTGCAGATCTGAAAGTGCCTATTTTTTTTAAACGACTCTAGAACTTGAATCTATTCAATGAACCACTATTATTCATCTTTATTTATATATATTTATCTATCGCCAATTTATTTAATTCAATTTTATAACCTTCTAGGATTAGCGCAAGCTATTTAGAAGTGTAACCAACTAAGAACTAAGAATCTTAATTTTTTTTCTAATCACTTCCGGTGGCGTAATTTTGACTCCAAAAGCTCGTGCATAGGCTTCCATTAAATGCTGATAATCTCGAAAACGAGCTCGGGACACCCTATTTTTCTTTCCAGATTCGGAATCAGAATTAAATTTCAATTCGGAAAATCGAAGTTTAAAAAAAAAGTTTAAATTAATTTTCAAAAGTAGGCAGTCACCTTAATGCAAACACATTTTAATAAGTCGTGCTCTTTTGTTCTAGGTACGAGTGCTTTTGTTAACTTAATCATCTTAGTAAAACGATTTTTTTAAAATATCTACATGTTGTTTTTGAATAAAAGGGGAATGGAGAGTGAAACAGAGGGGAAAAACAGCGGGGAAGTTTAATTAGCAAGAACAAAACACAAGAGAAAGTACACATTAACTGACAAGAAGCTTAAGCAAATTTCAAACATGGCTGCCTTTTGAATTGCTTGACAGCAACTTGACGTATTTGTGAATAAAACAGTTCATTTTAGCACTTATTAATCAGAAAACCAATCCCAAGAACTAATAAAAAGATGGAACATATTGGACAGAAAGTTTTGAACGTAAAAATAGAAACAGAAAGCTATTTTTCAGTTGAATACATCGAGTCAAGATCACAAAGACGGATAAAAACAAAGCCGAGGATCGACCATCGTTTTTCAGTATATTTTTCAGTAAAGTTTTCATTGTCATTGTTTTCAATTCTATGATATTAGCTACTAGTTTTATTCTAAAATATTTACAATACTCGTTTTCTATGAGTCAAAATGACGGATGAAAGAGTCTACATGAAAGAGTCCTTGAATCTAGTTGTTAAATAGTGAATCTTGATTTATGATTTTTTTCTCGAGTGCCAACTATAAGACTCTTATTTTTAAAAAGATATTCGCATACTTTATAAATGACAATAAAGAGCTGCTCTCAGGATGGTTTTCCGAAAAACAATCTCCTCATTTGAAGAAAATCACGAAAAACAAACTTTAGAGAGAACGTTAGTTAAGAAGTCTGTTTGAAAAAAATCACACAAAATCGCATAAAATATTAACTCATTACCGGTAAACATTGCAAAAACTCGAATGAAGCATAGGAGCATAAATAATTCGGGTTATTTTAGTTTTTTTCAAGCAATAAATCGTTCAACTTGAAGCTAAATTGTTGAGAATAAACTCCGCCAAATCATGGCGACAAGCAACCGAACTCTTTATGGTCAATTCAACCCTAAAATTCGCTTTAGGTTAAAAAACTTAAAGAAACATGGCTAAAAAAATAGTTAATTTACCTTTAGGATGTTGTGTGAGGCCGTAAAGATCCATAATTGACGAATAAAAGAAGGATTTGTAGTCAGAAAACACTCCCAAAACAATCATTTCTCCTCGTCTGCTCCACTAAACAAGGCTGATATCATTTGCCTCCCACGTTTACATACCAAGACAAAACAACACCACGGGGGAGGGGAGGAGATTGATTCATTTGACGCGCATTTAACAATTATTTAACGATACCTTTCGTTCACACGCACTACCACCCCATTTATTATATTGTGAACGTACTAAAGAAAAGTAACAGAACAAAATGTAGAAAACCCTCATAAACAGTTTTCATTATTCCGCTTCTCGGTAGGGCCAGCATAGTAATTGGAAGGGAGACCGCCTGGGAATAACTGGTGGTGTAGACTTTTTTATATTTATTTCCCTTTCTCTTTTCGTTAGCTTCATTTCATTTCATTTTTTTTCGTTTTACTTTTACATTTTCTTTCTTCTTCATCGCTTTTTTGCTTTCTGTTCATTTTGTAGTATTAGTTTTTTGTTCCCTCTTTGAAGGGTTAGTTGACACTGAAATCGTTATCCAGCATAAAGTACCTTAAGTTGTGCAATTATTACTGTCTACGGGCACACCAGCGAGAAAAAAACGGCTCTCGTCCGATCACCGAAGTGAAACTCGGTAGGGCCAGCATAGTACTTGGATTAGAGACCTCCTGGGAATAACTGGTGCTGTAGATCTCTTTATATTTTTCTCCCTTTCTCTTTTCTTTACCTTCATTTCATTTTTTTCGTTTTGCTTTTACATTTTCTTTTTTCTTCATTGCATTCTGGCATTCAGTTTATCTTGTATTATTTTTTTCTTCTTTTAAAGGTTAGTTGACACTGAAATCGTCATCCAGCATAAAGTACCTTAAGTTGTGCAATTATTACTGTCTACGGCCACACCACCGATTAGAAACCGGCTCTCGTCCGATCACCGAAGTGAAACTCGGAAGGGCCAGCATACTACTCGTATTAGAGACAATCTGACATTCAGTTTGTTTCGTATTATTATTATTATTATTTTCTTCTTCTTTTAAAGGTTAGTTAACACTGAAATCGTCATCCAGCAAAAAGTACCTTAAATTGTGCAATTATTTCTGTCTACGGCCACAACACCGAGAAGAAACCGGTTCTCGTCCGATCACCGAAGTGAAACTCGGAAGGGCCAGCATAGTACTTGGATGGGTGACCACCTGGGAATAACTGGTGCTGTAGATCTTTTTATATTTTTCTCCCTTTCTCTTTACTTTACCTTCATTTCATTTCATTTTTTTCGTTTTGCTTTTACATTTTCTTTTTTCTTCATTGCTTTTTTGCTTTCTGTTCATTTTGTATTATTATTTTTTTCTTCTTCTTCTTTTAAAGGTTAGTTGACATCGAAATCGTGATCCATCAAAAAGTACCTTAAGTCGTGCAATTATTTCTGTCTACGGCCACATCACCGAGAAAACCGGCTCTCGTCCGATCATCGAAGTGAAACTTGGTAGGGTCAGTATAGTACTTGGATGGGTGACCACCTAGTAATACCTGGTGCCAAATTGTTTTTAAATTTTATTCCCCGTTTCTTTTCGTTTCCTTCATTTCATTTAATATTTTTCGTTTTGCTTTTACATTTTCTTTTTTCTTCATTGCTTTTTTGCTTTCTGTTCATTTTGTAGCATTATTTTTATCTTCCTTCTTTGAAGGTTAGTTGACACTGAAACAGTTATCCAGAGCATAAAGTACCTTACAGCTATTTTCATAAAGATGCGACCTCGGTGCTCTTGAGTTGCACGCTGAAATTTGGTTTTCCGCTGCCGTCAATCAAACCTAAATAGTCGGTAACTTTCACATTTTTGACTGTCGACAGCGAAAAACCAAATTTCAGCGTGCAACTGAAGAGCACCTAGGTCGCATGTTTATGAAAATAGCCGTAAGTTGTGCAAATATTTCTGTCTACTGGCACACCACCGAGAAAAAACGAGCTCTCGTCCGATCGCCGAAGTGAAATTCGGTAGGGCCAGCATAGTACTTGGATTAAAGACCACCTGGGAATAACTGGTGCTGTAGATCTGTTTATATTTTCTCCCTTTCTCTTTTCCTTACCTTCATTTCATTTCATTTTTTTCGTTTTGCTTTTATATTTTCTTTCTTCTTCATTGCATTCTGACATTCAGTTTGTTTCGTAGTATTATTATTATTTTTCTTCTTCTTTTAAAGGTTAGTTGACACTGAAATCGTTATCCAGCAAAAAATAACTTAAGTTCTGCAATTATTTCTGTCTACGGCCACACCACCGAGAAAAAACCGGTTCTCGTCCGATCACTGAAGTGAAACTCCGTAGGGCCAACAAAGTACTTGGATTAGAGACCACCTGGGAATAATTGGTGCTGTAGATCTTTTTTATATTTTTCTCCCTTTCTCTTTTCTTTACCTTCATTTCATTTCATTTTTTTTCGTTTTGCTTTTACATTTTCTTTCTTCTTCATTGCTTTTTTGCTTTCTGTTCATTTTGTAGTATTAGTCTTTTCTTCCTTCTTTGAAGGGTTAGTTGACATTGAAACAGTTATCCAGAGCATAAACTACCTTAAGTTGTGCAATTATTTCTGTCTACGGGCACACCACCGAGTAAAAACGGGCTCTCGTCCGATCACCGAAGTAAAACTCGGTAGGGCCAGCATAGTACTTGGATTAGAGACCACCTGGGAATAACTGGTGCTGTAGATCTTTTTATATCTTTCTCCCTTTCTCTTTTCTTTACCTTCATTTCATTTCATTTTTTTTCGTTTTGCTTTTACATTTTCTTTCTTCTTCATTGCTTTTTTGCTTTCTGTTCATTTTGTAGTATTAGTCTTTTCTTCCTTCTTTGAAGGTTTAGTCGACATTGAAACAGTTATCCAGAGCATAAACTACCTTAAGTTGTGCAATTATAACTGTTCACGGGCACACCAGCGAGAAAAAAACGTCTGTCGTCCGATCACCGAAGTGAAACTCGGTAGGGCCAGCATAGTACTTGGATTAGAGACCACCTGGGAATAACTGGTGCTGTAGATCTTTTTATATTTTTCTCCCTTTCTCCTTTCTTTACCTTCATTTCATTTCATTTTTTTTCGTTTTGCTTTTACATTTTCTTTCTTCTTCATTGCTTTTTTGCTTTCTGTTCATTTTGTAGTATTAGTCTTTTGTTCCTTCTTTGAAGGGTTAGTTGACATTGAAACAGTTATCCAGAGCGTAAAGTACCTTAAGTTGTGCAATTATTTCGGTCTACGGGCACACCACCGAGAAAAAACGGGCTCTCGTACGATCATCGAAGTGAAACTTGGATTAATTAAACCTGGGAATAATTGGTGCTGTAGATCTTTTTTATATTTTTCTCCCTTTCTCTTTTCTTTACCTTCATTTCATTTCAATTTTTTCGTTTTGCTTTTACATTTTCATTTTTCTTCATTGCATTCTGACATTCAGTTTGTTTCGTAGTATCATTATTATTTTTCTTTTTCTCTTAAAGGTTAGTTGACACTGAAATCGTTATCCAGCATAAAGTAAATTAAGTTCTGCAATTATTTCTGTCTACAGCCACACCACCTAGAAAAAAACGGTTCTCGTCAGATCACTGAAGTGAAACTCGGTAGGGCCAGCATAGTACTTGGATTAGAGACCACCTGGGAATAACTGGTGCTGTAGATCTTTTTATATTTTTTTCCCTTTCTCTCTTGTTTACCTTCATTTCATTTCACTTTTTTCGTTTTGCTTTTACATTTTCTTTCTTCTTCATTGCTTTTTTGCTTTCTGTTCTTTTTGTAGTATTAATTTTTTTGTTTCTTCTTTGAAGGGTTAGTTGACACTGAAACAGTTATCTAGAGCATAAAGTACCTTAAGTTGTGCAATTATTACTGTCTACGGGCACACCACCGAGAAAAAAGCGGCTCCCGTTCGATCACCGAAGTGAAACTCGGTAGGGCCAGCATAGTACTTGGATTAGAGACCACCTGGGAATAACTGGTGCTGTAGATCTGTTTATATTTTTCTCCCTTTCTCTCTTGTTTACCTTCATTTCATTTCAATTTTTTTCGTTTTTTTCGATTACTGTCTACGGGCACACCACCGAGAAAAAACGGGCTCTCGTCCGATCATCGAAGTGAAACTCGGTAGGGCCAGCATAGTAGTTGGATTAGAGACCACCTGGGAATAACTGGTGCTGTAGATCTTTTTTATATTTTTCTCCCTTTCTCTTTTCTTCATTTCATTTCAATTCATTTTTTTTCGTTTTGCTTTTACATTTTCTTTCTTCTTCATTGCTTTTTTGCTTTCTGTTCATTTTGTAGTATTAGTCTTTTGTTCCTTCTTTGAAGGGTTAGTTGACATTGAAACAGTTATCCAGAGCATAAACTACCTTAAGTTGTGCAATTATTTCTGTCTACGGGCACACCAGCGAGAAAAAAACGGCTCTCGTCCGATCACCGAAGTAAAACTCGGAAGGGCCAGCATAGTACTTGGATTAGAGACCACCTGGGAATAACTGGTGCTGTAGATCTCTTTATATTTTTCTCCCTTTCTCTCTTGTTTACCTTCATTTCATTTCAATTTTTTCGTTTTGCTTTTACATTTTCTTTCTTCTTCATTGCTTTTTTGCTTTCTGTTCATTTTGTAGTAATATTATTATTTTTCTTCTTCTTTTAAAGGATAGTTGACACTGAAATCGTTATCCAGCATTAAGTAACTTAAGTTCTGCAATTATTTCTGTCTACGGCCACACCACCTAGAAAAAAACGGTTCTCGTCCGATCACCGAAGTGAAACTCGGTAGGGCCAGCATAGTACTTGGATTAGAGACCACCTGGGAATAACTGGTGCTGTAGATCTTTTTATATTTTTCTCCCTTTCTCTCTTGTTTACCTTCATTTCATTTCACTTTTTTCGTTTTGCTTTTACATTTTCTTTTTTCTTCATTGCTTTTTTGCTTTCTGTTCATTTTGTAGTATTAGTCTTTTCTTCCTTCTTTGAAGGGTTAGTAGACACTGAAACAGTTATCCAGAGCATAAGCTACCTTAAGTTGTGCAATTATTTCTGTCTACGGCCACAAGACCGAGAAAAAACCGGTTCTCGTCCGATCAACGAATTGAAACTCGGTAGGGCCAGAGTAGTCCTTGGATGGGAGACCACCTGGGAATAACTGGTGCTGTACATCTTTTTATATTTTCTCCCTTTCTCTCTTGTTTACCTTCATTTCATTTCACTTTTTTCGTTTTGCTTTTAAATTTTCTTTCTTCTTTATTCCATTCTGGCATTCAGTTTGTCGTGTATTATTAATATTAATATTACTATTCTTTTAAAGGTTTGTTGACACTGAAATCGTTATCCAGTATAAAGTACGTTAAGTTGTGCATTTTTTACTGTCTACGGCCACAAGACCGAGACAAAACCCGTTCCCGTCTGATCACCGAAATGAAACTCGGTAAGGCCAGCATAGTACTTGGATGGGAGACCACCTGGGAATAACTGGTGCTGTAGATCTTTTTATATTTTCTCCCTTTCTCTTTTCTTTACCTTCATTTCATTTCATTTTTTTCGTTTTGCTTTTACATTATCTTTTTTCTTCATTCCTTTTTTGCTTTCTGTTCATTTTGTAGTATTATATTTTCCTTTCTCCTTTGAAGTGTTAGTTGGCGCTGATCCAGCATAAAGTACGTTAAGTTGTGCAATTATTTCTGTGAACTTCCACACCACTATGTTAATATGGTTAATCAAATTCATATGGAACTTAAGGTGAATTTGATTAACCATATTAACTCTGGACGGTTGAGTATTACTGACGTATATTAATCGTATGATAATCGAAAGGGATAAAAACACAATAGAAATCCAAACACATTCGATGTCCTAGTGCCCTTGATCTGATGGTGTTGGATGGGAGATCGTACACGATTTCCCGAGATAGAAACATTGCTTAAATGTGTTGTCTCAAAAACCATAGTTAATAAATTGAAAGTGTCTTATAACCGTTGTACTGAGTTTAGAAAAAGATATTTTGTAGTTATTTGTCGGAAATATTTTATTTTCACTCCGAAAATGTTTCGAAATCAATCTGAACCATGAATCAACCCCCTCCCCTCCCCCGTGGTGTTGGTTTGTGTTGGCATGTAAACGAGGCAGGCACGTGGTATTAGAGGAGCAGTCGACGACAAAAGTTGTTGTGTGAATATTTTCTGACTAAAAATCCTTCTTTTTATTCTCAAATATGGATCTTTATGGGCTCATACTGCATCCTAAAGGTAAATTACATATCATATTAGCCTATTATTTATTAATTTCTTCATTTAGAGCGATATTTTAGAGTTGAATTGACCGTAAAGAAGAAAGAAGAAAAAACCGTAAAGAGTTCGTTTGCTTGTCGCCATGCTCTGGCTCTTTAGCTTCAAGTTGAACGATTTATTACTCGAAAAAACTTAAATATCCCAAATAAATGCTTTAATGCTTCTTTGATAATTAAGCAATGTTTTATGGTAAATTATCTAGATTTTGTGCGATTTTGTTTTGATTTTACAGCGTCATCAAACAGACTACTGAAGTCAGTTTTCGTTCGGCGTATGATTGTTGTTTGCGCTTGGAATCTTGAATGAACTTCGAGTCAGACTAAAATACGAAATAAATACAAGTCATTATGACGATTAGAGATATCAGGTTTCTCCAAATCCAAAGATTACTGCAAGTTCCTTGCGATCGTAGGGTGAGAACTCGCCTAAAGTTCGTTTTGGAAGAATAGATCAACGTTTGACGAACAAAGCTCTAGCCTGATCTTACAGGATCTTGGCATGATCTTGGCAAGTTTATGCATTGTCATGCCAAGATCCTGTAAGATTATGCCAAGATAATACCTGATCTTACAGGATCTTGCCAAATTTATGCAGTATCTTGCAGGATCTTGGTAAGATCATGCCAAGGTAATACCTGATCTTACAGGATCTTGGCAAGTTTATGCATTATCTTGCAGAATCTTGGTCAGATCATTCCAAGATAATACCTGATCTTACAGGATCTTGGCAAATTTATACAGTATCTTGCAGAATCTTGGTCAGATCATGCCAAGATAATACCTGATCTTATAGGATCTTGGCAAGTTTATGCACTATCTTGCAGGATCTTGGTCAGATCATGCCAAGATAATACCTGATCTTACAGGATCTTGGCAAGTTTATGCTGTATCTTGCAGGATTTTGGTAAGATCATGCCAAGATAATACCTGATCTTACAGGATCTTGGCAAGTTTATACAGTATCTTGCAGAATCTTGGTAAGATCATGCCAAGATAACACCTGATCCTACAGGATCTTGGCAAGTTTATTCTATAAACTGAAATATTATTACGATCAAAAACTTACAAGAGTATGCATAAAATGTACCACTTAAATAAATTATATCTATGATTTGTGTTGTTCGGGAACAGCAAAAACCACATTGCATAATTATTTTTGAAGAAAAACCTTATTTCCTAGAGGACTAATGTAGCTAATAACATTCCTTATTTTAAAAAAAATAGAAAACTCAAAGTGAAAATATTTTCAAAACTTGATTATTGCAGCTGGGCAATATTTCAATCATAGTTAATCATTCAATCATTAAGTTAGAGGGGAATGGTTATGAAACTATTGTCATTAGGCCTTTGTTCTATTAATTTTGATGTTGAACCATTCTTGACCATGCACAATGTTTGATCTATGCTCATCCGAAGTAAGTAAACATAAACTTTGTTGATGGAATTGTTGAAAGAAATATTCAAATATCTCTTATAAATTTTAATTATTTTGAACTAGCAGTCAAAAAGATTTTGGTCTAATTTTCACTCAGCCATTGCCAACAATGGATCGTGCAGGGTCACGCTTGAAAAAAAGTGAACACTAACCAATTTCAATAGGTTTCATAACCATTTTCCTCTATTTGCTTTGTTTCTATTCATCATTGCTTTCTTCCACTTTCTGATTCATCTGCAGTTTCCGTGCACAATCTCTGCATTTCTGATTACAGACATCAACAACATGCTGATGCATTTTTTGGATCTTTTCTTTTCCATAATTCGCATACAGCACCTCTTAAAAAAGAGAACAAACAAAATTAAAAATTAGTTCGTTAGATATAACATTTGATTTGGATGGCAAAAATGTTGGAGAAACACCATTTCGGTATTTTATTTGTGAACTAAAATGTTTTTGCTTAACATTTTCAAGGTACTCATCAAACATTTTCCCAATACTTGAGTTTCGTATTCTCGGTACAAGACTCAGCGCCAGTCTCCTGCTCGGTCACTTGAGCACTGAAACGAGACTAATGCAGCGAGACATTTCCCTGTGTTTACAGTTTCCATGTGTGTGACATGTCTTCAAACGATCTAATCGTTTTTCTACTTTAAATCAGTTTAAATCTATCCAAGACCTTAGAAAATTGAAAGTTAATGAGTTAAAGACTATTCTCAAGAATTTGGGTGAGCCGATCGGTGGAAAAAATGAAGATTTAGCTCTTCGTTGCTTTGTTCTTGTTGAACGATCTAAAGGGTCCAAATCCCCCAACACTTCACCTGGCGAAGCTCTTGCACCACCTGTTACTAGTAATACGACGGACTTAACATACGAGATTATTATAAGAGAAGCAACTGGTTTGATATGGAAGAAAGATCTACGAGAATTACCGACATTTTCCTTCGTACAGCTCTATGATTATCTTGTGAAAAAGACGTCTAAGTACAGCGAGCTTGACGTGTGTACTGGAGGCTACAAGCAGCTAAGAGCATTCCAATTCTTTAAAGAAGGACATATTAAAGATTTACAACTATGCAACAAAGGCAGCCTTGTTTATTTAAAAGCAGAGGTTCTTGCTTCAATGAAATCTGAAAAGTATAAGTCAATACTAGTGTTTGACAAGACAGGAAATGACATTGTAAGAGCTGCGTGCAAGTGTACTGCCGGGTAAGTTTAAAATATTTGAAATTAGACTAAACGTTTTTCACAATACCTCTATCACAACAATTTATATAATTGATAATGTCTCCCAAGCAACATAAATTCATAAGACCTGGCATCTTCACAACTAAATTAACCTTCGTGTACAAAACAAACTATGACATTATTAGATTTTTTTTCTAGGTTTACAATAAATTCCTTTTTGGCATTTTAATACTTTTTATTTTACAACTTAATATTTGTATACAGGTGTAAAAATTTAAAAATTTAATTTTTAATCTAAATCCTTGAAAGTCAATAAATTACACTACTAAAATTACTAACTAAATAAGTGTGCCTATTATTCAAGTATTGTAAGATGTTTTTTTTTAATTGATGGCTTTATTTATATATTTTGTTCTTGTAAACTTTTAAGTTTTTAAAAATCAATTATTATAATTATTATGATTCCACAATAGCCAGTGAACAATAGGAATAATTGGGAAAATGTTCTTATTTATTAGGAGAGGACCAAATGGATTTGGAAGATGCAACCATATTGGAGGCATCATATTTGCCATAGAGGATTTCAGCCGTAATGGTCTTCAGTCTAACACTGAGCCAGTTTCTTGCACTTCACGTCTCTGTGGGTGGAATGTGCCCAGGAACATGAAAACTGATCCCAAGCCTGTGGATGAGATAATCATCCAAAAAATCAAGTATGGGAAAGACACTAGAGCAAATGCTAAAAGCTCATTGTATGATCCAAGAGCCCCATCAGACAGACATGCAGACATTGAAGCTACCAAAATACTAGGAGAGAAATTGTCCTCTTGTTTACAAAGCAGCATCTATTTCATTGCTCACAATATCAAGTCAACTGTTCATTTAGAATCAAACACAGTCGAAATTGACAGTATGAATGAGTCCATTCCAGAAAATGCTACTGAAATAGATGAGCTTCTAGATGCTAGTGAAAATGTCCCCTTCAATGATGAGTATGATATCAGCACCAAAGCTTTCAAAAATATTATTGATTGCTATGTTCAAGCACAGGAAATAAGTGATGAAGAAGTGAAGAGAATTGAGAGGGAAACTAAAGGGCAAAGTGAAAATAATGCATGGAAAAAGCTCAAAGAAACTGTGCTTACTGCTTCAAACTTCAAGAAGGCTGCCCGTAGAACAAAAGCACCAGATACTCTGCTGAAGGACATAATGTATATTGATAATAACAACAGTCAAAAAAATATTTCTTCTCTCCAGTATGGCCTACATCATGAGAATGATGCTGTGAGCTGCTATGTGGCTTTACATCATGCAACAGGCAATACCAACCTGAGAGTTATAGAGGTTGCCAATGCCAGCTTTGATGTATTTTTACAAGAGAGCATTCTTACCTGAGGAATTCACTCGACGAGTGAAAAGAGGATTGCCCCTGTACAAGCATGGTGGCTGGCTTACTCATAAACAGTACAAAAAATTAAGGTCTTCGCGATTTTAAGTTAATCATTTAACAAGTGACACTTAATTTAATATCATGCATATTTGGCCTGTGAAATAATTACTAAATAATACTCTCGAGTTAAATAGTATTAACTGTCACATTGGTTTTTAAAAACAATTACATATTAAATATCCTTTTAGAGGCATTTTAGTTAACTTTTGGATGATATAGACATTAAAATGTTGCTGTTCATTCTACTGTACATTCAAACTGATGCTAACATTAAATTTAAATATCCTTTTAGAGGCATTTTAGTTAACTTTTGGATGATATAGACATTAAAATGTTGCTTTTCATTCTACTGTGCATTCAAACTGATGCTAACATTATTAAGTAAAAATCATGTAAAACAATGTATCAGTAAGTTGTTCAACTTTTTGGATAATATATTATATAATTTTGATGCTATTCTACATTCATAACATTACATCATTCATTTGTATAATAACAGTCCTTCTAGAGACACTTAAATTATTGTTGATTCAACAAAAAGTACTTTAAACAGAAATACATTTTACTGTCTATATTTATTTTCCGTAGACAAACAAGAAGTGCAAATCATGCCAAAAATAATAAATGTTCAAATCAAATTAAAATCAAATTTATGTAAACAATGAAAAGGTTAATGTTGTTGCTGCTTTTCTGGCTCGAGGAGTGGTGGGAGGAAATTGGTTAAATAACTACAGACTGTAAAAATCTGGTCCGCAACATGAGCCAGACTTAGAGGGAGAACACCATCAAGTATGTGGTAATTCTTGATTCTTCCTATTGCTCGCTCAACATGGATGCGAACTGAAGCAATCCTGGCTGTATCTTCAACTTCTTTTGCTGTCAGTTGATCTCTTGTGCCCTTGAAGGGAGGCAAATTCAGGTCAACTCTAGGAGGAAGGATATCCTTTATATCAAATCCTCTGTCTGCCATGATATTGTCTCCATAATCAAGTAGTTCAAGTGTGCCAGATTCTTTAGTAATAGCTTTATCAGATACTCTTCCTCCCCAGAGCTTGGACACAAAAGTAACTTGGCCAGTTGGTGATATTGCAACAAGTACTTTGAAAGTGTTATGGTGTTTGTAATTTGACCAAGACTGTGATTGAGCTTTAAGTGATGATGGGACTTGAACAAACACTTCTGTACAATCGATGATGACTCTTGTATTGGGGTAGTGTGCAAACTGGATGGGTAGATTTTCCAAAACCTCAGATTGTGTGGGGAAAGGAAATAGCAGTTTTAGTTCTAAATATAAGAAATTAATTAATTATTTTGACGATAAAATTCGTTTTTAAGAGATAGACTTCAAGTTTTCGCACTGTTATTTTGTATTGCTATAAGCATTACGCTGTATTAGCCTCGTTTCGACGTCAATTGACTGCGCCTGTAAGCATTGCTCAGCGGTCTTCGAAATGGACGTCGAGAATTCGAAAAGGGAGTATTCTCTTATGGTCTAATTCTTTCTTTGAAGACCTCTTTGAGGCAAACAGAATGCCCTGACTCATTTCTTCCACAGAAAAAAGTTTGTCCATTAGCCTCAGGGCATTTTTGTGAGTCTCTCTTGCAGGTGCCTTTAATGTAAGAAGATTCATTCCATTGTGTTCCTGCAAAATTAAACTATATATATATATATATATATTAATATAGTTTCCTATATTTCCTAAATTTTAGCACATTGGAATTAATGCTTGAATCATAGGAAGAACAAGAGATACAAACATTTAAAGCCATCAGAAATTTAGTGTTTTGGCTATTTAGGTTCAAATTTCAAATTTTCCACAATCCTGCCTGCTCATTTCAAAAGTGACCTTTTGATGCAACCGGTACCTACTACTCATATAAATAAGGGAAAAATTATTATGTTAGAAACTTACAATGTTTTGAAGCATCGAAGCATCTGATATATCCTTTGATGATCCCATTAATGTCGAAGGGCTTGGTGGTAAAGCACTAGATCTTGACCTATCTGGAGTTCCCTCATTCTAAGTTTAAAAAAAAAACAAGTTCTTATGTTAATATTGTAGCCTGATTTTATATGCGTTTTCTTGTTGAGATCCTCTTTCATTTGGTTGTAACAATTGTGTACTTGCCTTTGTTAATTTTGTCTTCAAAGCTTTCTCTAAGTCAGTCATCCTTTGATTCAGACTTGACATTTCCTTCATGAGCTTTGCAATGTGCACCTTGCACTCACAGCCAGGTTTAGGAATGTTGGCAATGGGCTGCAAGTTCAACAAAATAAAGTATTTCCAGATAATTGTCAAGAATTAATGAGGTCAGGAATTGGATCAAGTGAAAATAGGAAATAAAATTAGAAATTTTGGTTGTTTTATGCCAAATCCAAAAGAAAGACCAGGAAAATCAATTCCCATCCTTTTTTCCCTTTTTAACTTATTCTCGACTTTCACATCCCCATAATAAATCATGACGCCCCCAGTCTCTATTAACACTTATTTAATAAGAAGTTTAACGATAAATCGTAATTTAAATCCAAGAACGACAAAAAATAGCAAAAAGGAAAAAGTTGACAACAAAATTTCGTAAGTACGATAAATTATTCGTAATTCGAGTTAGTATGCCGTAGTTGCTGTAAGAGTGCTAGTGATCTTTCCTAATATTGTTTCGCTTACGCATAAGTTCTGAAACCTTTCTCCAAAAAGTTTGATACTGAAAATATACTACAAAAGAAAAGGGAGTGCTGGTGAATAAGGTAAGAAAAACATTGCGAAAGAATTAAAACCTTTGACAGGACCATTAACTATGCATGAACGAACGAGGTGTTTTCGAACAAACGAGTTCGGTTTTCAGCAGTTGTTCGCAGACTTGTAACCTAATAGTTCTTTGGCATAGGAAGTTTTTGACTTATTCGCACTTTTGTGTTTTTGCTAAATATTTTGATAAACAAGCGACAATTTCTTACGAAAATAGGGTAGTTTGCGGTTTTTACTTTAAGTCTTTTCACTGGTGAGTATGTCACGCAGCAACTCCTTCGCGTCTAAAGTTTTGCACTCATTCGTAACGTTTCTTCTACTTTAATAGCCTCCTTATTCATATAAATATAAACATTCTTGGAAAATAAACTTGTGTGTTTTTAATAAATATTTCGGAGCGCAAGCAAAGATTGCTCACATAAAATCAGGTATTTTGACATATTGACAAGTCGTTAGACTGTTGCCACACAACTCCTCCGCGTTTGAAGTCTTCGACCTATTATTCGTAATGTTTGCTTCCTTTCAATCGCCTTCATGCTAGTAGTACTTATGTATGTTTTCTTGGAGTAAGACATGTTTTTATGATAAATATTTTAATAAACAATCAACAATTTCTTATGAAAATCAGGTAGTTTGCCCGGTTTCCTTCATAAAACTATAAGGAGTCATAGTAATAACACTGTTGTTGTCACACAACTCCATGATAAATAAATAAAGTTATATATATTTTTTAATGAATTGACTCTTATGTATGTGTGATTTCAAAGCATTTTTGATCATGATCTTTCATGAATGTGGTGGTTCTGAAAAGAGCCATTTTGGTTTTTTATTTAACTTTGTCGTGGACCATTGATGTGTGATATGGCTCACAGTAGTGATCTTGGGCTTCGTTGAGCTCAAGCAGATACAAGGGCAAATGAGTCTTTCCACCATCTCGTCGATTTATGGCATTATGCCAGCCCTCAACGTTGTTGTTAGTTCTAACGGACCTCATATATGCAGTCCAGTTAGCAGGGGGCCAGATGGTACTCTGTATCCATGTTTTTTCCTAGTAAGAAATCAACTCGTTGAGGGCTGGTGTAGTGGCATGGACACCGATCTGTTGGGACTGGTGGACTATTTTGTCAGTAGGGAGGAAGGGCAGGGCCATGAGCTTTCTGACGAATCTGTAGGTGGCGTTATCATGCTTATACACACTTTGTAGGCCAAGCTCTTGAACCTATAAAAGAATAAAAGGACAGTAAATTAACAGTTACAATTTTCCATCCACATCATGGCATTAACTTTCTCCAAACAGCCTGAGTCAGGTGGAATAGACATCCGTGCATGGAGGCTTCAGGGAATACCTCCCTGCAAGCTTTCCATGTGGCTTTTCAAACGTCAACAATTATTTCTTTGACGTGTGGCTCATCAGGTAACAATTCACGGACCTATAACAGAAAGATGAGAATGAAAATGAGTGAAATCTATGCATATACTTTTAAAGCATATAAAGACGATATTTTCTTTCTTAATGTACGCATATAAATATAACATATGAATTAACTGCTTAGTAAATGACTATTACCTTTTGTAAAACTTTGCGATAACTTTTTTTCTCAAAAGGTGCAAAAGAAGAAATCAATTATAAAATAAACTCTTACCGTTAAAGTCAGACAATCGAGAACGTTCTCCAATGGGTGGAGATTCAGGTAGTCCAAAATAAGAACCAGGAGAATTATAAGCGGTGTTCCCAAACAGAGCTTCCCCAGACAGGCCGAGTAACCATGCTTCTTGGGATTAAGAAGAGGCAGTTTGCACGATGCACAGATATTGGAGATGATAATAATAATATCGCTCATAACAGGAGAAATAGCTTTTGATGGTGGACGCTTTACTGATGTTTGTAGAATGATGAAATGAGCAGTCAGATCATCGGATTTTAAAGCTCTGTTTCAATTTTCTATTGGCTCATTACTATTATAAATGATGTCAATTTTTTATCTTGCAGTACCTATATTAGTGTATGTTTAGTGCTACAATGGAAGTCAACTAAACCCTATAACAAATCAATCCATTATATCCATTTTCACCTGTCTTTTTATTCATCAATAAAGTGTAAAGTATAAAGTGTAAAGCGCACAAGCAACTAATCACTCAAACAACAGGCTGAACCCAAAGAATAAGATTGAGATTGCGCTTTTGACTTCGGTTTCCAGATCGTAGGAACGGCTCCACGTACCAACCGTTGTTCACTTCCTTCTATGTGAAGTCGTCTAACGAATTTATCGTTTTCGAAGTGTATTGAGCAAAAAACGTGACCTAGCATTGAGACACAACTAGCTTATTTAAGTTAATTACCGATGAAAGTGCTTGCTATCAGTGTTTCATCTTGATCGTCTTGTGTTGCAGCTTGAGTAACAGGTTTATCTGCAATGTCAGTGCTTTCCGCTTGTAGATGTGTAGGATCATCAGAAGAAGGATCATCTTGATTAGCAGAAACCTGAGATAAAAGAAAAGGGTGAATTTACAAAACATAACACAATACATGACACAACTAGAATAGCATATTAACGCAACATAGGTTATGATAAATAGTTATTTTACCAACCTTGCAATCATCACACATCCAAATGTTTTCAGTGTCATCAATCAGAGCTTGCCTGTAAGTTTCTCGTGATACGCCAGTATCCCACTTGAGGTGCTGCCACCCGGCACAGACATCACACTCCAATGTGTAGTGATGCCAGATTACAATATTTAGACATTTAAAACAACTATTGACAATGGAATCCATGCTTGTAAGAAATTTAAGTATCGCTTTTAAAATCGTTGTTTGCTTGTTGAGACTTTAGGTAAACTAAAAACATTTTCTTGCTTTATTTATTCCATTTTCTGATTTGAATAGGATCGCAATTACAATGAAAATGATTAACTCCACCCAACAATAGTAATTTTCACTTTGTTCAGAAACTAATATGCATGTTATCACATCCAATCAGGAAAGTAGTCCATGTAGAGGTAGTTTGGGATGCCAACTCAATCGACACGTGTGGGGCTAAACCACTGAGACAAGGAAGTATCGACTTCAAGGCATAATTAAATGGATTCCTTCTTATCGATAAACCATATGCCCACATCACCATACACATACTACTGCTTTAATTAGCTGCTAATAAACAGTCTGAATTGATTTCGAGCCAACGAAACTTGCCAGTTTGCATGGGGCTAAACCATGTGAAGGCAAGAATTATTAAAAGCATTACACAAAGAATGTCTGCCATATTAAGGCTTTCTTCAATTCATATGCTATTAAATATCACCTCATGTGTTATTGATATCGTATTTACTTGATATGTAACATAAAAAGAATTGAGGCTTCAGGATTTGTGGCATTAATTGCGAAATACTTCGAAAAGAGTTGTTTGAATTGAGTTGTTTACATGTCGAAGGTGTGAAATCGACAAAACTAAAATCATCAAGGAACGGTTTTTGCTTGTGTTGATGAAAAATTCGTGTTCATTTTTCGTCTATATGTGACATTTAACATACTCAAGATGATAAGCATTTACAAAATCATTATACTTCGCATAATCAATTTTTTTAAACATACTCTGAGAGGTGCTAAGCCACCCGGGTGTACAATCAACACGAATCTTTGTGAAGCATTTCAGTTCGGCTTTTCATCGCATGTAATGTTTCGCTTAATAGTTGTCTCTTTAAAATCTACATGTGACAAATAAGCGTTTCCATTTAAAAAATGAGGATTATATAAAATCATTCCATTATTAGCAGGAGTACCAATGAACAGCGTCGATCGCTTAATAATATTTATTACTACATTTATTCCAAATGAAAGCATCGTTGAAACTGCTCTATTGAAGTTCATCATTCAAAGTTCATCAATGTATATTTTTAAATCATTGTTTTTAACTTAGTTTCAATTCAGTCAGTTACCCTGCTTTGAGTTTAAATACTTTACTTAGTCAGCTGATAAACTTCGAAATTCAAACATCAAACTCAAACTTTGCAGATACCCTGCAGATTCTCTAATAAAGCATACACACATGTTCTAACAACTTTATTTGACACATCTGAACAAGGGGCTAAACCACTGCAATGAAGGGGCTAAAGCACTGAGATAGAGGGGCTAAACCACTGGGGCTAAACCTCCAAGAGGCTAAACCACAGGCTACCTGCATATGGGAGAACAGCTCCTTCACTTTGGTCAGTTCCATGGACATCAGGAACTTGCCATGTCCATCAGCAAAGCAAATGATATCATGTTTTCCTTGCAGCTTCAAACTCCATAAAGCAAACCACTATTTTTAGTGATGAAATTAAATTTTTAGGGCTTTGTACGATTGTGAATTAACGACAAGTTACATACTAAATGCCCTAAAATGAAAACATTTCATTGAAACATTGGCAAGGACTTTTACTGTGCAAATTCAATACAATATAGTTAATTGCAAAAAAACACAATTTTATATTTACACGGCCAACCTCTATTAAGCAGGCAACCTCTATAAAGCGATCACTTTTTGTGGTCCCAAGCTAGACCATTAAATAGAGGGCCCACTGTAATGTAGTTACCTCTAAAGGTGTACCATATGAGCATGGAGTAAATCTGGGAGGATCTTATTTTCCCTTCGAGAAGGACTTCCCCTTTATATGAAATCTCTTGTTTCTCAATGGCACTTAAGTTGAGAAAAATTACTTAGGCATTCTATAATGCTGCAGCTCGCTTTGGCTGCAGAAAGGCCCAATTTCTCAACCATTTCATTCGTTGATAAGACTGGCTCAGACTTTTCAAATAGTAAAATAGCCTGTCTTGAAAAAATAATTTATTTATTTGTTCATTCCATTTTCTTTGACCATCTATAAATATTTATTGAGATGTATAATATATATATATATATATATATATATATATATATATAACTATTAAAAACATTAAAACAAAAATGCTCATTCATTGAAAATTAAAATCGAAGGGAATAGTTTACTCTGACAACAAATAAAAAAGTTGACATAAATGTTAAAATAGCGTAATATAGTATGGCCCACTGTGAAATAAATATCAAAATACTCTACTGGAAATAAATTTGACACAACCTCACCCTTTGATGCCTGAAGAATGTGTTTAATGAAATACAGGCCATTCCCATATGTGAGAAAACCTGAAGTATTTTGCTTGCAGATCCTCCAGCTAAAAGAATAGCAAAGGATAGAAGAAAATTCCCTGCTGCAATTTTAGTGCCAGTCATGTTGGACTAGCCTCTCCATGAGCACTCTTTTTTATGACAGTTGAGATTCCTGCCATAAGTGGTAATTTCAGCCATCGTAACAATTTGTTTTGTCTCAACTATGGGATTGTCTGTCTTACAGGCAGGGCAGATCTTGAAAAGGAGTAGTAATTGGGACAAAAAGACAACGAACTTTGGTTCAGTCCTCAAATTACCATCCTTTATCAATATCTGTAAAAGAAAAATACATATTTTAGAATTAATTATGCTGTAAAATAAAACCTTTTGCTTCTTGGATCATCTGTGTCTGATTCAGTTTCGGTTTCAGTTTCTGTTTCGAAATCCATATCTTCCGGCTCAAATTCAAAATCACCACCTTCTGATTCCTCTTCACTCGACCTTCTATCAATGTCCGCATCATCTGCACCATCTCCATTACTGACATTCTATGTACTTTCTTCATTCATGTTGGTTATTTCTAAATACAAATGAAATTGCAATGTCAATTATTTTACTTATCTTATAATATATAAGACTGATAACTTTAAAGTTCGTTTTACAGTGTAACAAACCACTTTTCAAATTTGCAAGTTTTCCCCTCTGTTGCTTGATAAGACACACCTAAAGCTAAAATAACCACAATACGCAAGTGAAATGGTTTTAAAGCCTTTATTCTCTCGCGCTGCTGCAAAATCAAGACACAAGACACACCTAAAGCTAAATCAACCACAATACGCAAATGAAATGGTTTTAAAGCCTTTATTCCTTCGCACTGCTGCAAAATCAAGACACGAGACACATCTAATGCTAAAATAACCGCAAGTGAAATGGTTTGGCACACTAGAAGAATAAGTGCTACTTACAAAGCATAGTGTATACACCATACTTTGCAGAGTGCCCCATGGAATCAAACTAATGCCTCATTATCAGTAAAGAACAAAATACGATTACGCATCTGGTCCCCCCACAAACTCAGAACAATGGGGTAAAACGTAAGAAAAGCTATATTATTTCCAAGCCAAGACTTGGGCCATGGCCCATAGCACCAATGGTTGCCTAGTATTGCTCCATAACCAATGGAGCCTGCTGCATCCAAGAAAAATGATTTACCATTGAAATCTTTCAAAAACGTAACTAATTCTCACCCTATGGTGAGCCGCTGTGATTCCAATAGTGAGGTCTATTAGCCGTCGTAAAAAGGCTCTACCAGGGATTATCACTGAGCATGCAAAGTTCAAAAGGCCAATCAGAGACTTAATTTCTACTAAAGTCACCTTCTTACGATGAATGAAGTCAGAAATAAGCTCCGTGCATTTGTCGATTTTATCTCTAGGAAGGCGTGTTAATGGAAGCTGGGAGTCCAGTTCGATACCAGCAAAAGACAAAGTTGAAGATATACCGCATGTATATAATCTCAATGCATTTGTCGATTTTATCTCTAGGAAGGCGTGCTAATTGAAGCTGGGAGTCCAGTTCGATACCAGCAAAAAGACAAAGTTGAAGATCGCATGTTTTTTTCTGGGGCCATTGGTATACCCAGATATTCGCAAGTATCAAGAAATAATTTTAGCTGATCTGAACAAAGTTTGGCGGATGGTGCAACAATAAGAAAATCGTCTAATAAGTGTAAAATAGAGGAAATCCTTAACTTAGTTCGGGCAATCCACTCGACTGATGAACTGAAAGTTTCAAATGTTTTACAGGAACTGGCACAGTCCATAGGCATAGCACGATCATAATAATAATCCATTTCATAGTCCCATTTCATCCCCAACAAAGGATAATCAGCTGGTTGGATTGGAATAATGCGAAAGGCATGTTTGATATCCGTCTTTGCCATAAAACAACCCCTCCCATTCTGTTTAACAAAATGCATTACATCCTCAATTGTGGCATAATGGACACTAGTTTTTTCAGGCTGAATGCCGTCATTAACTGAAGTACCCTGAGGGAATGACAGATTGTGAATCATTCCGAATCCGCCAGGGGTTTTCTTTTGTACCACCCCTAAAGGAGAAACTCGAAAATTGGGAAATGGTGGAGAATGAAATGGGCCTGCTAGTCTATGGGCATTTAGTTCCTTCTGAAGTTTAGCTTAAACAATATCAGGGTTACTGCGTGCACTTAACAGGTTCTCCGCCTCAAAGTGGTTTCCCCCACATTTAAAACATGAATGCTTAAATGCACAGCCCGAGCACTCTTTCCCCCTGTGAAGACGATAGCAAAACCCCTTAGGTATCACCCCTGTTAGGTTTAACAGTTGAATTATTATTAAGAGGTGATGATGACTTGCTAACATTAACTTGCGCCTGCAACCACAGCTCCCAATTACCCCACGAAAAGAGTTGAGGCTGACTTTGCCTCAGAAAACGAAAATTTTCATCATAAAATTTCCAATTGTATGACCTAGAGGCCAAGACCTGAATGGTCTCACCATATTTCATTAGATGAGGTGCTTCGCCAGGGTGTGCCTGGGTATACACCGCAACAAATATCCGGAAAGCAGACATCCAAGTATCAATATTTTAGATGCGCCTGGGTTTAGAAGTGGGCTCGATGGACAGAGCAGGCTGATCCCCACTTCTATTTACCACACTTATTTGATACTTGGACTCTGTGACTGGATTCATGATTAACAAACCAAAGTCACAAAATTCATTTGATTCTAACCTCTAAACTGAGTCCTACAGACTGGAAAACCTGACTGGGCACAGATTTTTCAGGCTGCTCACCTCCCTCACATTTATTACCTTTTTATTAGCTTTCTTTTTTGATGCGGCTGGAGGGACATGTGCTTGTGGGTCTTGTCGAGACCTAGTAACCTCTCCCCTCAAGTTGAGGAATTAAGCCCCAAATGTCACCAAAAATAGAGGGAGTGAAGCCCCCATTCTGTGTTAAAATTGAGGAGTTAAGCTCCAAAATGTAACAATGGAGTTTTAAGCTCCCCGTTCACATACAAGTTGGGGAATTAAGCCCCAAATGTCAACAAAAATTAGAGGGAGTGTAGCCCCCATTCTGTGTTAAAATTGAGGAGTTAAGCCCCAAAATATAACAAGGGAGTTTTAAGCTCCCCGTTCACATACAAAGGATTGAAATACTCCAATTACGAATTTAAAACGAAAACAGCCTTAAATATAACGCAAATCAAACAATCAAGAAATAGCTGGAAGAAAATTAATCTAAGAATCGAGCAACAAGAGATATCGACATCGCTGAGTGCTGAGCATCAATCAAAAAACAAAACAATAAATGCACAGCAAATGCACGTAATGTAGTAAAGCTCACTGTGGACATAAAATTGTTTGCGATAAAACCTTAAATCTTGAAAATAAGTTAGTTACAACCTGTATCTTATTGTAGTCTCCCTAGAACGTTCAGAAGGAGAAAGGATGACAACAACAGATCCTTTGACTAAGTACATCATTTGCAGGCATAGCTGTAAATTAAATGAATAATATAAATTAAATCAACAAGAGGTAAAATGTCCTTTTTAAGGTGGCAGACCCCAAGGACATCAAAGAAGACCACCTTGTTAACTTTGTCTAATGTTCATGATTCATTCAGCTCGTCTGAAGGTTATGAATTGAATTGAATTTAGATACTATAAAAATGGCATGTGCTGCAATCATCATCCCAGGTCCATCATGTACATCAAACACCAACAGGATTTCAAGTTATTGGTAGTAATAGCCAATCTAGCATTTTTTTGGTAACTGAAAACGTCTAACCTCATCAAATGATATGGGGACAAACACTGGCATTCTACATCCTTCTATTTCCATACTGTGTATGGCCTTCTTCATCTCATCCTCACACATCAGTGACAATTACATGTCACCCTGATCACAAGCATCTAAAATTAGAGATGAAATAGAATCGTACAACTATGAGGATATATCAAACTAGAATACTAATGATATGCCATAGCCACGTAGAGTATGAAGCAATTTACCCTTTCAATATTTGTTTATAATCATACATGTTGTTAGCTTCGTGGATGAAACTAATAATGATAATCATTACTGGCAATACCTTTAACACAGTCCAGGTTCAGATTTTCTCTTATCTAGCTAGCTTAAAATGAATAATCATTAGAAGGCTATTGTGAATAAAACTGACTTGACACTATTATTAAAAATAAACAGATACTATAGGGGAGTATTTACTACTAACTTCTGCATAATTTGTTGCATTAATATCCTCAACCACTATAAACGTGAAAGAATATGAACATATTAAGTATGGACTCTGACTGTTCTGGAGTTAATGTGATCATATAAATTATCATTTATTTAATTCATTTACTTCAATCAAAGGGAGGGAGGAATTTGACCAAAAAAAGAGTTGTCATATCTTTTAACTATTGATTGCTTGGTAATTTTGTGAGCATTATTACAATGGTAGATTGAATTAGCAATGAATAACATCGAATGATGATATGATGATATATGTTACCTTCCAATACTTCTGAAAGCTCTTCTTGTCCTTCTTCTTCAGAAACCACTATTGGTACCTGGGGAACTGATAAACGTCAAAATAAAAAAATTATATATTTCTACTACCAAGTAAAGTCTTTCCAATTACTTAGCAATAATGCTACATATAATGTGGATTTTCTTTTTACCTGATTGCTGGTTTTCTATAGAGCCTTCGACTTCCGTTCTATTCGTCCCGTTCGGCCTTTCTACTTGTGGATCTGTGGAGATAGAAACAAACAAACAAACAAACAAAAAATGAAATTATTAAAAATCAAACAGTATATTAATCAAAGGACCTTAAAATATATTGGTTTAAAAAGCACAAAAGTCGGAGTTTTGTCGCAAACAAGAAAAAGCTAGAAATTAAAAACGAGCCCTTGGTCCAAATGACTGCATTCCCGCGCATGCACTCTAATCACCAATTTATGACGTCGTTCCCGCTCCATATCCAATCAAACTGTCTCACAGGCAGCCCAAACAAGGTTCATGTGTATGGTTTATAAGGGAATGTATGGGAGTTATGATAAAGTCATGACAATAAAATGTTTAACTCAATTTTTTGCCTAAAAACTTGCTGCAATTGTTGCTTTTACTTTGTTCAGTCTTCTGGCAAAGTTTCACCGCGATTTGAGGCCGTTTAGTGTTTTTTTTTTCAAATTCAACTCTTCCCTTTTTGTGTTACTGTGACTGTCTCTGTCTGAATGAGTTGTAGCCTGCTTCACACCCGAAGAAATTCCAGATGTGACACAGGCCAATCCATAATCAAAACGAAAAAACTTACTTTCTCGTCTTGCATTCCCATCATACATCATTGGGGAATCGTCGTAAACGTTCTCGTTTTCTGCCGATCGAAAAAAAAAACAATGTTCAAATGGTTCATAATTAAGGTAGTGTTTAAATTTGTTTTATAGTTGTAGAACGGAATGTCATGTTGCATAATCTTTTAGGGAAATCATCTTACCTTCTCGTATTGCCATAGAGAGTGGGGGGTCGTACTCATCGTTCTCAACTGAATGGAAAATTATGATTTCAAGATTCATCAATACAAGCACAAACCTGACTAAGTTTCGTTAATATTTAGGAACGAACACTGATTCATACGGTACTAACTAACATATTAATAAAACTAAACACAGAGAAGGATACAGTAATGACCGAAAGGTAATTAATACACCCGCGTGAAAAGATGAAAAAACTTACTGACGTTTCGGGCGCTAGTCCTTCGTCGGAGCAAAAGAGCTCCCATTTTAATCCAACGAAGGACTAGCGTCCGAAGCGTCAGTAAGTTTTTTCATCTTTTCACGTTGTATTAATTACCTTTTCGTCATTACTGTATCATTAAAAACACCGACGCAACTCACACTAGTTTTTTAGCTGGTTATATCTTCTTTCAAAGAAACTATTAACATATTGAGGAAACAAAAGTTTAATTTACCATCATAAGAAAATAATCTTACCTTCTCGTCGTTCTACTACCATAGATGGAGGATCGTCGTTATCAAGTATTTGGTATCCTTTCTCGATAGCCTTGTTTATCTCTGGAGTTGCCCAAGTTCCCCAAAAACTCCTTTCTTCTCTCGAATGCCAACACCTGTTTAAATGAGCAATGGCACATTCCTTACACAAGGGAAAATAAAGCTTTCCGTCTATCCTAACAGGCAAAACTGGAAAAAACAGTCCTTCAGGAGCTAGTACTTTACACTTGACAAGACCAAAGTAGGATTCGATGTTTTGAAAGTCTTTGGTAAGAAGGATCGGATGAGATATCGGAATTTTTTTCGTCTTCATAACAAATGGATAAAGTGAAGTAACATCCGCATATCGAATTCTTTCACCCGGAGCACACGAATAAAATAGTTTGAATCCGTTAGTACGAACACCGAAAAATGAGTCTTTAGGATAAAGGTGACCTACGAGCTCGTGTGTACTTATGAAATTTCGAAAGGCATGGGAATGACTTATTAATGTCTTAAAGTCAAACTCCCAAATAAAGCGAACTTCGTACCCTAATTGACGGAGACGCTGTTCTCTTTTCAACGTTTGTTCATAGATATCTAGATTGGTCACATTGGATCGAAACGGATTAGGAGAAGTAGGATCACAACATTTGTTGTGTGAATGGTAAACACACCCATAATATTCGTATACAATCTTACTGACGGGATCATATCCATCAACAAAGTATTTTTTAGTTGTTCCTCGTCATGAATAACATGTTCGCCTGAGTTTTCTGCATGGATAATTTGAGTGTTGGTAACATATGCTAGGAATTCTAACCATTGAATCGAATCTTTGGAATACATCTTATTGATTCCTCGATAAAGATGTTTTGGTACTATCACAATCGTGTTTGGTTTTAAGAACTTATGCCCATAAACACCCATGACGGTGGCGGCAATGGTGACATATTGAAAAGGATCCGTTTCAGCTTCCTCAAGGAAAATGGAACGAAAACGAAGGCAGCTTTCTCTCAGAATATTGACATCTTGTTCACAGTACTTCAAAATTTCTTGTTTGAAATCGAAAACGTAACCACTTTCACGCATCGAATTATGCCAATCAATAAGTCTCGCACGCTTCTCAGGGAGTAAGGTATCCGGTGCATAATATTTTAATTTGGGAATGGGTCCTACATACTCAAACTTCTCAGCTCTATTGAAAAGATGAGGAAAGGTACCCTTGGAAAACTCACTCGTGTCCAACCCAAAGGTCTTAGCTAGCTTATCTAACCCCATACCGGACCAATTGATAGAATCTATAATCCTGATGTTGTAATCACGAACAAGGAGTTGCATGATCTTCTGTCCGTTACGAACTATACTTAAATCAGCAGTAGGTCGATTCTGTAATAACCATCGTAGTATGAAGATGCTATCAAAAGACTTTGCATTATGAGCTATAGCTGTGTAATCGACTGGTCTTTGTTACGAATCGTTATTATGCTTTTTTTTTCAATTTTGTGTGTTTCCGGTAGTTAAGTACCTTGTAAGATTTACCCGGCCAGTTGGTGATTTAAGAGCAACAGTGTCAATCGTAAAACTCTCATCCAATCTCAACCCCTCGTCCGACTGCAACACTTTTGCAATTTCCGAAAGTATCAAAGAAGAGGATTGTTCTTTGAGACTAACGAGACGCGTGCTCAAAGGTTTCTTAAATCCTGATGAAGTGACCATGACGCGCATTCGATCTCTAACTGGATCATCGAGCTTACATTTTGTTTTGACTTCAGAAATTGCTTCTTCAAACAAGTTATCTAAGGCATTCATGCAATCTTTTAAAAGGTTATCTGAGTTTGTTACACTACTGACCTTAGATGAATACGCACATGCATGGGCACCATATTTCTTAACGTGTTTTTCCAAAACTAGTTTTAGTTCCTAAGACAGATTGTTCGTTTGATTATTTTCTTGGGCAGTGACTTGATCTTCGGGAGATGAAGCATTATGCAAGTCTTGTTACGTTTGTCTTTCTTCGGGTTCATCAGAGGAGCGTGGGGGATGGAAACATTTGCGGAACCGATTCCATCAGCGACGTAGCTTAACAGTTCTGCTGTCTTTTTTTGGAGACGGATAACCTTCTGGAGATCAGGATTCGTCCTTTCTAACTCTCGATTTGTTCTTTTCAACAATTTTGCAGTCTTTTTCTGTGTTTTTCTTAATGTGATAGGATCGATGGGACGTTTCTTATTACTGTGTTTAGTCTTCCCCATCTTAGTCTCATGTGAGTAGTAGCAAGGTGTAGCCACAAATCTATACTTGGTTCGAAGCACTCGAGTCATGTGTTAGCAATTGCGAAACATCAAGCACTTTCTTATTATTCATGAGTCATTATCCCCCTTCCACATTTCATTCTTTACCCACGTCTCAAACGTATTATCTATTGGCTCAAATCTTTCTCGATTTATCATCCTCATAATAAGATACATACAGAACATGTTTGAACTTACAAAAAGTTTTATTGAAAAAAATCAAAGTCGTAAACAAATCATGCAATTTACAAACTTATCAATAAGAAAGTTTAGAGATGCAGTTCATTTGTTCATTTTTTGTGATGGTTCGTTGTCGTGATTCATCTTCTTCTTCTTCACATATTCCTTATTCAAACTGACTTAGGTCTTGGTGGCTCAAGTACTTCAACATCATCATCAGTCATGGTGGCCTTATCTGCAGTAGCAACGGACCACTTCGCCTTTCTCTAGATTTTGCAATGTAGCAAAACTTGGAGATTGATCGCCCCATTGGAAAAAGCTACAGTTCTCCCTTTCTCCACACTTGAAAAACGGCTTCCCGGGATTCTTTTGAATCTTCGAGATCCAAAGGGTAGCAGGCATGAGATGATCGCATATTACTATCTGTAATGTTTTGTATTCATCGAGTAGCTTTTCTTAAATGTTTGTGAGGTAGTCTTTCATGTCTCGTGCAGGTGTGAAAAAGCCACAACCAGCTTTTTTACATTTTATATATTGCTCTCCTTTCCTGCTTGTAAACAATTCCAAGCCAGAGGACTCAGGGCAAAAACATTTGTAATTTTCCAAAGACACCATGTTGATGAATAAGTAAAGATAGAAGCTTTAAAAATTCGTGAACACTAGATGGAGTGAAAATCGTTGGAGTGAGGGCAATGAAAGTGAGTACGCGTACTTATAAGATTGAAGTCACGTGTTCTTGATTGGTGCGGTAAATGTAACATGATCCTGAAACCATGTGGAAGGATGGTGTGTGTGTGGATTGAAGTATTGAATTGCTGTTGTTAACAAACCAACAAAAGAATATTGTAAAAAAAATCAAACACATTAATTGGATTAATAAAAAAATGTCACTCTAGCTGTTGGAAAATTCACTGTGATACGAAAAAAAAAGTGCTCAAAACATGTTGGTACTTTTCATACAGTCTCTCAGGGAATCAAGAAGGAAAAAATGTGCTTACATAGATGAAGAAAAACACCCAAACCTTAGGGAATAAAAAACGTAACTTAGATATATATTAAAAAACCAAGCACACCAGAGTCAACATACCCACGCAATGTCGCACAACACACAAAAGAGCAAAACAGCGGTACCTATAAGAATGCAACGGAAAAAAGGGTAAATACCTAAGGATATGGGTAGTAGGGTGTAATGAACGATGAGGGGTGAGGAAAATCGTACTTCTTACTATTCTTTTCAATAGAATTGTGCGCTTGTTTTTACCTAGAAATCGTAATGAACAGAATTGCGCATACAATATTAAGTGTATAACTGACGTTGTGTTGAGTACGAAAACAAAAAGAAAACAAAAACAAAAAACTATATTTGTGTATATAGCAACTCAAAAAGTAAACTATGTACGTCTCTTACTCTGTAAAGGCACGTAATTAGAAAATGGAATGGAATGCGCAAAAAAAAGCCCTATTACACATGTAATGCCGGTTTTTTAGATTTTCACATTTTTTTTTTCTTTCTTCTAATTTCATTGTAAAAAAAGGGTAAGGCCTATGGGTTTCTTTAAACAAAAACTATTGGCGTCATGGTAACTTAGAAATGTAAACCTCAGTACGAAGAACTTGAAAAAAAGTGCGCTTAGTAGTGATAGGTTTGTATGTGTGTGTGAGAGAGCGAGTTTGCGTAATGAAAATCAAAAGCTGAAGGATACTTCATATGGAAAGGGTGTATGCGCAAAAACACCTTGTACGCACAACATTTCTTAGGTTTCCTCACATGTTTCAATTAATTTCGTTTTCTGATAGCGAGGTTGATACGTCCGCTGCCATGGATCTGGATTTTAGGAGCTAAAAGAAGAAAAAAAAAAAAGAAGACCGTCAGTCAAAGTTTCTTATTAAACAAAGTCATAATCGTTGCAAATTCAGTTTACTCACATTTTGTTTTCTTTGTTTTCCGCTACATCTTTTGATGCCTTTGAAGGGCCCCTGAACGCTCTCTTTTGTTTCTCTTTCTTCTCGTCAGAAAGTGGCTTTTAAGGGCAGCTGAAATTATATCAAATACCCATATATTAAAACTTGGGACAATATTTGTTCGAAATTTTGGCATTTGGCCGACAATAACTCAATTGTTTTGTTTCGTTTCGATTTTTGTTTGTTTGTTTTTTTTTTTTTTCATGTTATTTTATTTAAAACTGCTTCCCCTTCCTTTCGGCATTTAAATATTTGTTACCCCCCCACCACCACCAGCCTTTGTCCTCACCCTCCCCCTCCCCCCTTAACTTTGATAGGTGCATGAGGCCTTCCGTACTTCGTAATATAAAATATATGAATACCTTCTAACTTGACGGCAGAGACATCCTTATGATCATTCAGAACTCTATCCCTTATTGCGTTATTTATCTGTTCGTTGACGTCATCTCTGAAACTAATTAGGAAATGCCATATTTGAGTGGTAAGTGGAGAAACTATGGATGATTCAGACAATATCATTCTTAATAGATTTTCATACTTACGCTTTAGTAAAACCCCATATAAGAGGGTTTTCTCCCCTGTCCCGTAATTTCTTTGCAACCAAGCGTACTTCAGACTGTAGTAACATAATATAATTCATTAAAATCATAAGATGTACCTTATTCTTAGACATATTAATGTTTTCATTATTTTTATGGCTGTGATTGTACAATACTGGAAAAAAATCGAAATCGAAATCAATTCCTTTACAAAAAAGGAAATTATCATTATCATTCAGTGTCTTGTTATTGGAAATCAATAGTAAAGTTTGGTAGCATTAACCACTGGCATGGTTGGTTTCCCGCCAATTTTAGCATTGCATAAATTATACCGCTGCATAATTATACCAACTACTCTTCGCGCCAAGAATTCCCAGTAAAATTATCAATAAAAATAGCCTGCTTTTTTAAATATTGTTACTTTACCTACTGCAACCGCCTTTGAGACAGTAATCTTGGTCTTGCTGTTGTCCTTGTTCTGCTGGCTTTCTTTTAAGGCAGCTAGTATTTGGTGGTTTTGTTCTTGCAGTTGTTTAAACTGTTTAACAATCGTTTCGAAATTTGAAGAAATTTCTTCTTTTTCGCTGTCGGGGTCAACGTTCTCATTCTTGGTTGTTGCTTGCAATAGGCGATTTCTGTGTTCTCTTAGCACATCCTCGTTACCACCAGGGACAGAGGGAATAATCATATTAAGCCTTTGAGAATTGGCGCCATTTTCAGTGTGTCCACTCGTACTGCTTTTACTGGTAGTAGCAGTAACAGAATGGATTGGCATTGGGCGTCCTGGTAAAGTTCTTCCCATTTTTTGATCGCGACGAATGAACGCAATTTATAAACAAAGAACATTCAGGAAGTGGATGTAGCATAGGCCATAGGCTTATGCACCAGAGGCTGCAGCTAAATCGGGACTCGTTGTCAGTCGCAAAACTGTCCGAAGAAGTGTCAAAGGTTTAGATCCAGAGGGCGTAGAGTGCCGATCAAAGAGAAAATTAAGACGAAGAAAGTATTTTGCGAGAGGCCCAAATTTTATATGGCGTGCGGATGTCTATGATAAGCTCAAGCCATGTTGCTTTTGTATCCATGGCTCAATTGAAACCTTTAGTAGGAGAATAATGTGGTTAGAGGTGGGACCATCCAACAACAATCCACGAATAACTTTTTCGAATTTCTTTTTCTTCTGACAGGTTCAATGAACACTGTTGGGAGCACATAGCAAAAAGTCTCCTTTTTTTGTAAGCCCAATCTCTTCCAGGACAGTCTCAGTTGAGTAATTAAAGTGCACCTCAAGTGTAATATTTCCCCTATTTGGAAGAAATCCTCAATATCTCATTAATGCTTTTTTGCATTTTTTCCCCATTTTGGAGAAATTCGTAAGCTTTTACAGCGTTTTAAAGTACGCAAAAAACTAGTGTCCAGTCACTCACAACATGTCAGCACCCAAGCACATCTGTTGCCTACAGGTCTCTAAAGCTTTGCTACTTTTATAGTTAGAGTAACATTAAAAAATAAATATTTGGAAACCTAGTAATATTGCTTACATGATTGACCCAAGTAGACACCAGGTGATACAAGTCACACAGACATACAGGTGTACAAGGCACCCAAGCACATCTGTTGCCTACAGGTCTCTAAAGCTTTGCTACTTTTATAGTTAGAGTAACATTAAAAAATAAATATTTGGAAACCTAGTAATATTGCTTACATGATTGACCCAAGTAGACACCACGTGATACATCACACAGACATACAGGTGTACAAGGCACCCAAGCACATCTGTTGCCTACAGGTCTCTAAAGCTTTGCCCAGTCCAGAATCTGCACTAGAAGTCTTGCCCTGTGGTAGTCCATGTCAGTATACTGCCAGCTGATATTGTTTATGGTACTAGGACCCTTCAAAATGAAGTCTCTTGCAGCTAGAATTACTCCAATTCCACAGCTTCCAGTTCCTACAGATGAATGTGTGCTTTGAGTGGGCATACCAAACCGTGTGGGGTTGGAAACAGTTGACCAGAACTTGGGCTTGAACCTCGATGCTGGGTACAGGTCATGGAGAATATCCAGTCCATTCTTTAATAGCTGTAGGTTATTTGGTGGAATTGGGATTTTCATGCCATCATCAAACATCAATTGCTGATTGGTCAGGTCAACATAGCTAAGACCCCAATGACTTCTGCCTGTGTAATGGACTGGTAATATTATTTGTGAGATTTTAGAAGGGTCGTGACTGTTAATTATTCTCTTCAATTGATCTTTTTTTAAATCCTTGTTACTGGAAGTCATCCAACAGAAAAACTCAGAAGGCATATACAGGGTGTTTTCAGTGCCACACTGCAAGAACTTTCCAATGCAAATATCAATCAGGAAGTTGTCAACATATCGCTCCTCTACAAGATCACAGTAATTGAGGGGATCAATTGACTTCCCATTGTTTAGCAATATTGGCTTGAAAGAAACGGTGTGCCACATTGCCTTCTTAACCATTTCCGCCTCTTGTTTGTTCAGACTGCCTTTCAAAATCCACCTCTCTTCAGCAACCAACTTTTGTTTTGTCTCACAAATAAAACAAAATTTCTTTAAAACATCCAGCCCATCAAGGTCAAAGTTTCCAAAGCCAGGAAGCTGTATTCCCATTGGAATTGTTTTTCGTTTCACTCTTTCTCTATTAATGAGTGCCTCCGCATCACAGACGGTAGCTTCACAAGGGCGTATAGCTAGCAAATATGGATCCGCTACTGTGAATGTACCATACAGGACTTTCATTATACCAACAGCAAAAGAAGCCTTTGGGAGCCTGTCTGCCAAGGAAGCCATTTCCCATCTAGTCATTTGCACTGACATGCAGACTGACAATGGTGGACTGATGGGACGTGGTGTACACGAAGGTGTTGGAGAGGGTGTTAGAACTGGACTACTTGATGGGGTGGATGGTGGTGATACTGGTTGGCCAGGTGTTAGGACTGGACTACTTGATGGGGTGGATGGTGGTGATACTGGTTGGCCAGGTGTTAGGACTGGACTACTTGATGGGGTGGATGGTGGTGATACTGGTTGGCCAGGTGTTAGGACTGGACTACTTGATGGGGTGGATGGTGGTGATATAGGTCTGCCAGGTGTTAGGACTGGACTACTTGATGGGGTGGATGGTGGTGATACTGGTTGGCCAGGTGTTAGGACTGGACTACTTGATGGGGTGGATGGTGGTGATACTGGTTGGCCAGGTGTTAGGACTGGACTACTTGATGGGGTGGATGGTGGTGATATAGGTCTGCCAGGTGTTAGGACTGGACTACTTGATGAGGTGGATGGTGGTGATATAGGTCTGCCAGGTGTTAGGACTGGACTACTTGATGGGGTGGATGGTGGTGATATAGGTCTGCCAGGTGTTAGGACTGGACTACTTGATAAGGTGGATGGTGGTGATATAGGTCTGCCAGGTGCTGGAACTGGACTACTTGAAACCTGTGTGCCCTTTACCTTGTCGTATTCATATTCAAGGAAATCAGTTCCAAACATGTCTGTTAATAATCTATCCATGGATCTGATCCACTCCATCTTTTCTTGAGACCAAGTGATCTTCTGGTCTTTGAGACGCCACCCACATCCTCGAAAGTGAAAATTCTTTTTTCCTACAAACAAAGAAAATGAATGAAAAAGAAAATGTGACAATACAATTTGAAAAAATTCAAAGAATGGGAACCAGTTGCTGATGCCACTTAACAATACATAATAGTGCAGTTGAACATGACATGTTCAATGTCTGAACTTTATCATGGTACACATATACAATGAACTATCGTAATTTACATATCGCAAGTCATAACAAAATTAATGTTTGAGAACAAATACTTTTCACTAACCTGAATCAAGGCATTTTACTGCTTCGCGGAATGTATATCTCAGCTCCAGTAGATGGGTTGCATACCAATGGGTGAGTATTTGGTCCACTTAATGGTGAAAACATTAAAGTAGAATAAGATAAATGATAACAGAGCATATGTATGCAGTAAAACCATGAAACAAAATCAAAGTAGATACTGAAAAAATAAAGCATCTTTATTTATTGTATTTTATTTGTTGATTATTTGCTCTGGTTGTATTAAGTCATTAATAAGTACTATTTTGGGGATACCAACTTTGAGCTTGTTTCATGGTCTTAATGCGCTTGCTTTATTAGATGGAAGAATGACAGTTCTACATACATGATTCTCCAGGGCCTGCCTGATCATGGTTTGTTGCTCTGGAATACAACTGGCGATGCAACTTGTGCGAGGCTTCGAATCCTTGCCCAGAATAATGATACATTGACCTAAAATGTCGGAGTAGCATTGCACTATGATCAATGGTCAAATGGCCATAATCACCTGTGCCAAGGGTTACACCAAACAATTTCTTAAGGAGAAATCCCCATTCCTTACACTGAAAAAAAAAACATTAATCAATGAAAACGAAGCTACAGAATGCAAGTGGTGATTGATAACCACTATGCAGACAATTATCATACCTTGATATCATGAATATCTATGTGCTGATTGTCATCCTCATCAAAGACAGTTTCTCTCATGGTGAGTGCAATTTCTCTCCATTTGGAACAAACCTGAAAGAGAGAATGTAAACACTTAGTAATAAAACCAAATGACAGTCAATGCTCTCTTTTAATCCAGAGTACAAAATTTGCTTTTCTGGTAATTGAATTTATAACACTGTGTAAACGACAGAATCTCAGTGAATGGATTAATACCTTAACAAAAAATTCTCTGTGTAGCTCTGCTACATATTGAGAAAAGCTTTCGAGAGATGAGTTATTCATAGTTTACCTCTTTTTTTTTCGTGGCTCTTCAGCTGTAGCATTCTGTGCTGCAATTTCAGCAAATTTGGAAGCAACTTCTTTCTGTTTCTTTTCCCATTCGTCAAAGGAATTTCGCAAAAACTTCTCAAAAGCTAAAAAGAAGAAAATGACACTCAGCTATTGAAGCAACTGATAAACTGAAGTATTAAGAAAGGCAGTAACTATATAAAATATCAAACAAATCTCATTCCATTCCATGTAACAACTCGGAGCCCAGTTGTTAATCTTAGGTTAATTCTTAAAAATACAATAAAGATTTATCAAGCCCTGAAACTTAGAAAGCAGTTTCATTTTGTGTAAATAATCTAAAAATACCCTTTAATTTTCTAACCTGGACAGTCTTTGATGTTGACTTCTTCTTGGTGTGTACCAAAATCTCTCTCGAAGAACCCTCGCTCCAGAATATCACTGATGTACTGCATACAAGAAATTACAAAAAAATCACAAATGGTGTTAAATCCAAATATCCGATCTACCATGGCTCACAATATACATAATGTTGATAAAGTTAACAAATAATACTAAGTTTTGTTTAATGATGCAAAGCAACTTCAATAATATTTGTTTGATACAGGAAACCTTTCTACACCAGTTTTTTCCCCTCCAAACTGTTACATTCCATTTCACCGCTTGGATGATGTGCTAATTATGAAGGCTTTTTACCTTTTTTCTTTCACCAAAAAATCTTATGTATTCCAAAAGCTCATCCTTGGCAGCTCCTTTGCTTGACATATAGTATTTTTTCATTTTTTCCAAAGGAAGGGCAGCCATCACGATTGTGTCCATGTTTGTGAGAATTTGTCTTTCTGTGTTACCTTATAAAGTCCAAGATAGAAAGTCAAAAATGAAAAATATTAAGGTCGAAATTAGCCATTGTTTACATAACCACATATTATGTGGTTGACTTATTTCCCAGAGTAAACTAACAAAAAATCTCAATTACCAGAAAAAGAAGCCACATTGATATTAGTTCTGTTTATAGCACATTCTTGCCCTGGTTTCTCCTTTACTGTGATGCGGGAGAAATTTCTTTGGTTGTCTGGCCCATAATACTTAAGGGTGTTATTCAGTTCTTCAAGGGAACCAATCCTGTACGCCAGATACCCCAAAGACTTAATTAGTTGTTCAGTATTGCGCATTTCACAATGCAATGAACACAAGTTAATCTGGCTCAGATCCTCCTCCAGAAGAAACGTAAGGTCATCTCTTATACCTTTTGACCTACAATGGAAGATATCACAAAAAATATTGCAATTATAATTAATATAAATACTTAAAGTTGTTAGGTTTTGATCAGCAGAATATATTTATTGCAAAATTTTGGCCCACTTGGATCATATTTGATTTAATAACTGTCTTTAATTTTAGAATGACACAGCAGAAAAAAAGTTACCTGCCAATATTGGCTTTTGATACTAGACATCCAACACATGTTTCATCTAAGTTGGCACCATGCTGAGTACATGCCTGTTGAAATTTATTTCATAAAAGAACTGTGAAAAATTACTTTAATCTGTGATAAGTACTGTCATTCATAGTTGAAAAATATAAGACATTAGAGCATTTTTTGCAATGCAACAAGCAAAAGTATAATCATATTCTAATGGGTTTGCATAATTATATGCTTTAAATTTGCTGCAAAGCATGCTTTTAAAATAGCAATATTATTTGGTAAAACCAACCAGCTTGACCTCAAATGTGTTGGTGCAAATTAGAAGTATGCACTTCACACTGGACCAGTAAATGAAAAAAGTCATCTTGCTTATGTTTCTTGTTTATATTTGTTTATGATAAATCAGTACAGAAAACTAGTTACTTACCCTTATTGCATCACAGAAAGCACAAAACTGGCAAGAGAGACCCTTTCCACCAAGAGCAAAGTTTTCATCTTCTGGCTTTGCCAATAAAATGAGCAGTGCTTTGTAGTCTATGGTAACTGCATGGAAAACATATATATATTAACATTATAGGATATAAGTACTTTATAAATGATTGTCTAACCAGACTTGATGAGACAATGATATGTTTCTTAGTAGAAATATGGAGTAGAAATAGTAAAGAAAACAAAAAAGAAAAGAGATAAGATATGTATTATATAATAGAGATGATTTGTAATTCTTTTGAGACATGCATAATCATAGTTAATAACTCTAAAGAATTTGATCAGAACCTGTGAAATTCAAGTTGTATTTCTTTCCATCCACTAAAAGACCATGCCTTTTAATCTGGTTTTTCTGGACTTTCAGAACAGCAAGTAATTGTTTCAAGCTCTCCCTGAATTTCAAAAGAAGTAGGTTAATAGGAGTTTCTGTGTAATTAATGGTCATGGATGACAGTCATCCATCACTCTCTATCTTTCTCCCCTTAATCCTTCCTTTAAAAATGTTGTATTCATGCAATTCATACCTTTTTTCTTCGCAGTTGCCAATTGCAATGGGATAAACAGAAAGGGCACTTTCAGATGACTTCTCTTTAAACCCTATTGGCACAACACCCACTGCAACCTGACTTTTCCCTGTGAGAAATATTTAGAAAAAATTCAATAGAGACATAAAAATGTTATGTACATGGCCTGCTTTTTTAATTTAGGTTTTAACAAAAAATGTAAAATGGACAAAGTTGGTTTTGATCCACCCTCAAATTCTGGCATGTGGTCAATATTTTATAATTTCTAAATTATGATGTTATATCATAATATCAATAAGTTACAAGTGCTATCGATTTTGAACATGTTTATTGCTGGCAGTATAATTATGGCCAATGCAGTATTAGTACTCATTGGTGTTGGACTCACATTGATACAGTGGCATCTTTCCTATCTTATCTGTTTCTGCAAGTCATGAAACACTATTGTTTTATGTGTTGTCGTTTTTCTTTTTTTTTTCTTTTTTTCTTTATTTTTTTTTTTTGCACTTTCAGTTTAAGGAATAATTATTACCTCCAAGAGGTCGGCCATCAATCTTTATGTTGAACTCGATTTCAGACTGATCAGATGAAGCATATAGTCTGTGTTCTCTTATAGCCCAGACAAGAGTAGTTGGGAGATCAACACAGCAAGCATCAAAACTGGTGTTCATTTTGTTGACATTCAGTGTCTGGCGGACCACCTTGAAGATCAGGGCCTTTATTGCCTTTACTTGATTTTTGGTGATTAGTATTGGTGTGTCTGAATTTCTCTATATAACAATAGAAGGACAATAATACGAAAACTTAGTATAAGACAAGAGTTTTTTTGACTGAAAGGAATGAAGGTGAAGAGAAAGAAAAAAAAGGAAGAAAGGAAGAGAAAGGAAGAAAATAAAGAAAGGAAGGAATGAACTAAGGAAGGAAAATAAAAGGAAGAAAATTATAATATGCATAATAGAAAAAAAGCTTACTCCACTTCTTCCAAGATGTGTAACATTCAGCATGGTTTGCCAAGCAGAATCTGGTAGTCGAGTTTTCAGCTTGAAATACAAAAGTGCCCAGTCAGGTACCCTCATTTGGCACAAAATTTTATGCGAGACATCGTCTGAAAAAAATCCCCATATTCCATTTTTATTACCCTTTGATTCCAAGATGCGATTGAAAACCTCTGAAATTATATTCCTGACTTCATCCTTTTCCTTTTCTGCGCCAGTGACATAGAAATGTCCGAGAACAGACGAAATTGACTCTTTATGTTTAGCACAAATGTCTTTCAACGACGAAAATATATTCTCACATTTTAGTGCTACCATTTTTTTTCTAGTTGTGGAGCCAAGGGTATCATTTCTAGTAACTTCATCAGCACTGGAAGAAATGGCGGGAACTTGCATTTCTGGTGCTGATTTCTTGTAATGGGCAGGTTCTTCCTCTAACTTTGCTATCTGTGCACTTAGGTTATTGAGCTTAACTGTGTGTAAAGTGGTAGATATGTACGTCGTGTTTTCCCTCTGAGAAAGCGTTTTATCGTTTTCCGACTCCAAATCAAGCTTGTTTAAAGATCGGAAAGCAGATTTCAATAAATATGACCTTTCGAAGCCATTCGCCGGAAATTCGCGCTGGCGCAGAATGCCAACCAAAAGGCCAAAAGTAGAAGTAACGTATACATGACTTGGCTGCTTTTGGCCATTACTAACTTCCAAGGTACGTGTGCCGCCATTCCTACGAACATACAACTCCTCTCTTTGTATGTACTGGATTTCGGAAGGGAACCGAGTGAAAATGTAATTTTTCGCGTAATCTCGCGGTCTCACTCCACATACTTCTTTTTCCAGGAAGAACCATTGCTTATCTGGATCAAGAGAAGCACCATGCACTTGAATGGGCCGAAAAGCATCGGACAGAGAACACTCCGCCATCGCTTTTCGGCGGCAAATGCTGCGTTTGAACAGGTCATCTTACAAATAGAACTTGAATTTCTTCGACTTACTTCTTGTTGTTATGGGTGCCGCTGACCAGAAAAAACACTGGCTTATAAACATAAGTTCATTGTTATGTCACATAAAAGTCAAAGATCGATTACAAACTAATGACTTAATAAGTTGACCAAAGATGAAGTCTAAGTAAATGAAACCGGTCTCCACCCAAAATAGGGACTGCAAATTGCAAACTAGTCTTTCATGGCACTCTCGTACAAATAATAAACAAAGGGTCAGTCAATAATCATAATGATCAGATAATTTACGCGTACATAGTTTAGCAGTATTGATGCATTTAATTCAAGATTGCACACGAAATTGGGTTTCCTTGCCGTTGTCTATAATAATGTTTCCCACGCAGCCCCAGCTACCTCTGTTAACAAAAATAAACATAGCACGGTGCAATTAACACTTTTTATAATGTTGCATTGTTCCTGGGAGTGGTAAACTCCAAGATGATGAACAGATCCCTTCGGCAGGCAAAATAAAGACTGCTTTCTTCTAATTGCATAATGCGATTGATAGGATACTGTCAATGCACAGTCTTTTCTGATTGGTCCGGCTATATTGGTGAACCTACCTACAAATTACATAAACAAAGTCGCGCCACTTTATTTGTGCGGCGTTCTTCAAGATACATGCAGTATGCCTAAACGAGGTAGAGAAAGATGGCGGGATCCCGCATACACATGTAGGGATTGCGAAGCAGTAAGTATATATCTTGAATAATGATTTCAAATGAATCTTTTGCATCTGCTAAAACATAACTATCTACTTTCTAGTACTATGCGTCGTACAGTCAAGAGGAGAGGGAGAGGCGAGTACAGACCTCGTGCAGGCACAGATCAGAGCACAGGCCTGCACCCAGAACACCCCCAGGTTTCTGGAGCATCGACTTCCCCACATCTCCAGAAATCTTGGCATCGGGGATGATGATCGATGGTAAGTCCTTTCCGTATCAATTCTTCATGCCGCGCGTCGCAATCGTCGACGACTGGAATATGAATGTGCGAGAAATATACTTCTTTAGATCAATGTTTTTATTATTTTGATCAGTACCTATCCATTACCAATGTACAGTACTACATTTAAGCCTGTAATAGATTTGGAAAGATATTTATTCTACAATAGATTTTGATGTAGCGTCTTGAATTCTTTGGCGGGTTTTTAAGCCACGTGACCAGTTAGAGCATTTGTTCAAGGAGGCTGAAATCTTTGTGCTCGGACTTTGTGCGCGTATGAGAGTCATAGAGCGGTTGCAATATTATCTTATTAATATAAAACTCTTGACTTTATATACTTTAGGGAACAAGAGGATAAGGTTTTTGATATTAAATGAATTTTGTTTCGCTAAATGAATAAACGACATCCATTATTTTCTTACTACAGCCACAAATGAACCGCTGCCGCCTCTTACAGAGGAGCAAAAAAGGAGGAGGAGAATGAAGAGGAAGAGAAGACTTGATTTCCTCGAAACAGAGAAGAAGAAGGAGGAGGTGAAGGAGAAAGAGAAGAAAGAAGAGAAAGAAAAACAAGAAGATATATAAAAATTGATGTGAGTAAACCTCCAAATATAGGCCCGCATTATTGGCATTATGTATTTCTTGACATGCTTATATTTGGAGGTTTACGGTATAGTAGAATCTTTTTGTCAAACTGATATTTTATAATTATAATTTCTGTACTTAGATTTAGGTAATTTCTGCGGCAAACGTTGTCATGATTAATTCACTGTAATAAAATACTAAAAAAGGAATCTTTGTTTTATATATTTAGTAGCAAGGGAAGTTTGTTTAAAATATCTGCGCGCGATTTATAAAAAACGAAATTCCTCTCAAGTTAGCCTGAGGCATAATAACTGCGAAATGAAAGAAAACCTGGCTACTTTACCGGTTCAGGGTTATGATCAATATCACACAGTGCGCCATCTCTGATTACAAAAAATACCTTATATTGACAACAGGATTAACACGTACACTACATGATGGACGTTACTTCACACCTAAAATATATCTCCCACAGAGGTTTTTTTTCTTGGGCAAAGCTCGTCATGTATTCACCACTTCCTGATATTTGCTGTATGCATCAACAACAACTAAATATGTTCGTCCTAACACTGGACCTTTGAAATCTACATGTAACCTTTGCCAGAGTCCTGTAGGGTAGCTCCATGGGTGAACAGGTGCCTCAGATGGGCTTGCTCGAGTTGCTTGGCAAACATGACATGATCGTACTGTTTCTTCTATTTCAGAATCTATGTTAGACCACCAAACATAAGACCTCGCAATAGATTTCATACGTGTCATTCCAGTATGAGTCTCATGTAGTTCCTCAAGAACTTTATCTTGAAGGGATGCAGGAACAACAACTCGACGACCCCATAACAAGCAACCTTGCTCTAGGGTTAACTCATCTTGTTTGTTCTTGTATGTGATTAAAGATGGATCCACAACATGTGGCCATCCAGTCATAGTGTACTGCAAAACTCTGCTCAGGGAAGGGTCAGCAGCAGTGGCCTTTGCAATCATTTCGCTTGAAACATATGACATACCTTCATTTTCAAGGAAGTAGCAATTGACATTGCGACTTGGTGGTTCCCATGTTTCAGGCAAAGGTAAGCGAGACATTGAGTCTGCATCTGCATGTGCTGTAGTGTTCCTGTATGCAATGCTGTAGTTGTATGACTGAAGTACTAAGGACCATCTCTGTAACCTTGCGGCAACGTGAAGTGGTACTGGACGGTCTGGAGCAAACAATGATAGTAAGGGTCGATGATCTGTAATAATCGTGAATTTACGTCCACTCAAGTACTGATGGAATCTCTTTATGCCAAACACGATGCTAAAAGCCTCCTTATCCAACTGGGAGTAGTTCTTTTGTGCTGGGGTTAAAGTACAGGATGCAAATGCAACTGGACGCTAATGATCGTCAATGTAGTGCGACAACACAGCACCTGCTCCATATGATGAAGCATCACAATATAAGTAGAGGGGTAGGGCATCATTATAATGTACAAGTGTCTGTGATTCAAGTAGCAGTTTCTTAGCATTTATGAATGCCTGTTCCTCAGTCTTTGTCCATCTCCACTCGACATCCCTCTTTAGCAATCTGTTTAAGGGCGCCAGGACAGTTGAATGGTTAGGTAGAAACCTTGAATAAAACATCAGTAATCCAAGAAAGGACTTAAGAGCAGCCACATCCTTTGGACTAGGTGCATTTTTCACAGCCTTGATCTTGTCTTCAATAGGATGGAGGCCATGTCCATCAATCACATGACCTAAGTAAGTAACAGAGGATTTGTTGAATTGACACTTCTTTTGGTTCAGTTTGAACCCAGCAGTAGAGAGTTTTTCTAGGACTTTGGAAAGCGTGTTGAGATGATCTTGTTCATCAGTTATCAATGTAGCAAATGGTCTTTGAGAGACCAGCAAGGGTATTGTCCATTATTCTCTGAAATATAGCTGGTCCAGAGTGCACACCATTTGGAAGTCGTGTGAATGAGTACAGTCCCATGTGCGTATTAACAGTTAGATATGGCTGTGACTGTTGCTATGGGAATTTGATGGTATGCTTGGCTTATGTCTAAGATAGTAAACTGTGTGCACCCTCTTACTGCTTCATGAATATCCTCTATTTTAGGAAGTGGATAGGTTTCAGCATCAGCACAACTATTGTAAGTCACACTGAAGTCTCCACATATGCGAACGTCTTCTGAATCTTTCTTGCCAACCACCACTATTGGTGCAGCGCTGTTGCAACTCTCTTTATCACTCCTTCTTCTTCCATCTTAGCTAGGGCCTTCTCAACTTTTGGCTTTTGTGCATATGCTACAGGTCGAGCCTTGTGAAACTTTGGAGTCTCCTTGACTTTAAGATACTCAGGTGGGCCATTGTAGCATCCCAATCCTGAATCAAACCAATGCCTCATGTCTCTTTAATAAAGAAGTCAGGTCTTGGTTTTGGGTAGCTTTAACATTATGTACTGTCTCTATACCTGGCAGTTTGTGCCAGTCTAGATTAACTTTACTCAACCAATTTCTCCCAAAGAGGGGAGTAGTCCCAGCATTTAAAAAAAGTAGAGGCAATGGATAATTGCTGTTATCATACTCCACATCCACTTTCACTTCTCCTAAGGGTTTTATTTTCTCTCCAGTGTATGTAGACAAAACCACTTGTGTAGGCTTCAATGGAATGTGTGAACAAAATCATAGAAGGACTTGGGAGCTAATGTGAATGCACATCCCGTATCAAGCTTCATCTCAGTTGGAAAACCTTCGATCTTCAGTGGAACTTTTATGTCTGGAGTTGAGACATTGTTCAGTTCAAAAATAGTATACATGTCTCCTTCTAGGTCAGAATGATCTTGTGAAGAATCATGATCAGGTTGCATTGAATGCACCCCAGTCTTCTTACAGACTTTTGCTATGTGCCCTTTAAGATTACATGAATGGCATACCTTGTCTCTGTGTCTGCAGTCTTTTCTTGGATGTCCAGTTCCCCCACACCTGAAACAAGTATAGAATGGCTTCTTTTCTTCAGTAAATTTAGAAGAGTAGTACGATTTTAGTAATTCACAAATTTCGGAGAAAGACTTTTCTTTTGGAACTGAAGGCGAACATAAATCTCGTAGGGTGTTGTAAGTTTTGCTTCCAATCACTGAAATTATAACTGCGACTTTTTTCTTGTCTGCAGCTTTCTTGACTGCTTCCGTAGCATCCGCAGCAACCTGTCCAATATCATTTGCCCCCTTACCACCCTGGGGATTACTGAAATCAACCCTGTCAACACTGTAGTTTCTGTAGTTTCCTCCATAAGGCAACAAGCTGCCAACATGTGGCCACTTTGATAGCAGCCGGCGTTGTCTTGGCGATTGCAGCGGAGGTGATATCTGGGTGTTCTTTTTTTTTTTGTTCTGTAAGAGTGTGCTGCATGATTGGTATGACCACGTCAGTATCTTGGCAACCGTTCTCTACAATATGAATGAATACTTGTTGTTGTAGTTTACCGTTTGCCAACCGCCTTATAACAACACTAACGTGCCAAGATATGCCTCTTTTTCCAAACCCGTCCATCTGTGTTTCTCTGTATGTTTGTGGCAAAAACTTCATTGCCCAGTCTTGAGTAATCAAAACTGAGTTTTCGTCTAGTTTGGCTAGAAGATCTGTGCAGGGCCTATCTTGTTGAACGGAACGCAGCTGGTGCTGTTTCCATGCTTCTATTGCGGCTACTGACTGCTGACAAGTAAATATCATATCGTCACGTTCTTCCTCTGGACGTTTTTCAGCTGTACTTTTTACACTTGACTCAATCGAGGCAAGGGTAGATGTTAGTTGTTCGCACGACGAACAGGAGTGATTGTGGAAGTGGTTGCACTTGGAACGGAAGAAAGGTTGCTTCTTGCGACTCAAGGCGTAGACACAGCAGTGGTCAGGGACGTTTGAGGCATCAGAAATGTGCACCTGTAAGATTTAATAACAATGAGGTCAGTTTTGGACAAAATTAGAAGAGGTATTGGGTAAGCATGGTTTTAAGCATGCTTTTAGAATCGTGTAGCCTTCCCCTCCCCTAATTTTCTATCCTCGCGTGTCTTGCCGTGGAATTTCGATAAGGACTATCGGTATTGCTTAAATAACAAAGACTGTGCGGTCTCACAACACCCAAGTACTATATAATGAAAAAAATATAATGACCTTGTAGTCAGTTTTAATGTACTGTTTCATACTTTTTCAAACAAATCAGCTACAGGAGATTTACATAACGACGAATCAGCAATATCATGACGAAAAGCGTCAAAATCAATAGAACGGATGTTGCGGTACGACACAGTACGGGATTTAGCAGCAGGCTTGACGACAGACAGCCAACAATGAACAGTCAAGTGATCAGATATTACAGGATCATCGAGAAAATAATTGGTGAGAAGATTATCTTCGGATCTTGTGATTATGAGGTCAAGCAGCAGTAAGGGGGACACGCGAAACGTCGGCATTGCTAAAAATCACATATTGAAAAACACCAGCCCCCCCTGGGGTTTTTGGAGCAGTGACGAGGCCGAACTGGGGGTCTTGCGCGATCCGTCGGCAGCGCGATAAGTCCCTTACTGCTGCTGTGTTTGGGTAACGCAAACGGAGGTTAAGATATTCCTTAGATATAGATGGACGCCATCAAAAGCATACAAAACAAAACTGTGCGCAAGCTCAGAACTCAGGTGTTGGATCGCCTGGATGCGGACTTTGCCTTCACAACATTTATGGAGGGAGATACAGATGAGACGATGACAGAAGAAAGAGCAGAAAGGATAATCGATTTGATGCCCGAAGGTGAATACCGTTTGGAGTTAACATTCATAAAGTATTTAGACGGTGAGTGGATAATAGAAAAGGGCAGGAATCCAATACGAGCGTCTGGTAAGCAAAGCTTGTTCGTTCTGAATAAGAATACCAGACCTGGAGCACTCGAAGGAATAGATTTGCTGTTCTACGAAGTAGCATACCCAGTCACCGTGGTTATTTAAGGCGCGTATGAGATCAAGAAACCTGACGTCAAGAAGTTGAAACCAATGCGACATCCGGGTAACTGTGTCGGTAAGTTGGTAAGAGAGTTCTTCGAAGATTCCTCCCGCGGAGGTAAACTAACGCTAAAGAGGAGAGAAGCCATCAGGAAATGGGAAAATGCCACTTACAAATCCGGAGGAACCATCAAAAACATCAAGAAGTTGGAAACCGCGTTAGGAAGGCGCATACACGTGAAAGATATCACCGACGGCGATATCTACTCCGGGACGGACAAGTATGGGGGCAAAGGTGCTCCTATAGTCATTTACCAGCATAATGGACACGCTTGGCGCGAACTTAGGTTCCCCAAAAAGAAAGAAACTAAGGTCTATAAGGATTCTCCGTTGGTAGAATTAGTCCACGAGAACTCCGTATGGTTGATGGATTCAGAAGGAAGTCAATTTATGACGCAAGATGGTACTTTGTATCGACCTGAAGTAGAACACCAACGCATTCAAAGTGCCTGCGAGACCTTAGGGGAAGACTTCTCTGACGAGGTCCTTAGCAGTCGCAGCTTGGACTTCTTGGCCGCAAAGAAAAGAAATGGATGGAAATCCACACCGGAGGAGTTCGGAGATATAGCCAAAGCCTGTGTAGAACACGGTCACGGTGGTCTGTGGAACATGGAGTACGACAAAGATGAGTATGTGTCGCTGGATATGAAACACTGTTACCCTGCAAGTTTTAAAGGTCTGGGAGATTGTAAGGAATATTACGACCGTTACGGACATCCAGACTCACAGTTCTTTCGTGTGTCCTTGGATGGTCACTACGACGCCCCAGCAACGGGATTCGTACGGTTAACCAGCTGGAAGTTAGCAAAGGGCTTACACCCCATAATTTACGCGTGGTATGGGAAGCATTTACAGGAAAAGGAATGGATTCCCATACCCCTTTTGAATTTCCTCGAAGAGCGCCAATTGCTGAAATACACTGCACATGAAGCCATATTGTGTCACTCCTCATTCACAAAATGGTTACCCGAGCATAACCCCACTGCGCGGGTTGTGATAGGAAAGTTCACACAAGGCGCTAAGGAGGGGGAGAAACATATGCAGCGGCGCTTGATAACGGACGAAGGCGAACTAAGTTTCCTTATCGAACGCGCCCACAAAAAAGGGACGATGGTATCCGTGGAGAAATGGGACTATTTCATAGAAGGTCAGAAAGAAAAGAAATGGAATGCACTTTGTTACTACCAAGACCACAGACCACAGTATTATCATCTGCGTGCCAGCATGCTCGCATATGCGCACATTAACCTCCTTGCGATGCTCTTACGGTTCGACAAAGAGGACATCCCGCGCGTAGCTACGGATTCCTTGTATGTAAAGCCAGAGGTGTTGGAGAAGATGAAAGAATTCTACACCGAAGACGAGCTCGCAGAAAGCGGTCAATGGCGCGTCAAAGACGAAGAGATAAAAGCCTGGAGGGCACGTGTGGGGTATACTGGCGAACACCTCCGCGGTTCCATTACGCCTACAAAAGAGCCATTACCGTCAGTTGCAGACCCCATTTCCTACCAACGCTTTTCCTATTTGTACGGTACCGGAGGTAGTGGCAAGACAACGCGTGTTTTGGAACTCTTTCCAAAGATAAAGGTGTTAACTCCTACGCATCGTTTGGAAAGGGAACTCTGCGAAATGGGTTACGACGCACAAACCTACCACAGCTTCTTTCGCTGGAATGGTCAAAAGTGGGTACCGGAAGCCATCCACGACATACCTCCGGTGATACTTTGGGATGAGATTTGCACCGTGCCATTAGAAATACTACAGGAGTTCGTAGACTTCCTCCGTGGGAAATCCCAAGTGATATTTGCCGGGGATCCGTGTCAACCGCCTCCAATAGCCGGAGAGATGCCCCACGAATGGTTAAAAGGAATGACCAGTTACTGCGAAGAAATTAACACCGACTACCGCAGCAAGGATCAAGTAAGAAATCTGAAAGCGGAATTAAGGGGCCTCAGTGACGCCCAGCAATGCAAAACACTGCGTAAACGCGTACGAGCGAAATCCTACGAGGACTTCCTATACAGCTGGCATCCTGAGGATTTGGTGCTGAGCAGCAAACGCGCAGCGCAGTCCCGCATACAGAAAGACTTACTCAAAATACACCAGGAACGCTTCCCAGGGCATCTGGTGCCCATTTGTTACAAACCCCACGACACCCGAATGCAGAAAAGAGACGTCTGGGTCCCCGGAACTAAGACCCGGTTGGAAAACGCAGTAACGCATGATAAGGTTTGGGTGCCCATGAAAATGGTGGAAAGAATTACCTCCCATCCAGACTGGCGTTTGGGTTATTGCATGACAGTCCACAGCGCGCAAGGGCTTACCATAAAAGAAACCTTATGGATCATAGACCAGCGGCTGTGTTGGAGCAATTTGATATACACCGCCGTAAGTCGTGTGGAGTATGCCAAACAGTTAAAAAGAGCCTGGGGTCCGCATTTACGGTAAGATAAGACCCCGGAAGAAGTAGCAAAGGAGAACATCGCTAAGAAACTCCTTCGCTACAAGCGGCACGACGAAGAAAAAAATATGACGTTCGACCTATGCGTGGACGACGTCTATAAGAAAGGGGCGCGGTGTGCCAAATGTAACATACCGCTACTATGGAAGTTCTTAGCGAATGACGATCAGCAGTTCTCCGTGGATCGCATAAATAACAAACGCGGGCATTGCAGAGGCAACGTAAGACTGACATGCCTAGAGTGCAATCGGGCGCGCGGTGCTGCACTACTCTGAATCTTTAGGAACTATGAGTAACTCTTCCTTAACAAATCCGCGACTTGGGCCATTTAGGTAATACAACACAGGTTGCCCTTCCTTGGTGACGGACTTTGAAATCTCATACGTTTTCAGAGACCAGTTAGGATCCGTGGCTCTCTTACTGCCACCTTCGAGTTCCCCCGGCTGATAGAGGTATCTGACCACTATGTCGCGGGGGAGCTTTTTTTCCTTTAGTCCGACCGCTCTTGAACTTCTGACGTAGGACTTGTGTTCCACGTGCTTCTTTTTTATGGCATCCTTGGGTTTTATTCCCGTAGCCCTGGCCGCCTCGTTGTTCAAAGCCACAATAACCTGAGAGAGCCGCTGTGTCCATTCCTTGTTGCGTTTGGAGGGATCTTCCAGCTCTTTCCAATACTGGTATCCAAAGAGACGCTCAGCCAGGGTTTTATTGAATCTTTCGACAATGCTCTGGCCTCTGTGGTACTCTGCTTCTGCTCTTCTTATCTTAGTGCTGTGGTCTTTCAGGGTCTTGGTAACCACGCCCATGAACTCCGTCCCCGCATCCACTTGCAACAGCTTAGGCCATTTCAAAACGCGCTTATAAATCCTACTTAGGGCTTCTGCGACTTCTGCAGAATCCTTGCTGGTTATGGGTTCGGCGTCCTTGTATCTGCTTGCGATATCAACTACGGTCAAAGCGTATCTATAGGTCTTCCTTCTCACCGTGTCATGTGGTAAGAAAAGCAAATCTGCCTGATGAACTTCGTTAGGGGTATTTACGGTAAAGCTGGGTCTGGGAATGTACTTAGGCACAGGAAGATAAACCTGCCAGATAGTTTGTTTCTTTAACCAATTCTTAGCCGTTTCGTCGGATACCCTGGCTGCGGTCGCGAGTTTCTTGATAGCCGCCACTCCTCTCCAATAGCCTTCGGGTCCGTAGTAAATCCTTTTAAGTTTGTCCTCAGTTCGACCCATTATATGAATTCTAAGACGAGATTGATCTTACGTCCGTTAAAATCCACAGTCTACCGTCCACTTTAATGGTGATGTTTATGCTTTCTACCAAATCACAAGGCAAGTCATAGTTTAAAGAAATGGGCGTGTATTCTACCAGGTCGAATGGATTACCTTTAGGTGAAAACTTAGACATAAGAGTGGAGGGATTTCCGTTGCTGTAACTGTGGACCAAATCGCAATAGACTTCATAAGAGGATGCGACTTTCCAACCTACGGGAACTGCCGTGTTGGTAATTGACTTACGCTGAATTCCAAGTAAAGATCCCAATGGTTCGAACTTTCCGAGGGACAATGAGAAACCGTTAGGTATGTTATGTTTGAGGGTCATTTCATGCGGCAACCCTGTGGTAAGAGTATAACCGTGTTTGGCGAGCTCCTTAGCGAGGGTGATAGGGGTGTAATGTCCATCTGGGAGCATTACGCCTTGGAAACTGTTAGGCTTCTTTTGCGTGGTGATCATGCCATTAATTAAATTATACCAAGAGTTGTACAAAGAGCAACTGACCAGCCGAACCGTATGGGCTCTGATGGGGGGATTCAAATAAGTGGTAAAGTTATTCTTATCGCTTTCCAAAAAGACGATCATTATATTAAATACTCCAAGGCTGCGCCTCCTGCCAGCCCTGCGACTCCTACGAAGACCAGCTCATTGTCTTTTTGCTTCTTTGACGGCTGGTAGTAATTCTTAAATTGAGGCTTTCTCATTCTAAAGTCGGGGTGCGCCTGCGCATAAAGTTTAAAGGCGTAGTCCGTGTTTTCGAAGTTCTTATCCGCCTGCATTTTGTCTTGGTAGTTCTTATCCAACCAATCCCTGTAAGCTTGTCTTTTTTCATTCCAAGCCGCCACGTCCCTTTGATATTTCTCCAGGGCTAAGTCATGCCTTTTCCTCTCGGCATCGCCTTTGTTGCCTCTAACTAATCTATCCAAATATTGACCACCATAATTAGCTCCCGTGAATGCTAAAGCCGCAATAACGCCACCTACCAATACGCTTACCATATATAAGGGCGCGAGCGTAGCTCACGGCCTAGGCAGGTACTTTTCCTTCTGTAGGTAGTCCTTAAGGGCAATGCTACCTGCTACTGCAGCAGTCATCTTAGCAAAGCCCGTAATGCTCTTGCTTGGGTCTTCAGTAAAGTCTTCTTTGAGCACTTTCTTACCTACCCAACCAATACCTGCGACAATAGAAGTAATAATAGCTGCATCTTCGACGGTTTTCATCAATGCTGACGACATTATATTACAAAGCGAGAAGGTTATTCCAAATGGAATGACCTTGCTATTCCATTTCGGGTATCTTACTTCTCTTAGGGGGCTCCACATGCACGGCCTTGAATTCTACCTTTGGTTTCGCGGCTTTCCACTGAAAGTAGAGACTGCCTGCGGCTATAGCGACTCCCAACGCGCCAATAACGTACCCCAGGTCGATGTTCCAAAATGATTCCTCTTCCTCCTTCTTTTCTTCTTTCTTAGCTTTGTTCTTCCTGTTCATCTCCGCGAGTTTTTTCCCCGCAGCGACTCTACCCGGAGCTTTGGGCTTGGTGATCTTTTGCTCTCGAGGGGTTTCCTCCGCCTTTGTTTCGGTGTCACTCATCTTATATCTAAGGACTTGAAGGACTTGACAAGTAACTTGACGACGACTTGATAATGACTTGACGACGACTTGATAATGACTTGACTAAGTCCCGTGAATGACTTGACGACGACTTGATAATGACTTGACTAAGTCCCGTGAATGACTTCAGAAGGACTTACATCGACTTGATCAGGTACCTCAGCAAGTGCTGCCTTGAAGATCTCCTCGACTTGCTTATCTTTTTTGTAGTCCTTCCAAGACACCAGTACCTCCTTCAAGTCGACATGCTGAGCTACGTGCAAAGCCAAAGATGCGACTGCCATTAGCTTACCGCACTTCAAAGACAACCACCCACAGGTTATCTTAAGTTCTTGAGCGATAACATAGTCCTCGCTTATGTCCTTCCGCAGTTGATCCACGTCGTCTATGGGCAGTGCAAGTCCAAGCAGTTTGGTGGCCAGCTTAATAGCGGAGTCTGCTACGGCATTCGTGGTTTTACTTGCAAGGGCAGCTTCGTACCTTTTATGGAACTTCTTAACCTCCTCTTCAGACAACTTATTAACTTGCTCATGTGTCAACTCCTTGCCTATCATTTCTTTACACTTTCCCGATGACACCAGGACGTTAAGTTGTTCTTTAAGGTTACTTTCTGTGGGGACTTCATCTATCAACTGCTCAATCTCCATATATGTTAACGGAATACGGAAACCTCAAAGAGAAGATCATCTTAGAATGTTGGTGTGTCTTTAAATGCCGCATGTATTCGTGCAACTGTTCCTTAGATATCTCGCCACCGTAGTCGGAGAGAATGGTTTCCAAATCACTCCGACTGGGAGTGTAGAAGACGACAAGGGAGCCTATGTTTTCCCTAAAAGGCTTAGAGACACTGGTAAGCTGCTGCGAGAGCAACCAAACGCTAATGTTGTCATGCCTACCGCTGAAGGCGAGCTTCACTAATTCGGATGTGCGTCTTTTTACGTCGTCCCCACATGCAATGTCATCAAGAATTAAGAGGGTTTGCGTATCCTTGGGGAATTGTTTATGCCAAAACTTCAAATGGCTGGATAACTCATTAGGGTCTAAGATATCCACAAAGAAGTCGTCATCTTTCACGCCTACGCCTGTCCAGGTGCGGTTATTCACATAGGTAGGGCATAATAACACTATGTAGTCGAAACGGTATCTAAAGGGTCCTAGGAGTTGCTCCACTACGAACTGCGTTTTACCACAGCCGGTTGGTCCTACTATCAGAGCATTGCAGGGAATATGTTCTGGGTACATTATATATACGATGGACCCAGTGGAAGCAGTAAGAAGGATTGCCGGCGACATGAAAGATAAAAGGAACACCATAGAAATGCAAAGGGAGGAGATTGACCGTTTGAAAGAGCGCGTGCAGGAATTGTATGATGAAATGTGCGGTCTGAAGCGCGCGGAAAGGTTTGGTGCGCTGATGACGATGGCCGATTGGGCTGCGGAGTCCGTAAAGGATTTCATGCGATATCCACTGTAGGATGTTAACATTTAGGTTAAATCTTTGTTAAGTATATGCTATTTCAAAGAGTGTCTTAGAATGTTGACGTTTAGGTTAAATATTTGTTAAGGAATGATACTATCTCTTAAAGGATGTGTCTGAGAATGTTAACAATTAGGTTAAATATTTGTTAAGGAATGATACTATCTCTTAAAGGATGTGTTCGATAAGGAATGTCGAAATAAATGCATGTTAAACAGGGAATCATTTCTTTAGGCGCGTTATCCCTTAACAAATATTTAACCTAAATGTTAACATTCTAAGGTACGTTTCTTAAGAGGCACGTTATCCCTTAAGATAAAGGTGCCTGATAATGTCAACATTCCTTAAAGTAATAGCGTTAACAATAAGGTTAAATATTTGTTAAGCATCAACATACCTCAAAATAAAGGTGTCTAATAATGTTAACAATTAGGTTAAATATTTGTTAAGGAATAGCATACCTCGAAATAAAGGTGTCTAATAATGTTAACAATTAGGTTAAATATTTGTTAAAAAAAGGATGTTATATAGAGGTTAACGTACTGCTAAGTATAAATGAACTGTGCGGTGTGTAAGAAGAAGTTCAGCAGCAAGCAAAGGCTACAATACCATGTCCGTAATGGTGTTTGCACAAAGGAATTAAGTAGTAAAGTTTGTAAGGATTGTGGTAAGGAATTCAGTACTGTTCAAAAGATGCGACGACATCAGGATAAGCGCATTTGTATACTTTGCAAGGGCTGTAATAAGGAATTCCCTTTAGGAATGAAGCAGCACTTAAAGAGAGGAGTTTGTGATCAGACCAGACAGTGTAGTTTCTGTAATAAGGTACTTAGTAGCCGACAACGTCTTCAAACGCACAGGAAAACGCACGAAGTAAGTTATAAGCTCCTCTTTGGGGCATATGACTTAGAAGGAGTGGATTGTTACCAATGTGCGGATTTGATGAGTCGCTGCCCGCATAAAGAGGATTACTTAAGGAATCGCATAGATTACCATAAGAAGATAATCCGTACTTTCCCCTCTTTTGAACGCGCCGAAGGCGTTCCGTGGACTAAAAGGGAGTATTGGAGGCAAGAGTGTGATCGTTGTGGTTGTGTCAGAGAAGAAGAACATATCTTCAACTGTCTAACCTAAATACCTTTCGGAATGGTATCCTTAACAAATATTTAACCTTATTGTCAACATTCCTGAGGCACTCCTTAGAGTGGTTCCCAGGTATCCTTAACAAATATTTAACCTAAATGTCAACATTCTACAGGGCATTTCATAATAGATTCCAATCCTACTTAACAAAGATTTAACCTAAATGTCAACATTCTGGTTAGATATATGGTAGCGCACGCAATGGCATTCCTTGGAGGATTCCTGATCGTCTTAGGTATATATGGACTGTATTACCTGCGAACCCCCAGCAGACTGCATTATCCCTTGTAAGCCGCCAATACCCAAACCAAGAAAAAAATACACCTGCCTTCATTGCAGCAAGGTATTTCTCGAAGGATCCTTTGTGGGGCATTGGTGCCTGGCGGATCCTAAAGCGCAGCGTACGATGGTAGACGCACTTAAGAGTGAAGAGGAGACTCAGGCTCCCAAGTAACTATGTCAAATACCCATCTACCATCCTTCTTACCATGACTCATAACATGTGTGACCTGCTGCCCCTCGATGGCGTACCTTATTCTATCAGGCGCCCAAAGGGTGTATGTTCTTTTTTTATTCTTTAACACCAAGCGCAGACGGTCAATGTCTTCAAAGACGACGTAATTCTTTACCTCGTAGATTTCTCCTATGGTCAAATCCCTCCAGTGTGTCTGGATGAACTTTATCTCATTGAATTTATCCTTGTCCATATATTCTATGAAATATCTTTAAGTGCGTCTTTAAAGTGTCTGCGTTCCTAAAGCGCTTGCAGCAATATGCACAAGGTAAACGCATTCCACGCGCATACTTTGTGATGGCTCTGCAGATGTCGTCGTAGTCGTTGCTGATCAGCACCTTGTAACCATTCTGCTCATACCTTTCCAATAGCAGGCGTTGACTATCAGATAATACCCCGTTGCCTTTTGGAGTCTTTAGCTCGATGCAGAAACCACGGTATTGCACGTGTGCATTCAAGATGAGCAGGTCGGGTTGGCCGCGTTGGTATCCTTTCTGCCAGCAGTTTATGCGCTTGTTTGACGTGTCTTGTAGTTCGCCCAGGCCAGGGGCTATGAGCATTTGAGGGTAATACTTGCCGATGTAGTCCACCACCTTTTTATGTAGGTCAAACTCATTCTCTATCTTAAACACCAACTTGTTAGGGCTGTCAAAACGCCTTTCAATTTCATACTTACCGGTCTTCCTTAACGCAGGCAGTACCTCACCCAACACCCATTTTCTGAACTCCTTGGCTGCGGACTTCCCAGATCCAAATATCAATTCGTAAAGGCCCATTTCAGTGACGTAGGTGGAATGTGGCTGCGCATTAAGGGTGTGGACCAGATTGACACCCTTTATAGACCCCAGAGTTACCCTGTTTTCCTCTGAAACGTGATCTCTTACTGCGTTTCTGGAGTTGGCGTATTCTAAGGCATTAGCCACGGACTTCGCTTTAAAGTACAGATTGTCGCCTTGCACTATGCATTGCAGTTCGTTGTCGTTGTTTTCGAATACGCGGAGCATCGTATATCTAAGGAATATTTAACCTTAATATGCAACACTTTTAAGTTGGTTCATTTCCACGCTCAGTTGCGCGTCTGACACCACAAAGATGTAGCAGTTTATCTTAGTAGTGTCGCTGGCATGCTTGGTGCGCTTGATCTCCAAAGTAATACCATCTTGGGTATTTACCAACCGCAGACCCTGGCCATGCATGCTCTCATCATTAGTAGTGCGCATGTCAATCCATAACGCATATTTATCCTTAAAGAACTCCTTTGGGGCAATTTGATCGCCAAACTTCTGCATTGCCTCCCGGTACATGTCTTCAGGTTTTATCCCTTGGGAGTAAACCTTGTTTGGTACTCCGTTAATATTCACGCCGACATTGGTGATGTTGGGGTTAAAGAACGCCTCGGAGTCGCGCAATCCTGCGGTGTATGTTTTTGCAAACAGCAACATTAGCCCCGTTAAACTGCGTCGTGGTATATTAATACTTTGGTTGATGACCTCTTCAACGTTGTTCGTGAAGCTAAACGTTTTGTACATTACTACGTGGTCGTAAAGGAATGCTTTACCGGCACTGTATTCCATGCCTGCGCTACGAGCGATATCTTCAGAGTACACGGTCTCGTACTGCTGCTCCAAATTAGTGATAGAATATGGCTGCGCGGCTGACGAACTTACGTCTTTTCCTTGCAGGATGTTGGTCGTATCTGCCAAGGTTACTTCGAACTGCAGTTCAGAAAGCTGTCTTGGGTAATACGCACCGTGGTTTGTTATTACTTCAAAGTCCAATGGAATGAGATATTTGGTGCCGTAGGCTGTCTTTATTTCATCTTCTCCTGAGGCGCTGGCGGTTGCGCTTCTTACCTTACGTATGGCTTCACTTGCTATTCCTTGTTCTATCCTTTGTGCGCGGTCGAAGGCCGTCAACCACAAATCTTTGTATGTGGTGTAAAGATCGTACCTGTTTAAGTCCAACAGGGATTCACCAGCAAACTTGATTCTCATCTTAGAAACAAGGTTCCTGCCTACGTTATTAACAACATAACGAATGTCTGCGGTATCTGGTTGAACTGCTAGGTCAAACCTTAACGCCAGGGTGCCAGGAACCAATACTAAGTTATCCGTTAGACGGGGAACGCCTACATACAAGGTTTCTCCTGGTTTGGCGCTAGAAGGAGTAAAGGTGACCCGGTGAAAGGTACGTTCTGCTTTTAGTCCGCCAACCTGCTTAGGAAGGAGGTTAGGATTTAACTTTGAGCTTATCATATATAATGGAAGCAGAAGGAACGGATTTTGATCCCCTTACCGAAGAAGGTCAAGTAGATATTAATGACGAAGAATACGAGTCTTTACTTCCTAATGACAACGTAGACCAAGAAGGCCTATTTGACAAGCTAAGACGCAGATATGGCAGCAGCAGGCTCCGCGCTGCTATGCGTTCTTTGAGAGACAAATTCAGGTCTAAGAATCCATACACGCCCGTTCCAGAATATTTGCAAATGGAAGACTTAGGACCCGTTCCCGAAGCCCCCAGCGCTGCATGGCTTAGCCAGATTCAGGAACAAATGAACGAATCCATGGATGAAGAACCGGACGACTTTGATAGGATCAAGGAAGAATTCCCAAACTGGGACCCAGACAAAGCCCAAGTAATGTTCAACGATGATAACGAATGGGGTAAGGAAGTCATAATAGCAAGGTTAAATAGGTCTAATGCTAAGCCATACATTATCAAGGACATAAATGGCAAATACTACCCAGATAAGAATATTCCTCCGACCCTTAGGAAGGCATTGGGGGAACCCAACTTAACCGCGCAACGAGGCTCGGCTAGGGAAAAAACGCGAATGGATCTCAATAAGATCCTTAAGGCGGCAGCTAGATTACCGGTCGCTGCAGGCGGATATGGAACACACGAAGAGTTAAGGGCGCAAGTAGGAACGCTGAGCGAGTCACTCCAAACCAAGACAGAGGAAGTTGCTACACTGAACACTCAGAAAAGGGAATTGGAGGCCAGGATAAGTAGATTACAGACCTTACCAGTAGACCTTATAGAGAAATCCACTAATGCACATAATTTAGCGGAGGCGCATAGAGAATTAGCCGAGGTCAACGAACGAAAGGAGGCAGTTAATGAAGACTTACGACGAATCACCAGGGAGCGTGAGGACCTTTTGAGAGCAAGTGAGGATTTGGCGGCTCTCAGGGAATCTTTCCAGGATCTAGAAGAAACGATGAATGAAAGAGAAGATGAATACATGGAGGAAATGAGATCGAAGGGGTATTCTCATGGGCAAGAAAAACAGGCTTATGAGCAACGCATTAGACAGATAACGAAAGAGATGATAACTGCGAGGAAGAACTTTGACAACGCGGTTAAGAATGTTGGACATAAAGATGCAGAACTTAAGCGCTTGAGTGAAGAGCTGGAGTCCTCAGTAGCTGAAGAGCGACGGTTAACCTCGGAAATCGTCATTAAGGAGGAGCAATTAAGACAAAGAGAGCAGGCCATTGAGGATTTGGAGTGGCAAGCCAACCGGCAGCGGGAAATAATTAATGACCTGACACGCCCTGAAGAGGAAAGGGAGGCTGCTCAAAAGGAATTAGAAACCCTGCAGGAAAGAGTTGCGGAATTACGGGCACAAAAGGAAAAGCTGGAAAAAGAATTAGGACTCACCACCAAGGAAAAAATAAAAAGAGCTTTGGTGAAATATGGCATTCCGTTGGCATTCGCGGCTGCCATTTCCTCCGTAGTAGGTGTGATCCTTAGCTCCCTTAAAGCTACGGGCGCAGGCGTAAAGGCAGCAGGCAAAGGGCTGGCGGACTTGGGTAAAAAGATGGCAGCCTCTTTACCTGGGCTGCTCGGTAGTGTCCTCTCTTTGGTACTTAGAACCGGCGGAGAACTGTTAAAGTTCGTGGGGAATAACATTTGGATCTTAGTCGTAGCTATCGGCGTGGTTCTTTTGAAGAAGATGAAGGTGTAGGCTTATCCTTATGTATTACTGGAGGCTTATCATCGTCGGACATCCGAGGCATCCTCGACTGGGGATAAGTAAAGATAGTATTCGCGCCGCCTTGATAATTTGGTGCTAGCGGTATGGCGGTCATAGTGCTAATGGTCTTATGATTCCAAGTGGCATCATCGGTAGGTTGAGATGTACCGGCAGCATTTATTAGCACGATGCCTCGTTTTACTGCGGTCGCACCTCCATCACTGGGACGAATTTGCAGCTTCGCATATTGGCAGCTAGCTATCATGTGAAAAGACACTGGAGTTATATCTTCTGGGCTTCTCGGATATGGTTCACATGAAAAATGGGTTGAATGCCTAGCATTATTTTTTGTCCTGTAAGGCAACAACGGATGGTTAGCCTCATCAACAAGCCTAAACCCGGCATTGCATGACCACCCCGCAGTAATGCTAATAGTGCACATGATCAATCCTAATCCCCCAACCTCCACCCACAATCCGGTGTCATGCCATTCGTCGTTTACGTAGTCCTTCTCCTCCAAATAATAAAGAAACCAATCTTCCTTTGCGTGCGGATTCATATATTTAAAGACTAACCACCGTAAGAGTGCTAATGGTTGCGTGATTATATTTCGTGTCCCTTTGATCCTGTATGCTATTTACGCAAACGTCCCCAGTGTCATCTACGCGTATTTGCAGCTTTACCTTCCCATGACAATCGGCAACCATGTGGAAAGTCCAAACCGATAGATTCTCGGCGCTACCGGGGTTGGGCTCTACAGAGAAATGTACGGGCTCCCTGTTGTTTGTCTTAACACGCATGGGCTGTAGTATGCCATTCTCATCTAAAAACCGAAAGCCGACGTTAGCATGGCTGCTCGTACCAATACAAATGCTGCAGAGGATTAACTTCTTTCCTGAGTAGTTCAAGTCCACGGACATGCCCGTGACATCAACCCAAGATGCTTGGGTGTATTTTTTCTCACCTGTGTAAGTCGTATAAACGCAATCCATTCCGGATACGTAGGGGTTGTTCATCGCCATATATAAAGACTCAAACCAACACTCGCGGCTGCCAGTCCGGCTTTTAGTAAGTCATGGTCATATTCCTCTCTTTTCTTAGGCTGTTCAACCATCTTCTTAGGCTGTTCGACTAAATGCACCTTTTTAGGCTGTTCAACTAAGTGCCTCCTAAGCGTGTCAGAGTTCACGTCGTTCACCCCAAACTTCATGTCCTTAGTAGCTTTTTGAAGTTTGTTGTTGTATCCTACTACGGAGCCAGTATTCATGGATAAATTACTGGGCATTAACCAACAACCGGGGGCTACGGCATAGTCCAGTCGGGCTTTAGAATTTTGTATGGCTAGCTGGTAACGCTGTACGCCTTTGCTAATGTCGCCCTCCAAAATTGAACTTTCAAAGAGGATTAAGGCTTCTGCTCTGGTCTCTTCTGCAGCACCGGTATTTCCAATTATGCTTGATCGGGTATTTACCTGAGCTCCAAGGATAGAATACACGTAAGCTTCTATGCTGCGGTTCAAACGGGCAAGGCCGGCTTTGGTTAGTCCTTTACCTACTTTGGGTATGAAATTAAAGTACTGCTTTGTGTGTTCGTCGTTGGTAATACGGATGATCAAAGGATTATCTCCACCATATTTACCACCCTCGTCTTTGAACAGAGGTCCGTCTCTAACTTCTTTGGAGGTTTTAGCATTTGGTTCGAAGAAGGTGCTGCTATCGTAAGTTACTTTATGATAACCCGTGTCCCATCGTAGCCGCAATGCATGGACTTCCTTATCACTTAGCCTATGTCCTCCAATTCCCCAATAAGCCCAGATGTGACCCAGACCATTGTTGGCTCCGGTAGTGCATCGGAAATCCTTTCCCACGACTCCAAACTCTTTACACAGTCTGTCGTAGGCAGGTGAGTCGTATTTATTGTCTCTGGGATCGAACGCACTGTCGCCTGGTAGGGTAATAACACCCATCTCATGTAGTATTCTTCGGACGGTGAAGTGGAAGTGAAACATAAATATTGAATTCTTCATCAAGTTCGCACTTACGCCACAACCGCTGGTGGCACACCAGACAGCAAAGTTCAATTGCTGTGGCCAATAACGCATATTGGGTCCACTTAACCATTCATGCGCTTCTTTCGCAGTGATGTGGTTTATAGGAACTTCCTTGAAGATATCTCGCACCTTCAATGGGAAGGAATTACTGCTAGAGATCCGCATGTTCAGCGTTAAGTCCAAACTTGGGCGTTTGTCAAATGAAACTGCGGGTATCGGATAAGTACTGGTACTAAATAATAATTCATTCGACCAACTGGGCTCTATCTCCGCGTTGCTGTACAACGACTTATCACCATAGTAAATTCCGTCAGATCTGCGGTTGAATTTATTTGGATCTGATTGTGGAAACATCTTCCTATAGAAATCCAAGTTGGTATAATCCCTGTTGTCGTGATGTGGCTGCTCCTCTATATCGTTCCCAAAGGCGTCGTACATTATTATATAATGGATGTCATACCATCAGCACCTCAGTTGTATCCAGAAATACCTAAGGGCCCAAATGAGATGAACGCTGAGAACTTTCGCTTGAATAAAGCAAACTTAATTCTGGCTTACTTCGAAGGCCAAGTGAAACACTATGTGGAGGTTAGGAAGAAATATGCCAGAGCTAGGAGCATATTACATAAAATTGCGATAACTACAGGATCTCTATCCGTAGCATTGACAGGTACCGGAGTTGCTACTTCCCTTACCGGCCCTGGAATAGTCGTCGGCGTTCCTTTAGCCGGCGTAGGAGCAGCTTGCGGTATCGTATCCGCTGTTACAACAGGCATTATGAAACAGTTGTCGGGTAAGATATCCAAGCACGACACACATATAGCCCTTGCAAGAGCAAAATCTAACACCATTGCCGATTTGGTCTCCCAGGCCCTGCGGGACAGAAAGATAGACGATGTAGAATTCTCTTTGATCCTTGCGGAAGAAAAGAAGTATGAGGAGCTAAAGTCGGGCAATAAAAAAACCATCGTGAAAGATCTTTCCGAGGAATCTCGAAGGAAGATCTATCAGGAGGCAAAAGAGGAGCTGCAAAGAAAACTCGCTCAGTAGACATCTGCTTTGAAAAGAACGTAGGGGGATTTCGGCTGCACATTTCATCTTCTCGGAATCCATTCTAACAGCGGGTGCCGGGAGTCAATTTTATAAAATATTTCGTAGATTACGTCAGGGTAATAAGGAATATCCTTATCCAGACGACAGAATAACCACTCGGCCCTTTGCATGTCTGGGACGTCGGGAATACGCCTACCGGTAATTTCAGACAAAAGATAGGGAATAGCTTTGTAATATTTCCCTAGCTTTAATTTTTTCAATGTTTTCCGTAGACTTCGCGTGGTTGGTTCTTCTAAGTGGTCTATAATCCTTTCCATTACTTCGTCATCCAAATATACCGGTCGTAAACCTTGGATATGACTCATCCAGTCTCGGAAGCATTTTATCCTTTTGTATGGGGTCTTCTTACGACCTCCGTTAGAGTAATATTGTTCCCTGGTAGCACAAGGCACGGCATTACGAATATTCTTACCACACTCGTAACACTGTGCCGACGTGTCGTCTTCTATTTGCATCTTCTTACCACAACAAATATACTTATTTGGCTTAGTAGGTACAAACTTGGGTTCCAAGCACTTTACACAGAAGTCGTAAACAAACTTCTTACATTCGTGCATCGTATATCTAACATATTTTTCGACCTCCGTTTGCGTTACCCAAACACAGCAGCAGTAAGGGACTTATCGCGCTGCCGACGGATCGCGCAAGACCCCCCGTTCGGCCTCGTCACTGCTCCAAAAACCCCAGGGGGGGCTGGTGTTTTTCAATATGTGATTTTTAGCAATGCCGACGTTTCGCGTGTCCCCCTTACTGCTGCTGGTCAAGAGCATGGCCACTCTTATGGGTTGGTGTTGTTGAGTTAAAACAGTAAAGTGAAAAACAGTCAAGAAGTTCCATAAATTTTTGAGCAAGATTGTCATCATTATTATTGTCAACATGAATATCCATGAAATCTCCACAGATCAGTAGTTTTCCAGGTGAAATATCCAGGGATTCTAACAAAGACGAAAATTCTTCATGAAATAGATTGAGCGATGACGAAGGAGGACGATAAACATCAACAACACGGATAATATGATTTTACGAACGAAATGTCTTGATTGTCCATTGATTCAAAGGAATTAAACGTGGCGGTTTCACAGAGTTTTACATCAAACGAGTTACGATATATGACAGCAACGCCACCACCAAAACGATCTTTACGATCAACATGTGAAATTTGATAGCCAGAAGGACAAACATCACGGATTGTATATAAAGATTCAGGAGAGTTTTTAACCACGTTTCTGTCACAGCAGAAATATCAAGATTTCGTTCAACAATGTAATCTTTAATTTGGAGAGATTTATTATTCAAGGAACTTGAATTTAGAAGACAAAAACGAATAAAATTATAAAATTCAGTGTAACTTGAGGAATGGCAAGTTGACATGAACAAGTTTTTGACGTTTTTGAATAATTGTTTAACAAACGACGAGAACGACCAGCACGCCTTCCACGAAAACGAAAAATATTTATTTCTTTCAGTAGTGAACAACAATCACGAATAACTTTAGAAGATTGACGACGAATTTTGTAGAGATCAGAAGTAGAATATGTAATATCTGGAACTCGGCGAATCAGGATGGAGGAACGTAAAGGATTCAAATTTGAACAACCAACGGACATATCACGGCAAGGCGTAGAGAAAGTATGAAGAAATCTTGCAAATTGAGGAACATTTAGCAATGGGAATAATTTGTACAACCAGGACCAATAATTGACGATGAATAATCCAACGAAGAACGTAGTGATGACAATAAATTGTAGGACGATGAAGACAACATAGATGTGGAATTCAAACAACGGAAATTAATGACAGTCATTTACAGATATCGAGGGGCCAGGATTTAGTTCTACATCCATACAAATTGTAATGACAGTCGGAAGATCATGTCCAGGAATAGAAAGAGTAATGAAACCATGTTTTGTAGTCTTTGAGACAGCGAAGGAGGCTTTTTTGTAACCAGTAGATATCAACTTTACACACTTGAAGCAGAACGGACGATACGGTGATAAAACAAACTTGAAATTTAGACTCGTACAAAACGAAAAAACATCAGAAGACAAATAATTATGATTACATTGACCATAGCTAGGATTCAGTCGATAAAAATTCAAAGAAAATATATTTAAAACTACACAAATCAGAAAAATGTACAAACAACATAATTGAGCGGCCGCCATGACAGGCGCCGGAAGTTTATTTACGCGCCTGTTTATTTACCGGATTGAAGTTCATGTCATCGTGTTTGAATTGGCCTAAAAAAATAACAGAATTTTTTGGCTTCGAAAACCCTTCAAAACTTTGAGATATGATCTAATGTATTAGTTTTTTATTACAAGCAATAAATTGTTCGGTAAATTTTTACGTTCGCAATTTTTGAAAGACAAGTTGTTGATTTCGTGTTGTTATATATAAGGTTAAAGGGTCACGATATTTACGAAAGTAGGGTAAACGTTCGACGCTCTTAAAAATTCCAATTTCAAGTGCCCAAGAATTTTATTTCACAAATTTGTAGCCGAAATATCAGTCTATCTGTCGAGTATACGACCAACCGGCTTTACCATGTACCAATTGGGTTTTTTGGGCTTTGAATTATGTGAATGTTTGACTACGGCAAAGTTGGTAGAAAGAGAAGTAAGTAAAACAAACCCGAAAAAATTCCAGTTTTCGAAATACTTGATAATGCGACTGGAATACCTCGAAGACATAATTCTTTATTGAGAAAACAAGCATTGACTAAGTTTCGTATTTGTTTAGTTGTCGTATAGAGCTGTTTAAAATCGGCCTTCTCTTGCCGTTAAAATCGGTCGATGAACGTCAAATCATAAAATGCTCGATAACTCGCCAAAGAAAGATCGGAAGAAATTAAAAGTTATATTTTTGTGATAAGGGCTTTGAGGGTATTCTTCGAATGAGTTTTGAAAATTTTCGATTTTTCTATCCTTCATGGCCCAGTCGACGCTTACAGACAATTGCTCTTAAAAGGTTTTTTATGTGTGGGTCAAGCTCTCCAGAGGTCGACTCAGCAGTTCTCTTGATGGCCTGGTACAATTGCGAGGAGCACAATGAGCAACTAGGTAGGAGAGGATTCTCTTTGTCTAAGCCACAATAGCAGATGCGAGGTTCTTCTATCTCTTTAGGTACATATTCGTCCTTGCACTTCTTGTATGTTGTAATTGAGGGGTCTTGTTGTCGTAACCAAACACATGTAACAAAGTCGTGTCGCATTACTAGCCTCCATCTGGTTGTTAGAGTGGCATGTTTTGCATATTGGGAGATGCGCACATGCTTTGCTTCTCTCCCTTGCATCGTATTTATGCCAAGACCAACTCCAAATTTTCTGAAAAGTAATTATGTGTGGTATCGAATGGCATAGCCAATCGTCCAGATGGTTGGTGTTATGTTACTTAAAATTAGGGAACAGGCATTGAAGTACTTCTTGCAAAAGTGTTTCAGTTCTTTCAGTACATGTTCACCTATGGCTATACGGCTAAACATACTAGTTGCATCTCTCAGTTGCAGACCAACAAAAGCAAACACACAAATCTGAAGATTGTCCAAAGGGCTATCATCTTCTCTTCTGATGGCATGTATCAAGTACATAAACTTGTGGCATAGTATTCGGGTTTCCTTTCTAGTGAATCTGTAAGCTAGGGTTCCCTTTCTTCCCTGGGAGAACCATTTCTTTACCTTTTTATACAGCCTTTTTGCTTTAATTTCTTTCAGTGTAGATAGGTAAGATGACAACTGACAATCAGGTAATTCAGAGGGATTTATGCATGATGTTGGAATATTGCTTTTGGCCCTTGCATGTTCAAGTATCAATAAATTTAACTGCTGCCATGCATGGTTCGCATTGTGCAAAGGCTCTGCGTAGATAAAATCAACTAGCTTACCCAAAATTGGCACATATTCTTGCCTTGATTTTTCATTTCTGATATAGTCCAGCAATTTATTCCCTTTTGTGGTCTTTGCATACAACTTTATTCTGTACCAAGGGATCCATTGACTGTACTCTTATCGTCACTATTCACATTGCCAAATGGAGAAAAGAAGAAAGCTGAATTAGCTAATTCACCACTAAATGTTGATGCCCACTTCATATCGGAGGGCACCAACTCGATTGAGAATTTAACTCTAAAATCAATATCAGGTGAGGAATAAACTTTGCTTTCAATTGAGGAAATATCCTCCAATAATTTATGTGCATATCTGAACATTGCTACATGAGATTCACTGCAATTGTCCCCAGCAATCAAAAAGGATTCACCGTCACTTGCAATATGTTCACCAACATTGATAAACGAAATTAACCATGAAGTGGCCTCATCATCCTTTCCAAAAGGTGCGCCGTCTGCACCAACTGCAACCTTAAAGTGGTACGGTTCATTTCCAAAATGCAGGAGGAAAGACTTCTCTCCTATATATTGATCAATGTTTATGTACATGGTGGCAAGTTCCTTTAGAAAACCCTCTAGTTCTCTATATGCTCCATTGACTTTGACATCCTCTTCTAAATCATAGCAGAATTCAGCATTGATATCTTTCAAATTTCCTATATCAATTGTTTTACATAATCAATCAATTTGTCATATGGGAGTAGTTTTGGTAAACTGACGTGTGTCATTAACTTCAAACCTTTTTGATTTTTAAAAATAATTAATCAGTCGAGTTGTTGTAGCCACATTCACCATTGTGACCCACATACCATCCAAAGCATGCTCTTCGTGCTCTGCATTTCCTCCATGAATATTGTGACACACATCTTGAGTTTCTTTTCTACGTCTCTGACCAGATCTTAGGGCATCAGGGACTTCAAGAATTATCAGCTTTTATTCTGGTTGGGTATCTTTTCCTTTTCATCATCTTTCTATTCGCTTCACTACGTTTCTTCGCAATTTCTTCTTGCATTCTTCCTACCTCACCTACCACTTGATTGAATAAATGAATTACACTTAAATGAATAAATGCAGTCTTCAACTGAATTAAGATAATTTGATGTACACGGGTACAATTATAAATCATAAGGAAGACAGAGATAAAATATATATAGTTTAAAGCATCTAATAAAATATAATTGGAAAATTAAACGAGACTTACCTGTAAGTTGAAGTTTGATTGAGATTCTATCACATGACATTGGAAGGAAGGAGATCACATGAGATAGCACAGCGCTTGCGCAAGTCATTCTTTAAAACGATGTTTGTTGCATCAACATAAAATCCAGAAATATATAGATTTATATACCCCAGCTGATATAATGTATAAATAGGCAAGGGCGGGAAGAGGCGGGCATGTGATCTCCTTCCTTCCAATGTCATGTGATAGAATCTCAATCAAACTTCAACTTACAGGTAAGTCTCGTTTAATTTTCCAATTCTATCACATGACAGGAAGTCAGGTGATCCCATGAGACTTTAAAGCTGTTGATGCATCAAACATTACTGGCACACATTAAGAGTGTATAAATATGTCTTATAGACCAACGATACAAGATGGTGTAAACACAAAGTGTTGATTTATTAATTTCTACGAAAGAACTACTCGAACTTGAACAACTATATATGTATATGTATATATAGGTAGATATGGTTTCAAATCTTCAAAACCACATCCGTGATGCTAGTACTAGATTCAACTGGTTTATTGTAAAATTTGTAAAACGTTTCCGCTGACTTCCAGCCAGCATTAGCCATTATTTGATCTATTGGTACGTTTCCTCTGCTGGCCTTTGATGTCGACGCTGCTCTAGTACTATGTGCTTTATAGACATTAGTATCGACGCCACTTTTATCAAGGACAGTCTTTGTCCATCTGGAGATCGTGTCTCTAGATACGGGCTTAAACGGTTTCACATAGCTGATGAATAATTTGGTTTCGCTTCCTCTAAGCTGCTTAGTTTTGTTTATGTATTCCTTAAGACATGCTAAAGGACAATTATTTGGGTAAATGTCATAGGCACAAATCTGAAGTATGTCGTAAGGCTTTCCTGGTTTACTGGTTTTTGTATGGTCGAGTACATGAAAAACATATTTGTCCTCTGAGGTAACTAGATTATTTATGTTCAGTAAATGAATTGTCTGACCTCTTTGGCTTGATACTAGTAACAATAACATGAGTAATTTAAGTGTCAAATCCTTAAGTGTTAATGATTCATAAGGGTAGAGTCCTGACAGATAACGTAAAACGATTGACACATCCCATATTTCTGTGTATTTAGGCGTGGGTTTACGCAACTCAAAAATTCCTTTCATAAATCTGGTAACAATTGGGTTGTTACCGAAGTCTTTTATATTAACTACGGTAGACAAAGCGGAGCGTGCAGTGTTAAGCGTTGAGTAACTGACGCCCTCTTGATAAAGTTTCATGAGGAATTTAAGAGTGTCGTTTACCGTTGGTGAATGGTAATTAACCTTTCCTTGATTACAAAACGCCATCCACCTCCGGAGGTACGTGTTGTACTGTTTTTGAGTGGATGGTCTCCAAGAGGCCAAGAGCACTTCGGTAACGTTTGCTGGAATGCCCAAGTTTCCATAGTGTTCCCTGATAAGGGACATACCATCAGGCATAGTTTCCGACACAGTGGATGTGGTTCGTTGCGTGACGGGTGTCGCAGTAGGTCCATTCTCGGAGCGTAGATCCACGGTTGTCGGTATAACTGCTGCAGTAGTGTTGGGAACCATGTCTGAGTTGGCCATAATGGAGCAATCAGTATTCCATGAGCTTTGTCTTGTGTTATCTTGGATAGGCATTTCGGGATTAGGCTGAATGGAGGAAAGGCATAAAATTCATAATTATTCCAATTAAGTGAAAACGCATCTACATGGCTGCTGCCAGGGTCTGGCTTCCACGAGCAATATACGTCAAGCATATTGTTTAGTCGGCTAGCAAACATATCAATGTTAACTGTAGGGAACAATTCGATAATCTCGTTGAAACATTGTTCGTTAATCCGCCACTCATGTTTGTCATTAAACTTTCGCGACTTTTCGTCCGCTTCGATGTTGAGTTTTCCTGCGATATGCACCGCAGAAACCCACAGGTTCCTAGCGATACACCAATCCCACACTTTAATGGCAAGGGAGTTAAGAACAACAGATTTAGAACCTCCCATATTATTAATGTAGGATACTGCTGTGGTGTTATCGACAAAGATACGTACATGTTGACTGTTTAAGTTAGAGCAAAAGCATTTCAGTGCAAAAAAGGCCGCCTTTAATTCCAGAACGTTGATGTGCAGCGTGGCCTCAGAGGACATCCATCGCCCTCCCGCTTTTTGCTCTCCGTATATAGCACCCCAACCAAGGTTAGAAGCATGTCACGTTTGAGATTTTGTACATTATCTAACCACCATCTTATCTCGGAGACAGCACGCGTTGATAAACTCATGGGCCCGGCATAGTTTCCTTTAGACAGAACAAGGGCAAAATATTTGTCTTGTTCGAGTTCCCTATAGTGTAATGGTCCAAATTCAGCCCGGGGAAGTTGGAAACGAGTGTTCCTATTAACTCAGCGACTTCTCTAATTGAGGGATTAGGTTTAGCTAAAACCACAGAACAAACAGAGACAATTTTCTCTTTCTTTTCATCAGTAGGCACAACTGTCATCGTGTTCGAGTTTAAAAGAAATCCTAGAAAACCCAGTTGTTGCGTTGGTGTAAATACTGATTTGTCGGGGTGTACACAAAACCCCAATGAAGAAAACAGCCGCACAGTGTCAACAACATTGTTATAACATTCTCTGAAACTATCACCTTGCAAATAAGAGTCGTCGATATATGCTGAGCTAACATGCCCCATGCTGCGGAGTGTCGAATAAACTGGCTTTAGTAGCTTAGTAAATAAGCGCGGCGCACTAGCTAACCCATTTGGTAAGCAAGTGTACTGGTAGAACTTGCCATCAAACCAGAATTTTAGATATTTCTGATGCAAACTATGAATAGGTACTGTGTAGTATGCGTCTTTAAGATCTACCGACGCCATGTAACACCCTGGTTTCATAAGTTGGATGGCATGCTCCAATGTATCCATCTTAAAATGATGATACACAACATACTCATTGAATTGTTTTAAATTGAGAATCATACGATGCGTGCCGTCCTTCTTGGGTCGTAAAAATATAGTGGATATAAAGTCATCTGGGTCTTTAGATGTTTCTATAATGACATTCTTCTTAATTAGCTTATCAATTTCCTGTTCAACAATGACATGTTCATTGTGATTGAAGACACTAGGTCTGGCATTAGGTCGAGCAATCATATCACTACCGTAAATCATTTCAATTTTAACCCCTTTGACTATAGTTAAGTATAGATGGGTCATTTGTTAATTCAGACCATTGATCAAGGTATTCAGTTAGCCTCCCCGCTGTAAACTCAGCAGGTTTAAGTAACCATGATAATATGTCCTTGTCTATATCATAGCACATATGGACATCAGGGCATACCTTTATTGGCGTTGGTTGCTTGTCCCCTCCTTTTTCTTCCTGTATTTGGAGGGATGGCCTCTGTCTAAAAAAGAACTGTTTTTACTTCTGCCATACGGCTGGAATCGGCGATTCCCTTTGTAGCCATAGCTCTGGTGGCCGCCATGATGACCCCCACGTGTTGTTGTAGAGGTGGGACGAACCCTCTTTGTCAGCTTGTTTGCCTCGGCGATGTCTTTGGTTATTTTGGACAAGTCGCCAAAGAGAAATTCCGAATCACCATCCCCTGCGGGTGAAACATTACAGAGAGACGCGTAATCCTTGTGGAGCTCTTTTTTCATGGCCATTCTCCTTGATAGGTTGACCTCATGATTAAACTGTAAGCCCATGGCTACACTGTCGGTGATGATCTTTAACAGATCCCGGTCACCAGGATACTTTTTCATCACCAGATCTGCCGCTTTGATGGATGCCATGGTGGATCCCATCAAAATGCCTTGCGACTTTTGTGATTATGAGACCTGCGATCGCATGCTGGACGACAACTGGTTCCAAACTAGTGGATTAACCTTAGGGACCCGTAGGTCCTTTATGTTTTCTGGACGAACATATTTGTCCATTTTTTCCTTCAGCTTTTCTTCGCTCATCTTTAACTTGACAAGGGTATTGAATATGCCCGCCAGTCCCTCATGAATAGCAGGATCCGTCTTTTCGTTTACATTTAGATCGGCTGCTATGTCCTGTAAGACATCGGGTTCTGGCGTTTTCACCCCATTCTGACTGTCGATGAGTGTCTGTAGGGCCTCGTCGACTATATCACCATGTCCCGCTTCATGATCATGGCGACTGGACTCCTGGTCACTGTCCTCTTCGGCTTCTCCTGAACAGAAAGAAGCGAAGTTTTGGTTCATTGCTTGCATCTGTCCAAGCAATGCGGCAAACATGCCATTCACATCATGATCACCATTAGGTGGCGTGTCTCTGGCCGCCACAATCGAGCCTTCACCGGCCTCGTCGCCCATATTGTACCAGTGTACGTCGGTTCCTAACCACGTTAGGACTTACAACAACGTTTAGGTATCAACTACGTTGATCCCAGCTGGATTTCTTGCTAGACTAACTGCGTTAGACTAATCCAGAATCGTTTGAAGACTTTAACAAAAATTATAAGAACAACTTGCTTTGAACGCAATCCGTGCAATGACTTGCGCAAGCGCTGTGCTATCTCATGGGATCACCTGACTTCCTGTCATGTGATAGAATCAAAGAACAAATAAAGACAATTTTAAAAATTCAAACAGCATTTATTTATTTGAAATAATACTAATTATCACTATTTAGAATTGGATAAAAAAAGCCCTACTTCCCTCAATTATTCAATTACTACAATTTTCTTTATTCTCACATTAAAGTTGCTGATTAGCAAAACCATAACAATATATAATAAAATCACTTTCAAACCTTCAATGTCTTGTCGACCTGCGTGCAGGTCTTCGTAGGTGAGCACTTTACCTTCCCCAATGTCGTACCCTTTCCAAACTCTTATTCCGCGGGGCTCATATTTAAAGTTGTAGAGCAAACTTATGTCTGGAATTTTATTAGCTTCATGAAGATCTTTGGAGGAGTCCACCTCAACTACAGCTGCCCTGCATCCTTTTAATCCTCCATGAGACTCCAGACATTTCTTCATGTCTTCTGCACTCAAGACGTCGTTGTTTTCATTCACGAACCGCATGATGTGGGCTTTCATTGGAGCAGTTTTTCTATCGCAAATGTCTTTGCCAGCTTGAGGGTCAGAAAAGTCATAGCGAATTGGTGTGACGCCAGTTCGTTTGCCAATTTCTGGAAGACAGAGCAGCAGCGGGCCATTGTGGTAGCATGCTGCATTGTCTGGTCGCAAATATGTCTTGTTAATCAGAGGGCACTCTGTTCTTATGGTGTGGAAGAGATGCTCGTAAATAGAGCCAACCTAATAGTTGTTTTGAGTGCATGAATTAAAAATATGGACGAAACATTCAACTTCGTAGTTTTCATTTTGCCTGGTGACTACTGCACTAACATGCCAGCTTCGTCCACGCTTTCCAAAAAATTGGCTCATGTTTTCTCGGTATTTGAGTGGTAGAAACTTCATTGCCCAGTCAACTATGTTCAAGCAAGTCTCGTTGTCAAGCTTACTTAGAGCATCTTGCTTGGCTTCTTCCTGTACGACAGTGCGCAATAAATGCGCCTTCCATGCGTGGATAGCTGTTTCACACTGCTTGAAATCAAACTTTAGCCTGTTTTTTTAGCTCGTCATCTATGTCAATGACATCGATCTGCGATTCGATTTCTTTCAGAATGGTTTCAAGAGAGTCGCATCTTTCACATGCAATGTCATGCTTGTGTTTGCAGTTTGTTCATAACTCACTCTTCTTCGGATCACTGAGAGCAAATGTGGTACAATGGTCTGCGCAGTTTTCTTGTCGACCCATGTGCGCCTTGAAATCCGTTTTCAAATACCTTTTCACTTCCTTTACTCCACTCTCAATAGCCTTCCCCCATGTTTTTTGAGCTCCATTTTCAACCAGATTTTCAACTATTTTAATTAGGTTGTCAATGGCCTCAGTACCCTCTGCGGTGACATTGTCAAGACCTTGAAGCGATTTTTGCATGGAAGCAGAGCAAACCACGAGCATTCTATACAATGATCTTTCTCCTGCTGGCTCGAATTGCTGCTGCTTACAGTAACAATTTTACTGCTCGATGATTCATGAAGGGATCAATGTTCTCACAACTGCTGGGATTATTATGCGTTCACCAGAGTCAAGCCTTAGCGTTTTGGTACCAAATGCAACATCCTGAAGCAGTTCTGGTCGAGAAATATAATCCAAAAAATGATCAACTTTTCTAGAATCCGTTTCCTAAATATCGGCTTATCCGCAATCGGCTGACCCCTCCCAGATTTAGTTGCATGATCACGTGCTTGATCAATTCGCCACTTTGACAAAGAAGGGACTAGCTGTTGCAGTTCTGATCGGCTGAAATCATTTGCAAAAAGAGATAAAATTTGCAGTTTTGTTTGCCAAGACTGGGCCTGGTTGTGTTCCTTTACAAGCACTTCAATTAAATCTGTATCTTCTTTTTCGTCCAACCAGATACTAATTTCTTCTTCTGGTATCGTACTTTGTGATGACTGAGAAGTCACTGTTTCAGTTTCATTATTTGCTGGCTCTGGCTCTGGCTCTGGTGCTGACTCGCCTAAGAAACGTTTTTGATGGTCTGCCTTACCACTTGTAGATGGCGTGACTTCTATTTCATCGGGTTCATCTACGACGTTCTGTTTAGAAAGAAATAAAGCAATTTAGCTGCTTTCTAGTTTAATGACATTTATTTGAATAGCTATATATAGGATGCCTCAAACCTTTTCCGACCTCCCAGAAACGACTTCTTGGTTAAGAGTAGTTCTAGCTTTGTAATGAGCTGTCCGACAACTTGAGCAAATAGCTGTAAACAAAATGATAAAAATTGATCTAAATAACTGTGTTGTTCGATTCTCCCTCATCTTTCTGTTTTTTTGTTTGTCTTTTGTTTGGTTCGTTAGTCGAACTCCCCAAAATTTGTTTTGGGTTATTGATGGTCCTATATGTAGTGACTCGGCGCCATATCTAGATCAAACTATTTATTATTCACAACTTAGCTAATTATCATACAGGATTAGTTGCTATGGATACTATACTATAACCGGGAGGGGTTATATTGGGGAGTGGGGAGAAATGAAGAGGAAACTTTTAATTTACTTCCGTATCATGAAAATGTTGATGATGACGATTACGTTATGATGATGATGATGATGGTGATGATGAGGATGACGAATATTGGTTTAGTATTACTTTTATTATTATTATTAATATTAATAATACTATTCCACATTCTCCTTCTATACAGGTAAAGGGCACCCACTTCCTGAAAATCATACACACAACACTCATCTTCTATGTTGATTTTTACAAAGGGAAGTAAAACGGATAAGGCAATGGAGAGAACAAGACATCAAGCTCAACTCTTCAGTATTTGCCGTCCAGTTCCAGAAATAATAATAATAATATTAATAATAATTACAATAATGATAATAATAATAATAATAATAATAATTATTATTATTATTATTATTATTATTATTATGTTAACATTTCGAATTTAGTGCTTTGTTTTTATTATTATTTATAAACCGAAAATCGTGTACTTTAAAATGCAAAAATCGTGTACTTTACAATGTACCCCTTCTCTACACACATTCAACTCAATACATGTGCAATGCATGTTGTTTTTCTTATTTTCTTTTCAGAAGTTTCACAGAATATAATACGATACTACATATAGATATCAGTAGGTCAATCAATCTGTGCATACTTGAATAGTAGTTGTATGTTCGAATTGTCTGTAAGGTTTGATCAGTTTTAGCACTCCTTATAAGATGGTGTGTTGGAATCGAACCAACGTTTCTGTATGGATCAGAAACAACCATTTACCATTTTTTGGAGTGTAGTGCATGCCAATCAGTTGTATGTGATCTGTGTGATGAGTGCCGTATGTCCTGTGGTTTTTCTATGATACATATATTCTTGATGATTTATAACTGAACTGTAACGAATTTATCTATTTACCAACTAGAACCAATAAAATGTTTAAATGGAATATGACCCTTTTGTCCTTCCTCCAGGAACAGTCTTAAGTTTGATTCAAACTTGTAATTAAAGGCGGTGTAACGTGGGACAAATTACAACGTAATTTTTGTCGCGCAACATTGCGGCCCATTTTCTAATTTTCGTCATCTTACGAGTATTTGAAGCTAGTTGAGCTCTAAAGCGGCTTTGCAACCCGAGGGGTATAAGAACCATGTTTAAAATCTTTAGCTTATCTTTTTTATTACCCAAGAGCAGCGTTGCAAGTTGTCCTTGTGAACCACCGTCTTTATGATAGTGACACACTATAGTTATTACACTGGCCCGTTAGTATAACAAGAACTAATAGCTGCAAAAAAATTGTAAATTAGCTCATCACCAGTTCCATTCCATTCCCTCCACATTCTCTCATTCAAATAGGTGCAGCTTTTCTCTTGAAATTCCCTTCCGCTCTTTCTGCTTAAGATTCAATTGATTCCATTTGGATTCAATTCCCTGTGTGTGTACCCCGGTCACGGGATCAACAAAATTTAGGGAGTGATGTGATTCACCACTCGGTGAGTGGCTACTTGCTGCGGAAGGAATCTTTCTATATTGTCGTAAGCACCATAGTCGTCGGTGTGTAGCACACTATTCGGCCGGAGACACCTGCGAAGTATCGGCAGAAGGGTTTCTCTGTTTCTTCTTTCCACTACTTCGTAGTAACCCCTGGCTGGCTGATATTCGGTGGTTATCACTCCGAATACCCATATATCTTGAGCGCACCTTTCCCTGTTGTACTATAAAACGCAATACAATTACAGATAAATTTCTAAAGTCATTTGCACACTATCTAACGGTATGTTGAGATTTCAATGAAAAGAGAACAGATGCATTAATTTGACCGCGATGATAAACGTTTCTTATTTTAACATTTAGTGTTGGTATCCATGAGGTAAATCGAACCCGTATATAAAAAAACATTCCAGGGAATGCTTCCGTATCATGTCGCTCAATCGATCGGGGATTCGCGATATAAAAAAAAACTCGTGCAATAATCTCTGTATGAATTTCTCCAAACTAATTTATAACAATCGAAAACTGCATTTATTAGTCACACACCAAGGAATTATTGTACAGCATGGTATTAGTCTTAATTATCTTTGATCTTGTTCCCGTATTACTCGCAAAAAAAATTAAAAACTTTACCTTACTTTACCTTTACCTTTAATTTGCTTTCGTCGCATTGCACCACGCAGTTCGGGCCGCCGAATGGAAGGAAGGAAGCGTATTTTTCTATCGAATTTGACGCCGTCCAAAAGTCCAAAACATTTTGTCACCACGTTGCGACTTAAGCCAAAGACACTTGCTGTTTGCGCGCGACTATTTCCTTGGTACCAGAAGAAAATCATCATTATGGTATTTGCCAATGGTATTTTTCGAATCAGTGCAAAAATACTATTGCATCTGATGCAACCCTTTTTTTGATATCTGTTGCACTTCCTGAAAATTGAAAAACGATTGTGAAGAGGTGTGAAAAAAAATCATGAATGGATTGAAATATACTCATTTCAGCGTCCTTGACGACGCGTTGTCAAAGACGCTGAAATTAGTCTATAGCTGTTATTACAGTGTTTGCAAAACAAACTTTTTTTTTCAAGAATAGAACTTTTAGGGTCGTTAAAATATACTTTAAAGGATGATTTTTGCTGTACTTTCGAATAGTTTAATAATGATTACTGAAATGATCACTTTGCAATTCAAGACGTCTTCCGAAAACATAAGGCGAAACTGACAATGACTGACGCATTATCTACTCATCAAAATAACTCCCTTAACAATTTTACGGATGAATTACGTTTGGCGCGCATTTCTTAGTTGACTTTTTCCTGCAGCAGCTAACTAGATAAAGTCTTAGATAAAGCTATCGAAAGGCTTTTCCATTCTTGAATAAAAATAACTATTTAGGAAATCGGCAAACAATAATTGATAAAGCAACGTTTAACCGTAACTAGTCTCCCAAAGTACTTAATATTTTATTTCCATGCGTCTCAATTTATGTAAGTTAAAAAGCTGTATTCAGCGGCTGCGTAAATATTTTACTTTTGAAATCAAACGAAAGCGCAGTTATCAATAAGTAAGTTCCTCTTTCTGCATATAAAAAACAAAATTTGATAGGATCCCACTATACTCACCAAACAAAGCCATCCATATGCGTACCATTTCTGCGTATCATCGGCATGTTGTAAATACAGTCACCACAAAAAAAGAGGATCAGCAAGAAGAGCTCTTCTCTGTAACCAGCGGATAACATTTATTTTCGATCTCTGTTTAACTTCGGAAAAGTAGTCAAGGTTCATGATTCGTGAAGTAGATGAACATCCAAAGCCGTTTTAAAGATGAACGGCCAATAACTGACTAACCGTCATGCTTTGGGGAGATTTTCACATTTGTAATTCAAACCAATCACGTGTTTTTTGATTGGGCGAATGACATTCCTTTAGTAAAAAACCGTTAATTTTTCTTTTTTTTTTTTCTAGTGGAGATAGAGAGAGTAATCAAACTTGGCATAAAATAAGATATTTATAAAAGGAGCTCATTTAAGTGTCTAGTATGCTCATTGAATAGTGGCGTGTTTCATTTTCTTTTTTCATATAGCTTCTATCCAGTTGTGGAAATTAGCAGACTGAGGACCAATGCCATGGGCACTCTTTAATTATAAACCCTTACAGCATGGGCTTATCGACTATCTATTTTATTAGTTTCGGAAAATGCGTCTAACCGTAGTTGTTATTAAAAAGCTTATTTCTGGCATGAAGATGCAGTTAACTTAAAATGTTTTCATATGGCTTTTGTAGAACTAGAGTTCCACTTGAAAAATCCGAAAAATATATTTTGAAAAATCGCATATCTTTGCCATTAAATGTTATTCAAAGTTTGCCTATACGAACGAACTGAAGTATGAAGATCTTCTAAAGAGTATGATGATGATTCAACTCATATTTCTACAATCGCTTAAGAAATCAAAAAGTTTTCATATGGGAAATGTTTCCAGACTTCGAAGGATTACCTCTGCCAAATTGCATTCAGTTTCCATAGATATTTTAGCTATTTCGTGGAAGTTTTCGAAAACAGTTAGCGAAATGCATACTAATCAGTGTGGTTTAAATCTAACGAGGTCTCCAAAAGAAACACAAGCTCCACCTACTGGAACCACTTTAAAAAAACTTTAAAAACGAGACAAGAACAAACCTTTCTTAGTTTTCAGGGTTAATATCATGGCAATCAGACATCAGACTGTAAAGAATATCTGAATATCCTTGGTCCCGCATTCTTCACGAAGCGTGATTTTCGCATATATTAACACCCAATTCAACAGCTTTTAACGAAGTCAAAAATATTTTTCCCAAAGAAATCTTTACGGTTTCGAAAAGATATATTCTTCCTCCACTTGCACGGAACGGAAGACCCCGTATCACGTTAAGAAACGTAAACACCGAAAAGCGAAGACGTCATTGGCTGAAATATGGAGAGTCTGCAGTAATATAGTACAGCCGTATTTTGCTTACCTGGTAACCTGGTTACACTCGTTTACACAACAGAAATGACAACATTACAGAAAACGAAATATTTGAGCTGTATGAAGTTTCTTTTTTGAGCCTAAAAATGTCATAAAGTATAGTTAGACGGAAGAGAAAGCAAAATGAGCTGTACTGCGGCCATGGCATGAAACTTTATCGAGCTTACTGGAGGCATCGTAAAGCTTACTATAACACGACAACTAAAGAATGGACTACGAAGGAATTTTTGAAACAAGAATGCAAACGACAGAAAATCGATGATCAAGACCTAATTTCATGTTCTTCATCAGATGATGATGAACCATGAACATTGACTAATGAAGGTAGAGAGCGCATAATTCTTAGAAGTAATTCTTGATAGTAAGCCTGTGGCCATAAACTTTCCTGTACATTCTTATAGGTCCCAATGAATCATCATGTGATGTGGATTCGCCTGTGGATTCTGAGGCTGAAGGACAGATAATCGTCCAAGGAAACAGCGATAGTGAAAAGGTGAGTAAAGTAAATTATGCCAAGATGAACTGTCTCAACAGTGTTGTGGTTGATTAAATTTAATATACTTTATTCTTCACTTCGACTCTGAAGATGACTTCCGCTCAGGTTGTCGAAACGTCAGTCACATCAAACAGTCCTTGTCAGGACTACATTCACCCGGATGATCATACAAATTTATCAGTATAATAATTGTTACCATACATCTTGTTATAATTAAGCAATAGACCTTTCTTGAATTTGCTTAGATGTTCATGAACCAATGATTTCTAGCCACGTTTGGCCTTCATTAATTTAAGAAATCAAGTTTAGTCTGAACTTGGAACCATTGTTTTTTGATCATGCAAGAAAATTTGCGAAAGTGAATTAAATATTAGTCACATCAAGCTAGAGGCTTATCATCAATGCCGCATTCTGATTGGATAAGATACTACTATGCTATAAGTTATAGTCTATAAATATAAATTCAATTTTTATAATCAGGAATAAGAAAAGCATGAAGTATACCAGCAGCCACATGCTTTCTATTTAGTTAGATGAAACCTTATTTATTTCAGCCCCCACGTAAAAAGTTTGCTCAATGTTATGTCCCTAGTATCAAAATTGTTTTTTTCCCATCATACAAGCTTAAATCACAGTATAATGATTTCTACCTTTTTAATGACAGCATTTTGTGATCTTTTTTAGTCATCTTCAGAAAATACTTCATCCAGTGATGTTGAGGACTCAGGCCCAAATGAATCAGAAGATGAACCTGAAATCTGGAATGATAATGATAAAGAATTTTTTTACAAGATATGGAAATAACAGATACACATCTTCCAGAGCCAAGGGGTCAAGCATCAAATTGTCTTGCATTTACATCATTGCTTCGTTGGTTTGTATATTTTCTGTTGCTTTGGCAGACCACATGCAAGATAAGTGATAATGTATTGCAATGGTTACTACGTTTTGTGTTCCAGGTTTTACATTTACTTGGGGTCACATGCAACAATGAGTACATAATAAAAATTGCCATGATGTTTCCCAGTTCCCTTTATCTTCTTCGGCAATTCGAAAACTGAATCGGGATAATGCACTGTTCCATTTGGGGACAGAATGAAAGCAGGAACATGTACAAATAAGCCTTTTCCTTCAGGAAGAAAACGAAAATGCGGTGCAGTTTTGGCCAGAAAGGTTATTACTGGATTTAACCAAACAGTGTTTTACCCTTTTAAGCTGTATTGTGTGAACAGTGTTATCAACCAGTTAGAGAGTATTCTTAAAAGACCAGGCATGCCAGAAGGGTGTGAAAAATGGAGGAGAAGGCAAATAAAACCAGGAGTTATGGCTGATGTATATGATGCTGATGATACATATTTGGAAAGGCTTTAAAACTTATGGGGGGGGAGGGGGATTTCCTGAATGCTAAACGCAATCTTGCACTTGGTATAAATGTTGACTGGTTTCGACAATATAAGAGGAGAAATGACAGGTCTGTTGGCGTTATATACTTCGTTATTTTGAATCTACCACGAGAGGAGCGCTACAAATGGGACAATGTGTTAGTTGCAGGGATAATTCCAGAAATGAAAAAAGAACAAAAATTCTTAAATCCATTTCTAGATCCCATAGTTGTTGAACTTAAAGCGCTTTGGAAAGGAGTTCGACTACAGACAGGTACAAGCAGCATACCATTATGGCACCGAGCAGCTGTATTGCTGGCTTCTTCAGACATACCTGCTTGAAGAAAACTATGTGGTTTTAAAGGACATTCATAACATAGAGGATGTTCAACATGTTTTTAGACCTTTCCAAGTAGATTTACAAAAAAAAAAAAAACTATTCTGGCTTTGATATTGAAAACTGGCCACCGCGTGACAACAGAATACTTCGATTGAATGCAAACAAGGTCATAAATGCTCCAAACAAAACAAGACATGAAGCACTAGCCAAAAAGCATGGTGTTTACTATAGCAGCCTTCTTGAATTTGAGTACTTTAATGGCATTCGTTTTACTGCCATCGACCCAATGCATAATTTGTACTTGGGACAGCCAAAAAAAATAGTTCAAGCTTTGGGTTGCTGAGGATTTGCTGACTACAATAAATACTTTAGGAAATTGATAAAAGAATTCTAAACTTTGATGCCCCAACTGGCTTTGGAAGGTTGCCTAACAAAATTTCATCAAATTATGGTTGCTATACAGCATCACAATGGAAACATTGGACTCTCATTTACTCCATGTACTGTTTGAATGGATTGCTTCCAGAAGCACATGTAATGGAAAAATGTTGAATGCAAATGTAGAAATAGACATCCTTGACTTGGATTAAAAAAAAATATACTGAAATAGTACTGAAATATACAGTGAAAGACCTATACCAAAATGTAAAAGTGATTAATATTACCCTAGATTCCATAGACAGTATTGTATTTGTATAATTTTGGTATATAACCAAAGGTTATGTACTATTTTATTGGTGTACAACTAATCATAATATTATACCTTGATGCCCTGTAGTTGTCCAGGGTCGTTGAACAATTTGCAATGGCATTCAAAATGCCATTGAAGTCTGCACCTGTTGACAATCAGCTTTTATTAATATTTTAGAAGTTCACATCACTCCTTTTTGCCCACATTGATATAAATTTACATACATCCCCTGTAAATAGCCAAAGGGATAGATATAACCTTTGTTCATCATAAGTTATTAACTTGATTTGCATTATAGCTAAACAGATTAAAAAATAGTATTTAATTGTCTAAATTAAAGCATAGTTTCAATGCTACTACAATATGCATCATTACTAACCATCTTCATGAATCACCAGACTCAGGTCTTCACCCTGGTCTGGTACGCATAGAAATCTGTATCTTGATAAAACTTTAAAAAAAAAGAAATTAATATTCAATAACTCACTGACTTTCTCATCACAGCTTTTGTACATGTATGAGCAATTTTACAATATATGCATGCTCATGATGTTAAACCTTTTTCAGAACTTAATCACTCCACTAGGACAATATGCTTAAATGATGTTTAAAGCTATTGGTTCATTAAACTTGCAGATCATGTTCTACCAGGGAAGGTTCAATTGATATGAGGATGGATATGAATATTTTTTAATGAGGATGAATCATGAATATTTGTGAAGGGCACTTAAATCTTCTGAATGGCCACATTTCCTAATACACAAAACCAAAATTAATATTACAAAATCAAGTACGATTTATGAAGGGAGTCAGTCGAAAAGATATTAACTTACTTTCTTCGCCATCTACTGTTCCTGCTTTTGCATAGAACAGCAGAGGAAAGTTCTGTTTCGCCAACGACGCATCTTTGCTTAAGATATTTAGAGACCTTAAATTTTAAAACACAACCGATTTTTAATACTAATGATTTTTAAATTTTTCCATAAATTTTACCAAGTCCATTTACCTGCATAGACGTTAAAACTCACCACCCATTCCGGTGGTGACCATTGCCAGAAATGGCCTTGCCAGGTTGATGGCATGATAACAGGCCTGTAAAAAATATGAGTATCAAAAAAAAACAACCACACATTAACATGAGAACCATTTATGCACCCCAGAAAAGGTTGTTTTAAAGAAAATGTTAGCTTCATTTTTAAATTATAAAGTTACCATAAATCCTCTATTTTTTTATTTCAGGCAAGTTTGAGAGAGGGCTTATTGGAGAGTGGGGGCTTATTGATTTAATCGAAATGCAGTATGCAATATTATTGTAACTCAGGATTAAACTAAACCATTACTATTGACCGTCTTGCATAATCTGTAGTGATGTACATGACATTTATATTATTTGGTTCACCTGTGTTAGTCTTTCAAGTATAATTTAAATTATTGTGAATAGCAAAACTAAAACATGTAAAACAGTTGACGACTAGTATTAGAACTAGTTTAGACTGCGTCGGTGATATAAAAGTTAAAACAAAGGTGTCGTGGTAGTATAATCTTTTCACCGTAATGAGAACAAGAGTAACTGACGTGTAAAACAGTAACCATCAATTGATTATAAAGCTTTATTCATTGGTGAATACAGCATTACACATTGTTCGTTTATCATGCACGAAGCAATTCTAGACGAGTCTCGAGGGAAGCAAATAGGTAAACCTAATATATTATTTGTAGCATACCAACTTTGTGTGATTCCCTAAGGAATTGTGCAGAGGTTTCAGCCAGGGACCCAACTAAAGAGAAAAGCACAAAATTATTTTTTGAGTGAGAAACTTGAATTATAATAGATAACAGAATAAACAGGAAATGAATGAAGCAATTGGCACAAAATAATATTCAATTTGGAATTGGAATTGAATATATGTAATAAGAAAAATAAGCTTAAACCTGCTTAATTATTTTCATAATAACAGAATCAAGGAACTGGAAATAAGAAACAAACAAACAAATACAGCGACAGAAGGTGTGTGGCATTTCATTACTGAAGATTATTTTTATTTAATAAATTATAATATTCTTACCCTTCATTCCTCTGCCAAGAAATCCCACTTTTGGGCTGCACGGGATCAGCTGTTCTATAAAAACAATAAAAACAACAGGGTATTCATTTCTACTCTTACAAATAAAATAAAAAAGGGAAGAGCTTGAATAATATCACATTACATAAAGATCTCGGTTTTAGAAACACACAAACCTTCATCTGCGTCTTCCTCATCTGTTTCAATATCTAATAACGATAAGTGAATGACTTTAGTGTATGAAGAAATTGCACATATAAATACTGAATTATAGCAGCTAAAAAGCAATATTTATTTAAAAAATTATTTCAATTTATTTATATGACCATTCTCTTATTCATCTACACTCTCACCATTTCCAGAAAAACCAACTGCTTGGTTAAAGGGGAATGCGGTATTTGAGCCTATAAAAGTTAAACAGTCAATGTTGAATTCGTAAAACAAGAAGTATGTATAATTCTGGTGGCGATGGAGAACAGATGTAAAAATAAAACAAGAACTTATTCCAAGAAATAAATAATGCTGTATATATACACATATAACAAGTAAATATCAACAAATTATCCTGGAACATATTGCCCTAGCTATGCATGTGTATACTTACTAGCTGCTCCAGCTCTCCTGTTGCCCACAGGTGTGACGGGGGGTGGCGATGGAGAACCTATGTAAAAATAAAACAAGACGTTATTCCAAGAAATAAATAATGCTGTAGCAGTACATATATCAAGTAAACATTAACAAATTATCCTGGAACATATTGCCCTAGCAATGCATGTGTATACTTACGAGCTGCTCCAGCTCTCCTGTTGCCCACAGGTGTGACGGGAGGTGGCGATGGAGAACCTATGTAAAAATAAAACAAGACGTTATTCCAAGAAATAAATAATAATTGTAGGTTGTTAAGTCAGACACTTATTGTCATACATGTACTTACCAGTTACTCCCAATCTGTCTGGGGATGCTGGTAGCGATGGCAGTGGAAAATCTGTCAACAAACAAAAAAGGAAGATATTTTAATTATTTATTTTAAGTATATAATTATGTAGAAAAATGTAAGGTTACACATATATCTTCATCAGCGTATAAATGTGTTAATGGCCGCCTCCCCCCAGATGAACAGAGTATACGTATAAATTAATATAGTATAGTGATTTCAAAGTCTTGCAAACCATTATAGGTTGAAAGAAACTTTTGATTTGAATAATGGACGAAGCCTTCGAGAAATGTACACAGTAACGAACCAGTCGAAAGCATTTTAGAATGACCGTTAGAATTGATAAATATTTTGTAATCCTAAATTTTGTTAAAAGCCAAAATGAGCTTTGAAAACCCTTATTTGATAAATTAAACTCTTTTTAAAGATATATATGTATTTCTTATTGAAGAACGTATGTCTTATCCTTTTGGAAATTAGATCCTCCATTTCTAGACAAGCCTTTCGTCATTGATAATAAAATGAGCCATATGATGTATGCTCCCACGCAGTAATAATATAACCGTATTTTATTTTCACTTGTACTGATTCTTGAGTCAGCGCCCGCGCTGTTTTACACGGTCAGTATCATTCCACAGGTAGTCCATTTTAGATTTTTTCCCCATTCTCTCCCACCCCTCCCTCGTAAGGATATATGACAAGGCCGGTACAAATGGATTGTCGTACCCCTTTTAGATTTTTAGATGTTACTGACTTACTTGATGAGTTCCTTGCTTCGTTAAACAACAAAACCTTGTCCGACTTCGAACCTTTGAGGCCGGACAAGAGTTCTCTTCCCCCCACGATGCCGTTGGAGATTATCTCCACGGAGGATCCTCTGCTGCTCGATCTGAACAAGCTTATTCTTGGCGAGGAAATATTCCAAATCACGATCACTAAATACTTGACGAACGCGTCAGTTATAATAAAAACGTTTCTTAAGAATTTGTTCCCCTATAACATTCATCACTTACCGGTTTTGATCAAGCTGGGCAGCAGCCGGTATTCCAGCCTTGATCAGGTCAAACATCTGTTGGCTAGAAAAGCTGGAATAGAAGGTGATGTCCCTCACCCTACCAGCTGCTGCCAAGATGTCGAAGTTGCCCCCTCTTGGGGCGCAAGTCACCATTTCTTGAAGTAAAATAAACTTCTTTATATATGGTCGACCATTCGCTGAGGAAGGACTGAAATTCATAATGTAATGTAATAAAAGAATGATGTGCGCGATGGCGAGTATATTCCTAGCAAGTCAAGTTAGGGAATGATGCTAAAGGCTCGAATTTCATTCTTTTTATTCAGGGCTGAATGACATAATCAAAAAGTATGCAAAGCATGTGTAACTGAAGTGTGCAGCACAATGAATTGTCTTTTGTCTAACGGAAGAACCTAGCTTTGAGTAGCTTTGACTGGGATTCAAATTCTCGGCCCATATAGGATACAATTTTTTGATACTTTAGATACATTTAGTTGTAATTTTTTGAAGAGAAGCCAAAAAAAAGTTTTTAGTATTTCATATATATCTGAAATATATTAGTTACTGTTTATTTGTTAGGTTGGACTTTAGACTAATAACTATACTTTTAATTTCGAACATTGAATTGACAAGATGCGAGTGGTCGGAAATAAGATACTTTATTTTGTAACGGCCATACATAGTTTTGGAAAATGCATGACATATATAATTTTTATACCTTGACAGGGACTAAATAAATTTTACATGAAATAAAAAAATCCTGTACATGGGCAAAAATTCGATACAGTTCAGCCGTTGAATTCGCGGGCACGGATATTCTCGCTGACAGCTAATGCGCATGCTCAGTAGACCAAAACACTATGGCGTCCAAAAGGGAAAGAAGAGGCGAGTCAAATAAATTTTATAAATGCTTGAATGAATTAAGTACAGCTGATTTTTTGGGGCATAAGACAAGAAACGGTCCGTATTATGAAGTGGAGAGGGTTATTTCTCGAAGGAAAGCTAATGAGCAGGTAAGTTTCAGCTTTTATTTCGTTTAAAATAAACACTCAAAATAAAGTTATATTTCAAGGTAACTGGAACCTTATGTAACTTGCTTTTCCTTGCAGTATGAGTATTTCATTAAGTGGAAGGGTTACAGCAGTGATTCAAATACTTGGGAAGCCGAAAGTAATCTAAATGAGTTAGCTTTGAGGTAAGCTACAATTCAATAGCTTAGAAATTAAACTTAAATAAACTTTTTGCTCTAAAACTTTATTCTCCTAGATTCTCTCAAAACTAGTAAAATGTTAATATTTTCAGTTCCTCAGATAAGAGATTATACTCCTAGAAACTTGGATCTCTTATCTGAGCAACTTAAAATAAGAACTTTTAACTAGTTTTGAGAGAATCTAGGAGAATAACTCAGTCTTTGAACAAGTCTGATTTATGCATCAATCTGCTAATTATTATTTTGATATATTTTAGACTATACCTTGTATACATGTATACTTACAAATAATACCTGTATGTTAGTATGATATTTTAAAGGATTTATGTTATTCTCAAATTGAAATAAATTTTAAAAACTTTCTCTGCAATCTATAATTTAATGTATTAATCAATGTAAATATGTTATTTACATGTTTTTTTTTTGTATTATTTTTCAGATCATACCTTTTTCTTGTGCCTGAAATGAGTCGGGTGAGTGCTAGCAAAGGGGCACTACTTGTAGGTATATTAGATCATTTAAAATCCAAAAGCACAAACCCTACGGTAATTCAAATTGAACATGATGTCTTTTGTTACCTTTTCCCTGATCATTGTGTATCAAATAAATCTCTGGAGCTTCTTAAACATGATTTTGCAAAATGTAATTTTTCTTGTGATTGGTACAAACTTTTTGACCGTCTTGGTGATGGGGATATGGTGGAGTTCCCAGTTAGAATAAGGCTCTTTTTGTCTAAAATCCCAAGAATCATACTCTTATAGAAGATAAGGTTGTAGCTGTTCCCCGTTTTCATACTGAAAAAGCAAGTATTTCTTTTAATAAAGTAGCTTGCAGTCTGAATTGATGTATTAAATAACTTAAAGTATATTATTATTATACATGATATTTGTAAAACAATTTTTAGTTTTAAAAGGTAGCTATGAATAGATGTAAGATTTATTTTCTTATTAAAAATGAAATCACTCTCTAAAAAGCAGTGAAAAGGAATTATTGTTGTTTATATTCATCTTTTTCTTTTGTTTTGCCTTTTTTCTCTAAGTTCCTTTTCCCAGTATTGTGTATTGTTCATTTCATATTTTCTTTTGGATCTCTCATGTTCCCTCAACTGCCACTGTCTTTGTTCTAACATTAGGACATCTGCAGGAGCATTCCACTTGCTTGACTTCCTTAACACAGTGTTCCGTGCGACATCGTTATTTTTTCTACACCTTGCCCTGAAAACATTTTTATTCTACCATATTTCTCCATGAAAACTGGAACATGATACACCATCGCATGCATGTAAGGAGTAACATTTGCACGCCTGTAGCCTCTACGTCTATCTCTGAGAGATGTAAACATACATATCCATTTCTTTGCAACGTCAAAGAATTGAGATATTTCATCTGTGGAGGGCTTTTTATTTGTAATTATAGAATAAAGATCCTTAAAGGAATTCCAAATCTTAACCACTTCATCACATGTATTTAGATGTATTACTTCACCAGTTAGTTTTTCTGGTAATTCATTTAGGATCTTTTTCTTATCAGACCCTAACAGACTTATGAAATCATATTCTCCAATGGATTTTCCGTTGCTGTCTGTCTTTTCCCAAATGTCAAATGTCACTCCACAAGATCTTATAGTTTGCACAAGTTTGTCTTTGTGTACAGTTTTGGGTTCACCCCTTTTTTTCTTGGGGTCCTCCCTGAGATCCCATTCCTTGACATCTAGAATCAGATTTTTGAGCAATACATCCATTATTCTAGGGAGTAGATGAAGTTCATCCAAAACAATATGGCTTAAGTCAATATCCAGAAGGGGCTCATTTTCACAGCAATAATTGTCTTTCTTTTTTGCTGCATTATCCTTGATGTGTTTAAGTGTTCTATTCATTGGTGATTCATTGTAATATTTCAAATCATGCTCCATGTCCCACCTGTTATCTTTGTGCACTAAGCACCAGCAGCAGGCATAATGTGATGTAGCACCTTTCAGTCCAAGCATTAACAGGATGAATTTGTAGTCACCCCCAAGAAAGAATTCTAGACCAATATTGTCTTTCTCATTGAGAGGCAGTTTTTGAACTTCAACAAGCTCATTTATATTATTAAACACATTAGAAAATGCCTCTTTTATGGTCTCATAGCTTTCTGATCCTTTCACTACTGCAATAGTAGTGTTTCCCTTTGCTGCCAAAACATCCTCGCCCTCCTGTAGAATTGCAAAAGACAATAGGATGAAGCTTGAATTCCTTGTCATCCTGGCCCCATCCCCTGATATCTAGATACGAAGAGGTTTTTCACTGTTTTTAAAATCCTGATTTGTCTCACGAAATTCCAAGACTTTCTCACGGAGAAGCTCAACAAATGGTAGTTGTGCCCCTTCTGTATTCCCAGGTGTGGCTGAAATGTTGCAGCATGCATTCAGTTGGTCTCTTCTTTGTTTTATAAGGTAAGACCGGGGCAGATGTCCATTATCAACTGAAAGTTCATGATAAACTCCCACAGCAAATTTATCAAGAAGAAATAAGATCTTTCCTATGTTTTTCCTTTCATCCTCTGACACTAAATTGATTTTTTTAGTTTGATTTCCATCATTTTGGCTTTCTGAACCACTCAATGACATAGGTGATACTATATGGGTTTTACCATTTTTGGTCTCTTTGACAGCAATGCTTTCCTAGCTCAATCCCAAATGATTTTGCAAACCATAGAGCAACCTTAGCCCTGTCCATAAAAGCATTTAAAGTTCTTGATTTATTTCTAACTTCCGATATGTCTTTACCTTTGTAACTAAATTCACTGCTAGACGTTTTCAGAACTTGAATATACTTTTCTAACTCTTCATTAATTTTTTGAGTTTTTGATTTTTCATCTGAAACATTGTGAATCTCTTCAATGAGTTTCTTCACCTCTTTCTCCAGATTTGTGCAATTCCTTTTCCATTCATTCAATTCGTTATTTAAAAAATTAATTTCTTCCTTCAGTTGAATGACATCTGCAACCTGCCCTTCAAACAGGTGGAAGGTCCTGACTCTTTCATCAAGTTGTTTTCTTTTTCGTGATCCTCGGCAGCTTGCATATTGGGCTTTGATGAAACCTGTTATGGTTCCAAGGTTCTTGTTGATTTCAGCCTTGACCTCTTTATCATTGCTGATGCAAAAAGCATGCCCAGGTATTGACAGTTCCAGCAAATCCACATAGTCAGAAGGGCCATCCAAAACAGACAGTTTCTTTTTATCATCAAGGTATTTATGCCATGCTTTTAACAAAGGAAATGGTATTTTCACAGCAAAAAGTATATTTCTGGTAACAGCTTTAGCTGCACATTGCATAGATGGACTTTCTATTAGCAATTTATGATGATATTCTGTTGGCAAGGGTGGTATATCTGACATAATTCTATAAGAAAGTCAAGGAATTCCAAGTTTTTAAGCTCTGTACAAATTATATACCACAGGAAGCCCAAACGTCAAAAATTAACAGACACAGGAAGCCCAGACATTAACATTGAACAGAAAATGCCCATAACCAGTCTCTCACTGTCAAAATGGCTGCCGTTAAATGAAGGCAGATGCAAGGAAGCCCTCAGGGAGCTAACACTCGAATATGAGCAGTTTTTGTAAATAGTTTGCCTTTTTTTCGAACAAATTCAAAAATATGGAGTATTCCTGCTATTTGTACGGTTTTTGAAAGGATTTGGCCGCATGGATTCTTGGTATTATGGATAAAAACTACTTAAAAAAGATGTTTGGTTATCGAACTTTGAGTAGCGATGTATAGAGGTTGTCCAGCTATTGATCCTACGTAGCAACGAGCAAACGCTTCTGTGCTACTCAAAGGTTTTCTGTGATTTAAAGGGCAGCTATGGGGAGCAATTTCCATAGGTTTTACTAGCTTCGGGCCGTTGAATGGCACATTATAGTGAGCGATGTTTACGATCTACTTAGAGTTGGATAGGATATGACAGTTTCTAGATGTGTAGAGGTGAGCCATATATTATCAGAAACTTATAATTTCGAATTTAATATCTTCCCCTAATCATTCTCTTATGAAGCCACCATTTTATTTCGACCAGAAACGAGCGAAGTGCGCATGCTCGTCCGCCATACTGTATAAAATTTTTGCCCATGATTATAATTTGAATGGAGGATTTATTTTTTTATTCTCCCACCCCCTACTCATAGCTTTGTCACGGTCAGTCGACTGTCATTTGCGACTAGAAATAAATATTCGTTTTCCGATTCGATACTAGTGGTAAGTCAATGAAAAAAAAAATGTATGGACATTTAAATTTTCCTTTTTTCAGTCTCAAAGTTCTAGGAAGGACCTCTAGAGCATAAACCATATTTACTTAATTAAAACCTATTTACATACTATCACCAATCGACGGTTTTGGTGCATCCTTATTGGACAGATTGCTAGGTTTTTGCTACTGAAAAAAAAATTCAAGTTACAAGACCCGTAGAACATGCGGACTCGATGACTAATTGTGAAATAGATGTATTTGACAGTCCCCAGAACAAAGGTCAAACATAACCTGGGTATCGGGTATCCGGCATACCACAGCACATGTGTGACAACTCAACTAATCAAACGCTCGTTGCAGTTATATCTTGGTTTACGTTCTCGATTCTATCTATTCTATTCTTACAATCTGCGATAATAATGTATTCAGGCGATGAAAGCAACTGGACTGTGGGAGAGTGCCTGGTGATGGAAAGGAGCCACACGGTGGTTATTTGCGATGTCTGGTAAGAATTCAATGATTATTTGTTACTGTTGTTAGTATATTTGATGGATTTCAATACCTCCGTCGTGGCAGATTAGTCAAAAGTTTCAAAGTTTTAATTTTTCTTTCAAAAATGCCTTTATTGTATTCCAAATCCGCTTTAATAAATATGTTAAGCATTATTAAATACGCAACATGGCAAAATAGACAATGGAAAATAAATACGCGGGAAAGCGTGGCTACCTAGATCTGAGCGGGAAATTATTTCTCTCTGCATTAAGGGAATGATCCAACTAAAGAAACAAACTTTGCGGATTACATTATTAGGAACCGATTTCTAATTCGCTAAATATTAATGTTAAGACAAATCATTCCCAGCACGACTGACTTACATTGTTTTTTTTAAATTGAAATACCGCAGCACCTCATTGATGTTAAAACCCATAGTACTGGAATGTGGGCATACGTTTTGCGACGCATGCGTCGATAGGCTCAAAAATGTCCCGCTGGATAGGCAGAAATGCCCCTCATGCAGAAAGCCCCTATCCGCGGCATCCGTCAACGTGTCCCTGGCTACGCTGGTGTCATCACTGTCTGCCAGGTGCCTCAATGATGGATGTTCGTGGGCGGGAAGTGTGGATGGGCAGGACTTCCACTTGACCCAATGCCAGTTTAGGTTGGCAAACTGCAGATTTTGTAAAGTTGGCTGCCAGGTGAAGGTGCAGAGAAGGAAGGCAGCAGGAAGCGAACAAGAATGCCCATACAGACCTTCACTTTGCACTTGGTGCCAACTCGAAATCCCTAGAATTTCGATGAACCACCACCAAGCCACCGAGTGCACTAAGCGGAAGGTCCTTTGTCCGTACTTCAAGGGGCCAGATGACAGCCACAAGGTTGATATGTGAGTATTTTGTGATGGCCTTTTCAAATATTTTTCCTAAAACATTAAATTGGAATTCCAATTCTCTGTCAAGTCTAAAACTATTAAAGACATTACTTCAATTATTGTTTAACATTAAGTGCGAGGTTCGTGGTTGTGAATTCCGTGGCAACAAAGAGGACATGCTGCTCCACAAGAGCCAGACCGTGTCGCACCATAATGACCTGCACATACGAGAACATCGCGATATGATGGTGTTATTAAAAACCAAAGTACATTCCAGTCTTTTATATATTAAGGAATATAAAAATAAAAATGGATTTTCGTTTAAAAAGGGCGGTTATGTATGTCTTCTTGTCATGCAAATCTCTCTTTTCAGGAATGCTTACCGTTGCTTATATTATTCAATTTCAGCCTACCTCAGCGATGACCAGGTACCAGGAGGAAGTACTCGGTGCCTGGTCATACACCTGGTCTATTGGCGAAGAAGCCGCAGAAGACATGGTTTCTGCAAAGGCAAGAGGGGTGCCATTGACAAGTCCTGAATTTTCGGGGCTTGTGAATGGCGGGCGAGTTAAGTGGAGGCTCTTGCTCTACCTTAGCACAGGAGAGATATCTGTGCAACTAATGGAAGGGGAGCAAGGGCCATATACCTTTAAGATGCTGTAAGTAAATGTAGAACCACAATTATTATGTCTAAAATGATGTGTCACTTGCAGATGTACTATAAAATCACTAAAATGCTGCAATTCATTGATTTGTTTGTTCGTTATCCAAATGTAGATTTGCCATAGAAGATGCGGGGAAAAGTAATCCAATGACAGTGGTACCAAGAAGAGGAGAGATGGCTGGCTGGCAGTCTCGACTCTGGCTACGAAATAGAAGAGTCCTGCCACTGGTCATACGTGTAACGTTAATCTTGGTGCGTTATACGTAAATTGGTTAAAGCCGCATTTGGATGATGATGTGACTCGATTGTTGTTATGAAGGCCAGGCTGGCGAAACGAACAGAAAAGAATTGAAGATACCTCTTCAATTGTCTTATCTGAATACGCCAAAAAGCTTGAAAATCACATTCGAACGAGATATTTAAAAAAAATAGAAGGTATTGGAGTCGACCCCGCGTGTTTACAAGGCGAGAAGTTAGATGCAGAATGTCTGCCACCGATCGAAGCCACCGATCTTCTCTCTTATCTTGTGCTGGAAACCAGCTTCTATACTTTAAGGCAGTTCAAGGCTTTCAAGAGTCTAGAGAGTTACAATCAAATGGTATCGGGCTTCATAACGAGCGTTCAAGGAAAAACCATTGGAAATAAGTTCGTGGTGTTAGGAAACGTTCGTCATTCGCAGCGAATGAATGAACCGCCAATACCAATTTGGATTATCGCTAATGGAGAAGGAACGATAATATCTGCCCACTGCCTTGGTTGCAAAGCAGGTCTAGCAGAGTGCTGCTCTCATGTAGGGAGCGTACTGTTTTATATTGAGGCGTGGAATCGTATACATGGAAAGTTGGCCTGCACAGAAGTGAAATGTACGTGGCTACTCCCAACTTAAGTAAACGAAGTACCGTACGCTCAAGTTGAAGACATCAATTTTAAATCAGCTCGAAAGTTGAAAGATGAATTAGACGTTAAAATTGATGGTGTACAACCTTCGACTAGCACTCCGGTAGGGAAAACGAAGTCCGTCCCAAATGTCACCCCTACAGAAACGGATATGAAAACCTTCTTCGCAAAACTAAATGAGAGCCAAAAAAAGCCTGTCATTCTTTCTCTAGTGGCTCCTTATGCTGATCAATTTGTACTAAAAAGTCGGCGTGTTCTAACGATACCATCCCTTTACAATCATGAGAATCTGAAGCTGAACTACCCAGAGCTGTTACAAAAGTGCTGCAAAGTCGAACTATCTCTTTCTGATTCCGAGATAGAATTAATAGAACAGGAAACAAGGGATCAATCAAAAGGAACTGCGTTTTTTAAACATAGAGCTGGTCGTGTTGGGGCTTCAATGAGTTATTCTGTTGCCAATACAAATCCTGACCAACCATCTATCTCACTTATTAAAAACATTTGCTATCCACAGTTGTTTAGTGTGCAATCTAAAGCAATCAATCATGGAATCAAAAGTGAAGGCAAAGCCATAGAGACTTACAACCATATCATGTCTGCAAACCACAAAGATTTTGTACTGATAAAGTGTGGAGTTTTCATTGATAAGCAACATCCCTGGATGCATGCGACATCTGATTTCCTCTGTTCCTGCTCCTGTTGTGGTGATGGGTGTGGAGAAGTAAAGTGCCCTTACATTATTGAAAACTGGGACTTTGAAAGTTATGTGCTTAAGAAAAGTTCTTGCCTAGAGAAAGTGAATGGAATATTTCGACTAAAGAGAAAGCACCAGTATTATTACCAAGTGCAGCAACAATTGTCTATAACTGGTCGCCAATTTTGTGACTTTGTCGTGTGTGCATTCAGCGAAAACAAACCTCAAGTCTTCATTGAAAGAATTCTCCCAGAAACAAGTCACTGGGAAGCTATCGTTCCCAAAGTTACAAAAGTATGGCAGACATGCATACTACCTGATATTCTTGCTCGATGGTATACAAGAAAACAGCACTTACCTGAAATAAAACCAGCAAACAAGTCCTCTGGTATTTGTTACTGTGGAATGCCTTCTCAAGGAAGAACTATTCACTGCAGTAACCCAAAGTGCCTAATAAAGGAATTTCACCACACATGTTTGCATTTATCAGATTCAGTCCTTGATGTTTGGTACTGTCCTAATTGCCGCTTGCTAGCAGAATTTCAATGCAAAAAGCCAAGAAAAGCATCAAAGGCAAGTTCTACTAAGTGCACACATAATGATCAAGCTTTGAAACTGGACAGTATTTGTGTATGTGGCTCATCACCAAAGATGAATGAAAGGCTTCTCAAATGTCACAGTGAAAATTGCCAAACAATAGTCAAACTACGTGGGTGTGCAGCAATTGCAAGGTGTCTCAAGCAGCCGAAGTAACTGCATCTAGTTCTATTGGTCCTACCACTTGTTCGTCTTCTTCAAAAGCCAACACTGTTAGTGCTGCATCAACAAGCCAATTAAAATGTGAAAACAGTATTCCACAAATGCAAGCAGCTAAATTGGACAAAAAGGAAAGTACAATCCTTGGTAATAATGCTAGTGCTTTATCTACTAGTTATTCATCAATTATTGATTCCATGGATGATGAATCGGATGTCAAAATAACACAAGTGACTAAAGGGGTTTTAGACAAGAGGGCTTCCCTTGGTAGCCTCAATGACAGTCATTTTGACATCCTTAATTCACCTACTGGATGGCTGGACTGTACAATAATTCAGAAAGCACAAGTACTTCTACAGAAAGTCAATCCTCTGATAGAGAGCTTTCAAACAACAACCCTTGGCCCCATTAGGAACTTTGATATTGTCACTTCAGAATTTGTTCAAATATTACATACAGGACATATGCACTGGGTCTGTATAAGCTCTATTGGATGTAGACCAGGCATGGTCAACCTTTACGATAGTCTCTACCATGATATCATTGCCAAAGTGGTTGAAGAACAGGTAGAGAGTTTAATGGCAGACAGCTATGTAGGCATAGAAAATGTAACAGTCCAGCAACAACTTAATGTGAGTGACTGTGGAATCTTTGCCATAGCATTTGCTACGTGTCTGGTTTATGGTTTCAGCCCACGAGACTTTACATTTGACATACCCAAAATGCGCCCACATCTGGCTCAGTGTTTGGAAATTGGTAAAATTACAATGTTTCCATCAGTTTAGAATATGTGTTTAGAACACGCTAGTGTTCACTAGCCATCATCTACTCTTTATTTGAAACAGTAATGTTGTTTTAGAAGAGCAAATGCATTAATACCATGAAAGAAATACAAAGTTGTTAATAATCATAGTAGCTATTTAGCAAATAACAGTTGGTTTCGATCCACTAGAATATTCATTACACAAAAACATATCTATACACCTATTTCATTTAAGAAAGGTTGTCATCGATTGTCATCGATAAGGAGAAAGGTGATAGGTTATTCATAGTTCCAACAATTTCTGGAATCACTTGTTTTTATTTTTATTTTAATGAGTTTTGAGATATCCAGTGTTGTTTGTAGCCTGAAAGAACTTTAAAGGCTTTGATTATTTGCGTTTATTTTCATATATTACACCTTCGAATCGACTATTGCCTTTGGCAGTGACAACTGTTTTTTTGAAATAGGTGATACAAAAGACCACTATATTCTATTGTGCTTTAAATGCAACAACATAGTAGTAAATTTGAGAATTAATAATAAACAATTAAGATACACTAGTTTTCATCAGCAATGTCCAAAAATAAAATAGCTACTCTGACAGGAACAAAGCAGAAAAATATTTCTTGTGTCACCAATACATTATGACATTTTGAATACAAGAATATCCTGGTATTTCATTTTTATCTTTATAAATAAATTCAAATTCTTAAATTTTGGTAATAATTAGTATGTTTATAATCTAGTCAAATGGAATTATTGGTGGACAAAGGTTAACAAGACAACAACACACCCTTAAAATGATATCAATGACTGGTACCTGTTCCTTATTGCTCATGAGAAAGTCAGTGCTCAGTGTCCCTTTCAGAATTGTGTACTTGCACCTCAGCAAACCGATTACCCTCTCCACATGAATTCTGACATTTGCAATTCCTCGGGTGTTCTCAACATCGATGGGGTCCAGCTGGCTCTTCCCCTTAGTAAACGCTGGTATAACAAGCTCTGCTCTCTTGAATGCCACACTTTCATGAACTGTAAATCCCCTGTCGGCCATTACTAGATCACCAGGCACAAGTTTATTTAAAATACCACAGTTTTCAGTGAGGAGCTTATCAGATGTTCTGCCACCCCAGGCCTTTGATACAAAGGAAATGGTGCCTTGTGGAGTGATTCCAATTAATACCTTTACAGTGTTGTGGTGTTTGTAGGAGCTGAAGGTCTGGGCTTTTGCCAGCAGGTTGGTAGGCCTTTCTATGAAGACCTCAAAACAATCAATAATCACTGTTGTCTTCTTTCCAAACGAAAATTCGAAGCATTGAGGCATTGTTCTCCATAGTTCATCCCGCTCAGGCCAATATATTATTTGAGAGAGTCGTATGTCCATGATTGTTATACAGGTAAAAAATATCCTGGAGACAGTTGGTGCAGACACTTCAAAACGGTATGCAAGATCCAAGTATGGCACATTAAGTCGGAGTTTCATCAAGACCATGACAAGTTCCTGGAACTTCGTTAAGCACAACGACTTTCTTGCCACATGAGGGGCTACATGTTCATATACAGCTTGTAAAATAGTAGCTGAAGGCAATCCAGTGTAAAATAGTACCTTCCCATCTTCCAGCATATCTTCGCGATCGAAAGGGGCTTTCTTTGGCTGAGAAAACATATAATCTAACTCCTCAGTTTGTGTGCTTGACTCGACAGCTCTTCTGCCTCCTCTCGTTGACTTTTTCTAACCGATGGAGCACGAAAGAGGGAAATTCCCTTATCACGAACACTCCTGGTATGACAATTTACCATTAAACAAAGAACCATTATAGAAAATGTGCTGAAAATATTGACTTTTAGTCGCTCGATTGTGATGAATCTCTTTTGTTTACACTATGTTGTGCATCAATATGGCGGTTAGCAACCGTTGTCATGCACAAAGTCACGTGGGTGAAAACCGAGAATTCAGTAAGCTCAACATGAGCTACTCTAGGGAGTTTTAGAATATCGTAGTTACCATGGCAACAAGTTATTTTGTGATTTATGTGCTTTAAAGGGAAAGAATAGTTGGAAAATATATTTAATACATTTATATTGTTCTTCGTGTAGCCTATTTTTCAATATCAAACGCCTGACTCTATACAAACTTACTGTTAATGGCCTCTTTAATTGTCTTCATCATCCTCTTCTTCTTCTGAACATTCATAATCTTCGAGATCTTCATCTTCTACACGATTGTCACAGTCACGTAGTTTGCACATATCAGTGCACTTCAGGCCATTTATAATGCACATACAACTTGATGGTTTACATGAGCGTGTGCAAGAGCAGGAAAGGATTTCTAGGACAGCTGTGGGGGCTGGTTCACCGCTCATCCATTTGAATACAAACTTGTTGTCTTCGTGAATCCACCCGTGTCCAATAGGTGATGGAACGTTAGGGCAGCCTTGCAGACTTCTTCTCCAGATGGCTGCTTGGTAGTTTGCACGTTGTGTATGGAGTTTTAAGCAGTCAGCGCAGGGCGGTAGCTGTTGCGATTCTAGTTTCCCTTTCTTCACACAGAATAATCTATAACGAAGCTCATTTACTTCTTTGGTTCCAAGCAGCAGTGAGGGGGACTCACGATCGGCCGGCATTGCTAAAAATCACATATTGAAAAACACCAGCCCCCCCTGGGGTTTTTCGAGCAGTGACGAGGCCCTACAGGGGGTCTTGCGCGATCCGCCGGCCTCGGGAAAAGTCCCTCACTGCTGCTGTGTTTGGGTAACGCAAACGGAGGTAAGATATCTTATAAATATACGATGCATGAATGTAAAAAGTTCGTTAACGGTATCTGTGTGATTTGTCTAACCCCACAAGTTATTGTACCTAAGCCAGAACCTTTTTGGTGCTGTGGTAAGAAGATGCAAATAGAAGACGACACGTCAGCACAGTGTTACGAGTGTGGTAAGAATATTCGTAATGCCGTACCTTGTGCTACCAGGGAACAATATTATTCTAACGGAGGTCGTAAGAAGACCCCATACAAGAGAATAAAATACTTCCGAGACTGGATGAGTCATATCCAAGGTTTACGGCCGGTATATTTGGACGACGAAGTAATGGAAAGGATTATAGACCACTTAGAAGAACCAACGCCACAAGGTCTACGGAAGACGCTGAAAAAATTAAAGCTAGGGAAATATTACAAAGCTATTCCCTATCTTTTGTCTGAAATTACCGGTAGGCGTATTCCCGACGTCCCAGACATGCAAAGGGCCGAGTGGTTATTCTGTCGTCTGGATAAGGATATTCCTTATTACCCTGACGTAATCTACGAAATATTCCAGCAAATTGACTCCAATCACCCGCTGTTAGAATGGATTCCGAGAAGATGAAATGTGCAGCCGAAATCCACCTATATTCTTTTCAAAGCAGATGTCTACTGAGCGAGCTTTCTTTGCAGCTCCTCTTTTGCCTCCTGATAGATCTTTTTGCGAGATTCCTCGGAAAGATCTTTCACGATGGTTTTTTTATTGCCCGACTTTAACTCCTCATACTTCTTCTCCTCCGCAAGGATCAAAGAGAACTCTACCTCATCGATCTTGCGGTCCCGCAAAGCCTTTGAGACCAAATCGGCAATGGTGTTAGACTTTGCTCTTGCAAGGGCTATATGTGTGTCGTGCTTGGATATCTTACCCGACAACTGTTTCATAATGCCTGTCGTAACAGCGGATACGATACCGCAAACTGCTCCTACGCCGGCTAAAGGAACTCCAACGACTATTCCAGGGCCGGTAAGGGAAGTAGCAACACCGGTGCCTGTCAATGCTACGGATAGAGATCCTGTAGTTTTCGCAATTTTATGTAATATGCTCCTGGCTCTGGCATATTTCTTCCTAACCTCCACATAATGTTTCACTTGACCTTCGAAGTAAGCCAGAATTAAGTTTGCTTTATTCAAGCGGAAGTTCTCAGCGTTCATCTCGTTTGGGCCCTTAGGTATTTCTGGATACAACTGAGGTGCTGATGGTATAACATCCATTATATAATAATGTACGACGCCTTTGGGAACGATATAGAGGAGCAGCCACATTACGACAACAGGGATTATACCAACTTGGATTTCTATAGGAAGATGTTTCCACAATCAGATCCAAAAAAATTCAACCGCAGATCTGACGGAATTCACTATGGTGATAAGTTGTTGTACAGCAACGCGGAGATAGAGCCCGGTTGGTCAAATGAATTATTATTTAGTACCAGTACTTATCCGATACCCGAAGTTTCATTTGACAAACGCCTAAGTTTGGACTTAACGTTAGACATGCGGATCTCTAGCAGTAATTCCTTCCCATTAAAAGTGCGAGATATCTTCAAGGAAGTTCCTATAAACCACATCACTGCGAAAGAAGCGCATGAATGGTTAAGTGGACCCAACATGCGTTATTGGCCACAGCAATTGAACTTTGCTGTCTGGTGTGCCACCAGCGGTTGTGGCGTAAGTGCGAACTTGATGGAGAATTCAATATTCATGTTTCACTTCCACTTCACCGTCCGAAGAATATTGCATGAGATGGGTGTTATTACCCTACCAGGCGACAGGGCATTTGATCCCAGAGACAATAAATACGACTCACCTGCCTACGACAGACTGTGTAAAGAGTTTGGAGTCGTAGGAAAGGACTTCCGATGCACTGCTGGAGCCAACAATGGTCTGGGTCACATCTGGGCTTATTGGGGAATTGGTGGACATAGGCTAAGTGATAAGGAAGTCCATGCATTACGGCTACAATGGAACACGGGTTATCATAAAGTAACTTATGATACTAGCACCTTCTTTGAACCAAATGCCAAAACCACCAAAGAAGTTAGAGACGGACCTCTGTTCAAAGACGAGGGTGGTAAATATGGTGGAGATAATCCTTTGATCATCCGTATTACCAACGACGAACACACAAAGCAGTACTTTAATTTCATACCCACAGAAGGTAAAGGACTAACCAAAGCCGGTCTTGCCCGTTTGAACCGCAGCATAGAAGCTTATGTGTATTCTATTCTTGGAGCTCAGGTAAATACCCGATCAAGCATCATAGGAAATACCGGTGCTGCAGAAGAGACCAGAGCAGAAGCCTTAATCCTCTTTGAAAGTTCAATTTTGGAGGGCGACATTAGCAAAGGCGTACAGCGTTACCAGCTAGCCATACAAAATTCCAAAGCCCGACTGGACTATGCAGTAGCCCCGGGTTGTTGGTTAATGCCCAGTAATTTATCCATGAATGCCGGTTCCGTAGTAGGATACAACAACAAGCTCCAAAAAGCTACTAAGGAAATGAAGTTTGGGGAAAATAACGTGAACTCTGATACTCTTAGGAGGCACTTAGTTGAACAGCCTAAGAAGGTGCATTTAGTCGAACATCCTAAGAAAACGGTTGAACAGCCTAAGAAGGTAAATGAGAAAGAAGAGGAATATGACCATAACTTACTAAAGGCAGGTCTAACCGCCGCAAGCATTGGTCTGAGTTATTATATATGGCGATGAACAACCCCTACGTAGCTGGAGTAGATTGTGTCTATACGACTTACGAAGGTGAGAAAAAATACACCCAAGCATCTTGGGTTGATGTCGACGGGATGTCTGTGGATTTGAACTACTCAGGGAAAAAGTTAATCCTTTGTAGCATTTGCATTGGTACTAGCAGCCACGCCAACGTCGGCTTTCAGTTCCTGGACGAGAATGGTATATTACAGCCCATGCGTGCTAAGACGAACAACAGGGAGCCCGTACATTTCTCCGTAGAGCCGAACCCCGGTAGCGTCGAAAACCTATCGGTTTGGACTTTCCATATGGTTGCCGATTGCCATGGAAAAGTAAAGCTGCAAATACGCGTAGACGATACGGGTGTAGTAACGGTAAATAGCGTACACGATCAAAGAGATCGACCTTATAATCACTCAACCATCAGCACTCTTACGGTGCTCAGTCTCTAGAAGGTAACTTTGTTGCCTGGAATATATGAATCCACATGCGAAGGAAGATCGGTTTCTTCATTACTTAGAGGAGAAGGACTACTTAGAACAGCATTGGCATGACACGGGTTTGTGGGTGAAGGTTGGGGGCTTGGGATTGATCATGTGTACCATTTGCATTTCGACGGGGTATTCGTGTAATGTCGGGTTTAGGATCGTCGATGAGGATAACCACCCATTACTGCCCTACAGAAAAAAAGATAGTAATAGGAACCCAGCTCATTTCTCGTCGGAGCCCCCTCCAGCAAGCGGAGAAGATCTAACGCCCGCGACTTTTCACATGATAGCCAATTGCCAATATGCGAAGCTTCAGGTCCTTCCCAACGACGTTGCCTACCTTCGGATAAATGCCGCGCCGTCAAAAGGTTCCCCGACGGATGCTGCTTGGAATCATAAGCCTATTACCACTATGACCGCCATACCTTTGGCACCAAATTATCAAGGTGGCGCGAATACTATCTTTACTTATCCCCAGTCGAGGATGCCTCGGGCACCAGACGATGATAAGCCTCCAGTAATACATAAGGATAAGCCTACACCTTCATCTTCTTCAAAAGAACCACGCCGATAGCTACGACTAAGATCCAAATGTTATTCCCCACGAACTTTAACAGTTCTCCGCCGGTTCTAAGTACCAAACTAAGAACGCTACCAAGCAGCCCCGGTAAAGAGGCTGCCATCTTTTTACCCAAGTCCGCCAGCCCTTTGCCTGCTGCCTTTACACCTGCGCCCGTAGCTTTAAGGGAGCTAAGGATCACACCTACTACGGAGGAAATGGCGACTGCAAATGCCAGCGGAATGCCATATTTCACCAAAGCTCTTTTTATTTTTTCTTTAGTGGTAAGCCCCAATTCTTTTTCCAGCTTTTCCTTTTGCGCCCGTAATTCCGCGACTCTTTCCTGCAGGGTCTCTAATTCCTTTTGAGCTGCTTCCCTTTCCACTTCAGGGCGTGTCAGGTCATTAATTATTTCCCGCTGCCGGTTGGCTTGCCACTCCAAATCCTCGATAGCTTGCTCACTTTGTCTTAATTGCTCCTCCTTAACGACGATTTCCGAAGTTAACCGTCGCTCTTCGGCTACTGAGGACTCCAGCTCTTCTGCCAGACGTTTGAGTTCTGCATCTTTATGTCCAACGTTTTTGACCGCGAGGTCAAAATTCTTCCTCGCATCTACCATTTTTTGCGTTGTCTCACTAAGACGTTCCTCATAATTCTGTTTTTCTCGCCCATGAGAATCCGTCAATGCTCGCAGCTGATTCATGTATTCATCTTCTCTTTCATTCATCGTTTCTTCTAGATCCTGGAAAGACTCCCTGAGAGCCGCCAAATCCTCACTTGCTCTCAAAAGGTCCTCACGCTCCCTGGTGATTCGTTCTAAGTCGTCATTAACTGCCTCCTTTCGTTCGTTAACCTTAGCCAATTCTATAAGCGCTTCCGCTAAGTTATGTTTAGATGCGGCTTGCTCGGCAAGACGTACTGGTAAGGTCCGTAATCTACTTATCCTGGCCTGCAATTCCCTTTTCTGAGCGTTCAGTGTAGCAACTTCCTCTGTCTTGGTTTGGAGTGACCCGCTCAGCGTTCCTACTTGCGCCCTTAACTCTTCGTGTGTTCCATATCCGCCTGCAGCGACCGGTAATCTAGCTGCCGCCTTAAGGATCTTATTGAGATCCATTCGCGTTTTTTCCCTAGCCGAGCCACGTTGCGCGGTTAAGTTGGGTTCTCCTAATGCCTTCCTAAGGGTCGGAGGAATATTCTTATCTGGATAGTATTTGCCATTTATGTCCTTGATAATGTATGGCTTAGCATTAGACCTATTTAACCTTGCTATTATGACTTCCTTACCCCATTCGTTATCATCGTTGAACATTACTTGGGCTTTATCTGGGTCCCAGTTTGGGAATTCTTCCTTAATCCTATCAAAGTCGTCCGGTTCTTCATCCATGGATTCGTTCATTTCTTGTTGTACTCTTTCCAACCATGCAGCGCTGGGGGCTTCGGGAACGGGTCCTAAGTCTTCCATTTGCAAATATTCTGGAATGGGTTTGTATGGATTCTTAGACTTGAATTTGTTTCTCAAAGAACGCATAGCATCGCGGAGCCTGCGGCTGCCATATCTGCGTCTTAGCTTGTCAAATAGCCCTTCTTGGTCTACGTTGTCATTAGGAAGTAAAGACTCGTATTCTTCGTCATTAATATCTACTTGACCTTCTTCGGTAAGGGGATCAAAATCCGTTCCTTCTGCTTCCATTATATATGATAAGCTCAAAGTTAAATCCTAACCTCCTTCCTAAGCAGGTTGGCGGACTGAAAGCAGAACGCACCTTTCACCGGGTCACCTTTACTCCTTCTAGCGCCAAACCTGGAGAAACCTTGTATGTAGGCGTACCCCGCTTAACGGATAACCTGGTATTGGTTCCTGGCACCCTGGCGTTAAGGTTTGACCTGGCGGTTCAACCAGATACCGCAGACGCGCGTTATGTTGTTAATAACGTAGGCAGGAACCTTGTTTCTAAGATGAGAATCAAGTTTGCTGGTGAATCCCTGTTAGACTTAAACAGGTACGATCTTTACACCACATACAAAGATTTGTGGTTGACAGCCTTCGACCGCGCACAAAGGATAGAACAAGGAATAGCAAGTGAAGCCATACGTAAGGTAAGAAGCGCAACCGCCAGCGCCTCAGGAGAAGATGAAATAAAGACAGCCTACGGCACCAAATATCTCATTCCATTGGACTTTGAAGTTATTACAAACCACGGTGCGTATTACCCAAGACAGCTTTCTGAACTGCAGTTCGAAGTAACCTTGGCAGATACGACCAACATTCTGCAAGGAAAGGACGTAAGTTCCTCGGCCGTGCATCCATATGCTATCACCAACTTAGAATTACAGTATGAGACCGTGTACTCTGAAGAGCTGGCCCGCAGCGCAGGCATGGAATACAGTGCCGGTAAAGCATTCCTTTACGACCACGTAGTAATGTACAAAACGTTTAGCTTCACGAACAACGTTGAAGAGGTCATCAACCAAAGTATTAATATACCACGACGCAGTTTAACGGGGCTAATGTTGCTGTTTGCAAAAACATACACCGCAGGATTGCGCGACTCCGAGGCGTTCTTTAACCCCAACATTACCAATGTCGGCGTAAACATAAACGGAGTACCAAACAAGGTTTACTCCCAAGGGATAAAACCTGAAGACATGTACCGGGAGGCAATGCAGAAGTTTGGCGATCAAATTGCCCCAAAGGAGTTCTTTAAGGATAAATATGCCCTGTGGATTGACATGCGCACTACTAATGATGAGAGCATGCATGGTCAGGGTCTGCGGTTGGTAAATACCCAAGATGGTATTACTTTGGAGATCAAACGCACCAAGCATGCCAGCGATACTACTAAGATAAACTGCTACATCTTTGTGGTGTCAGACGCGCAACTGAGCGTGGAAATGAACCAACTAAAGAGTGTTGCATATTAAGGTTAAATATTCCTTAGATATATGATGCTTCGCGTATTTGAAAACGACGACAACGAACTGCAATGCATAGTGCAAGGTGATAAACTGTACTTCAGAGGAAAGGAAGTTGCCGCGGCATTAGGATATTCCAATGCCAGAGATGCTTTGATTACTCACGTTTCGGATAAGTACAAGAAAAGACTGTCTGAGTTAGGAAGTGTCGTGAATCGCGACACTTGTACTTTACACCCACATTCCGTGTTTATCTCCGAACCTGGGTTGTATGAACTGATATTCAGCTCCAAACTACCCAGGGCCGTAGAGTTTCGCGATTGGGTATTTGAGGAAGTCCTTCCCACGCTAAGGAAGACTGGTAAGTATGAGATAGAACGGCGGTTTGACAGCCCAAACAAATTGGTATTCAAAATAGAAAACGAATTCGACCTACATAAAAAGGTGGTGGACTACATCCGCAAGTATTACCCTCAAATGCTCATAGCCCCTGGTCTAGGCGAACTACAAGACACGTCAAACAAGCGCATAAAGTGCTGGCAGAAAGGATATCAACGAGGACAGCCCGATTTACTGATACTGAATGCACACGTGCGATACCGTGGTTTCTGCATCGAACTAAAGACTCCAAAAGGCAACGGGGTATTATCTGATAGTCAACGCCTGCTATTGGAAAGGTATGCGCAGAATGGTTATAAAGTAATAATCAGCAACGACTACGACGACATCTGCCGCGCAATAGCGGAGTATGCACGAGGAATGCGCTTACCTTGTGCATATTGCTGCAAGCGCTTTAGGAACACAGACACTTTAAAGACGCACTTAAAGATATTCCATAGAATATATGGATCAGGACAAATTCAATGAGCTAAAGTTCATACAAACGCACTGGAAGGATTTGGTGGTGGGGGAAATCTACGAGGTAAAGAATTACGTGGTCTTCGAAGACATTGACCGTCTGCGTTTGGTGTTGAAGAATAAAAAAAGAACATATACCCTTTGGGCGCCCGATAGAATAAGGTACGCCATTGAAGGGCAGCAGGTTACCCATGTCATGAGTCATGGTAAGAAGGATGGTAGATGGATATTCGATGTGGTTACTTGGGAGCCTGAGTCTCCTCTTCACTCTTAAGTGCGTCTACCATCGTACGCTGATCCGCCAGGCACCAATGACCCACAAAGGATCCTTCAGAAAATACCTTGCTGCAATGAAGGCAGGTGTATTTTTTTCTTGGCTTTGGCTTACGAGAGGCAATGCAGTCTGCTGGGGGTTCGCAGGTAATACAGTCCATATATTATAAATCCTCCAAGCATATACTTTGCAAACCCTCTTCGAAAGGGGGTTTGATATTTATTGTTGATTTGTTAAATCCTGCAGACTGGTTTCAAACAGGTCCTTAATATTATTGTTGTTTTGTTAAATGATACTTAACAAATCAACAATAAAAATATGATCAGGATCTGAGACTCTTTGCGCAGACCTTACTTTACTACTATATTGCAGACAGATCTTAAAGGGGTCCTTAATATTATTGTTGTTTTGTTAAATGATGTTATTAATGCTCTTAACAAACAACAATAAAAATAAGATCGTATTTTGAGACTCTTTGCGCAAGTCATACTTCCCTACTCCATCGCAAGGTCATTTCAAAGGGGTCTTTAATATTATTGTTGTTTTGTTAAATGTTGATGATACTTAACAAACAACAAGAAAAATAAGAATGGGATTTGAGACTCTTTGCGCAAACCCATCCTAACTCTCTTTTTTTTTATCCCTTGCGTACTTTCTTAACCACCTCGTTACTGGCATGCCAAGCATCAAAGCGATCTAAGTACTCTTTGAAACCGCCTTGGCCGTCGTAAAGGCACTGCCAAATATGCTGGTCACTTCTTTGACAGCCGCAGCGATCACAAGTTGCCTCCCAATGTTCCCTGTTTTCCCACCTTACGCCTTCCACTTGATCAAACTCCGCAAAGCGCTGGTCTATTTCCTTCTTCCGGCGCGTTAACTCCTTTATGGTGTCGACTGGGCAACATCGTGCGGCGACGTCACCATGTTTCAAACATGCTACGCCCAGCAGATCGTAATTACCACGGCATCTATGTTGGTGCCAAGCGTCACTGACATCCTCGTCGCAGCGCACGCATATGTTCTTTAAACAAACTCTTTTACTACGGTGGTACTCCAGCGCCTGCGCACTGCTGAACTGCTTATCACAGTCTTCGCAAACGGTGACGTTGTTTACCTTCTTACTGCATACCTGTCTTTCCAGGTGATATTGCAATCTTTGTTTGCTGCTGAACTCCCTACCACAATTCTTACACCTCATTATAACATAGTGTTATTTAAGCCTCATATGAGATCCTGCGCAAAGAGTCCCAAATCCTATTCTTATTTTTCTTGTTGTTTGTTAACATCATTTAACAAATCAACAATAAATATCAGACCCCTCTTTAAGATCTGTCTGCAGGATTTAACAAATCAACAATAAATATCAGACCCCTTTTACAATGGATATCGCATGAAATCCACAACGGACTCTTTTGCCCACGTTGCCATCGTTATCAGCGCACCAAACCTTTCCGCGCGCTTCAGACCACACATTTCATCATACAATTCCTGCACGCGCTCTTTCAAACGGCCTATCTCCTCTTTTTGCATTTCGATGGTGTCTCTTTTATCTTTCATGTCGCCGGCAATCCTTCTTACTGCTTCCACTGGGTCCATCGTATATATAATGTACCCAGAACATATTCCCTGCAATGCTCTGATAGTAGGACCAACCGGCTGTGGTAAAACGCAGTTCGTAGTAGAGCAACTATTGGGGCCCTTTAGATACCGTTTCGACTACATAGTGCTATTATGCCCTACCTATGTGAATAACCGCACCTGGACAGGCATAGGAGTGAAAGATGACGACTTCTTCGTGGATATTTTGGACCCTAATGAGTTATCCAGCCACCTTAAGTTTTGGCATAGACAATTCCCAAAAGACACGCAAACCCTCTTAATTCTTGATGACATTGCCTGCGGGGACGACGTAAAAAGACGCACATCCGAGTTAGTGAAGCTTGCTTTCAGTGGCAGGCATGACAATATCAGCGTTTGGTTGCCCTCGCAGCAGCTTACCAGTGTCTCTAAACCCTTTAGGGAAAACATAGGCTCTCTGGTCGTCTTCTACACGCCGAGTAAGAGTGATTTGGAAACCATCCTCTCTGACTACGGTGGTGAGATATCTAAGGAACAGTTGCACGAATACATGCGGCATTTAAAGACACACCAACATTCCAAAATGATCTTCTCTTTGAGGTTTCCGTATTCCGTTAACATATATGGATATTGAGCAGCTCTTGGATGAAGTCCCCGTAGATGAAAGTAACCTTAAAGAACAACTTAACGTCCTGGTGTCATCGGGAAAGTGTAAGGAAATGATAGGCAAGGAGTTAACGCATGAGCAAGTTAATAAGTTGTCAGAAGAGGAGGTAAAAAAGTTCCATAAGAGGTACGAAGCCGCCCTTGCAAGTAAGACCACGAATGCCGTAGCAGACTCCGCTATTAAGCTGGCCACCAAACTCCTGGGACTTGCGCTGCCCATAGACGACGTGGAGGCGCTGCGGAAGGACATAAGTGAGGACTATGTCATATCCCAAGAACTTAAGATAACCTGCGGGTGGTTGTCTTTGAAGTGCGGTAAGTTAATGGCAGTCGCATCTTTGGGACTTCACGTAGCCAGCATGTCGACTTGAAGGAGGTATTGGTGTCTTGGAAGGACTACAAAAAAGATAAACAAGTCGAGGAGATCTTCAAGGCAGCACTTGCTGAGGTTCCTACTCAAGTCACCCCAAGTGATGCTCAAGTCATTCACGGGACTTAGTCAAGTCGTCATCAAGTACTTAGTCAAGTCATTCCCAAGTCATCCTTAAGTTACTTAGTCAAGTCGTCATCAAGTACTTAGTTAAGTCATTATCAAGTCGTTGCCAAGTTACTTGTTAAGTCCTTCAAGTCCTTAGATATAAGATGAGTGACACCGAAACAAAGGCGGAGGAAACCCCTCAGCAAATTACCACGCCTAAATCCCCGGGTAGAGTCGCTGCAGGGAAGAAGCTCGCGGAGATGAATAGAAAGAACAAAGCCAAAAAAGAAAAGAAGGAAGAGGAAAAAGAAGAGGAATGCTTTATTAATCCTGGATACGTTATCGGAGCATTAGGACTCGCTATAGCAGCAGGCAGCCTCTACTTACAATGGCGGGCTACGAAGCCAAAAGTGGAATTCAAGGCCGTGCACGTAACGCAGGAGCCTAAGAGAAGTAAGATACCCGAAATGGAATAACCTTCTCGCTTTGTAATATAATGTCGTCAGCATTGATGAAAACCGTTGAAGAAGCAGCTATTATTACTTCCATCGTTGCGGGTATTGGTTGGGTAGGTAAGAAAGTGCCAAACGTAATAAGGAATGGACACAGAGACTCCCTCAGGTCATTGTGGCTTTGAATAACGAGGCGGCCAGGGCTACGGGAATAAAACCCAAGGACGCCATAAAAAAGAAACACGTGGAACACAAGTCCTACGTCAGAAGTTCAAGAGCGGTCGGACTAAAGGAAAAAAAGCTACCCCGCAACATAGTGGTCAGATACCTCTATCAGCCGGGGGAACTAGAAGGTGGCAGTAAGAGAGCCACGGATCCTAACTGGTCTTTGGAAACGTATGAGATTTCAAAGTCCGTCACCAAGGAAGGGCAACCTGTGTTGTATTACCTAAATGGCCCAAGTCGCGGATTTGTTAAGGAAGAGTTACTCATAGTTCCTAAAGATTCAAAGTAGTGCAGCACCGCGCGCCCGATTGCACTCTAGGCATGTCAGTCTTACGTTGCCTCTGCAATGCCCGCGTTTGTTATTTATGCGATCCACGGAGAACTGCTGATCGTCATTCGCTAAGAACTTCCATAGTAGCGGTATGTTACATTTGGCGCAGCGTGCCCCTTTCTTATAGACGTCGTCCACGCATAGGTCGAACGTCATATTTTTTTCTTTGTCGTGGCGCTTGTAGCGAAGGAGTTTCTTAGCAATGTTTTCTTTGGCTACTTCTTCCGGGGTCTCATCGTACCGTAATTGCGGACCCCAGGCTCTTTTTAACTGTTTGGCATACTCCACACGACTTACGGCGGTGTATATCAAATTGCTCCAACACAGCCGCTGGTCTATGATCCACAAGGTTTCTGTTATGGTAATCCCCTGCGCGCTTTGGACTGTCATGCAATAACCCAAACGCCAGTCTGGATGGGAGGTAATTCTTTCCACCATTTTCATAGGCACCCAAACCTTATCATGCGTTACTGCGTTTTCTAACCGGGTCTTAGTTCCCGGCACCCAGACGTCTCTTTTCTGCATTCGGGTGTCGTGGGGTTTGTAACAAATGGGCACCAGATGCCCAGGGAAGCGCTCCTGGTGTATTTTGAGTAAGTCTTTCTGTATGCGGGACTGCGCTGCGCGTTTGCTGCTCAGCACCAAATCCTCAGGATGCCATGTGTATAGGAAGTCCTCGTAGGATTTCGCTCGTACGCGTTTACGCAGTGTTTTGCATTGCTGGGCGTCACTGAGGCCTCTTAATTCCGCTTTCAGATTTCTTACTTGATCCTTACTGCGGTAGTCGGTGTTAATTTCCTCCGTATGGTCTACCATTTCTTTTAACCATTCGTGGGGCATCTCTCCGGCTATTGGAGGCGGTTGACACGGATCCCCGGCAAATATCACTTGGGATTTCCCACGGAGGAAGTCTACGAACTCCTGTAGTATTTCTAATGGCACGGTGCAAATCTCATCCCAAAGTATCACCGGAGGTATGTCGTGGATGGCTTCCGGTACCCACTTTTGACCATTCCAGCGAAAGAAGCTGTGGTAGGTTTGTGCGTCGTAACCCATTTCGCAGAGTTCCCTTTCCAAACGGTGCGTTGGCGTTAACACCTTTATCTTTGGAAAGAGTTCCAAAACACGCGTTGTTTTGCCACTACCTCCGGTGCCGTACAAATAGGAAAAGCGTTGGTAGGAAATGGGGTCTGCAACTGACGGTAATGGCTCTTTTGTAGGCGTAACGGAACCTGAAAGATGTTCGCCGCGATATTCTACGCGTTCTCTCCAAGACTTTATTTCTTCGTCTTTGACGCGCCATTGACCGCTTTCTGCGAGTTCGTCTTCGGTGTAGAATTCTTTCATCTTCTCCAACACCTCTGGCTTTACATACAAGGAATCCGTAGCTACGCGCGGGATGTCCTCTTTGTCAAACCTAAGCAACATTGCTAATAGGTTTATGTGCGCATATGCGAGCATGCTGGCACGCAGGTGGTAATACTGTGGTCTGTGATCTTGGTAGTAACAAAGTGCATTCCATTTCTTTTCTTTCTGACCTTCTATGAAATAGTCCCATTTCTCCACGGATACCATTGTTCCTTCATCATGCGCGCGCTTTATAAGGAAACTTAATTCGCCTTCGTCCGTTATCAGGCGCCGCTGCATATGTTTTTCACCCTCCTTAGCGCCCTGTGTGAATTTACCTATAACAACCCGCGCTGTGGGGTTATGCTCGGGTAACCATTTTGTGAAGGAGGAGTGACAAAGTATGGCTTCATGCGCAGTGTATCTTAGCAATCGACGCTCTTCGAGGAATTTGAGGAGTGGTATCGGTATCCATTCTTTCTCCTGCAGGTGCTTCCCGTACCACGCGTAAATTATTGGATGTAAGCCCTTCGCTAATTTCCAGCTGGTTAATCTTACAAACCCCGTAGCTGGGGCGTCGTAGATGCCGTCTAAGGACACACGAAAGAACTGTGAGTCTGGATGTCCGTAGCGGTCATAATACTCCTTACAATCCCCCAATCCTTTAAAACTTGCAGGGTAACAGTGTTTCATGTCTAAGGAGACGTATTCGTTTTCGTCATACTCCATGTTCCACAGACCTCCATGACCGTGTTCTACGCAGGCTTTGGCTATGTCGGCGAATTCCTTAGGCGTGGACTTCCATCCGTTCCTCTTCTTTGCGGCTAAGAAGTCCAAACTACGAGAGCTAAGGACCTCGTCAGAGAAGTCTTCCCCTAAGGTTTCACAGGCGCTCTGGATGCGTAGATGTTCAATTTCGGGGCGGTATAAAGTACCATCTTGGGTCATAAACTGACTTCCTTCTGAATCCATCAACCATACGGAGTTCTCGTGGACTAATTCTACCAACGGAGAGGTTTTATAGACCTTCGTTTCTTTCTTTTTAGGGAACCTTAGTTCACGCCAAGCATGTCCGTTGTGTTGGTAAACGACTATAGGAGCACCTTTGCCACCGTATTTATGTGTCCCAGAATAGATAAAACCGTCGGTGATGTCCTTTACCATGATGCGCCTTCCTAATGCTGTTTCTAATTTTTTAATGTTATCTATAGTAGCCCCAGCTCCGTAGGTGGCATTTTCCCATTTCCTGATGGCTTCCCTCCTATTTAGTGTGAGCTTACCTCCGCGGGAGGAATCTTCGAAGAACTCTCTTACCAACTTACCGACGCAGTTACCAGGATGTCGCATTGGTTTCAACTTCTTGACGTCAGGTTTCTTGATCTCATACGCGCCGTAAATAACCACGGTGACTGGGTATGCTACTTCGTAGAACATCATGTCTATTCCTTCGAGTGCTCCAGGTCTGGTATCCTTATTCAGAACGAACAAGCTTTGCTTACCAGACGCTCGTATTGGATTCCTGCCCTTTTCTATCATCCACTCGCCGTCTAAATACTTTATAAATGTTAACTCCAAACGGTATTCACCTTCGGGCATCAAATCGATTATCCTTTCTGCTCTCTCGTAGTTCATAGTCTCATCTGTATCTCCCTCCATAAATGTTGTGAAGGCAAAGTCGGCATCCAGGCGATCCAACACCTGAGTTCTGAGCTTGCGCACAGTTTTGTTTTGTATGCTTTTGATGGCGTCCATCTATATCTAAGGAATATCTTAACCTCCGTTTGCGTTACCCAAACACAGCAGCAGTGAGGGACTTTTCCCGAGGCCGGCGGATCGCGCAAGACCCCCTGTAGGGCCTCGTCACTGCTCCAAAAACCCCAGGGGGGGCTGGTGTTTTTCAATATGTGATTTTTAGCAATGCCGGCCGATCGTGAGTCCCCCTCACTGCTGCTTTCCAGGATTGGAGCTGTACATTCTGCATGTGAATTCTTGTATCTTTGAGAACACGTCGTCTGTGAAATCCCACTGCATTCCAATTTGGTGAAATAGGTCTTGGTACAATTTGTTTGTTTTCAGCATTTTGAATGCAGCTAGTTTTCCTTTTCCCGCAAAAGCACTGACACTGTCACATCCTGTAAAGGCGTGAAAACCGAGAAGAGACGTACATACCTGCGATCCTAACATTCGAGCTACATTTGAAATGTCAATGTACATTGTTCGAATCTTCTTGCCACATTTCACGTACAATGAGCATGGAATATAACTACTGAAAGCCAAACAGAGAACAAATACGTCGGTATCTTCTGAACTAATCACAACTGCTTCATAGCCTGCCGATGCTGCATTTGCTGCATGGAATAGAACTCTTGTGTCAGCCTCTTCATGATTTGATCGAAGGTCCTTCCTTTCTGCTGAACCTGATGAAGTGATTTCATAACAGTGGTCTTCTGTTGTTACAAAGATAGTCTTTGATTGTTCGGCTAATCTTTCCTGATACTTCTCCTTTCTCCATTCTTCTGAAATAAACTTAATAAGTTGGGACTTGTTTTTGGAACTTGCTAGAAATTTGGACCACTGACGAATGTTATGATCTGATTTGATGCTTTTAAACTCGTGTCCACTTTCAGAACCCCTCTTTCTCTTTCGGCATTTTTGATCGATTCATCCTTGTAAACATCGAAGACAACATCGATACGTTCGCTTTCGTTTCCTTCATTTAGGAACATAGACATGAGACTTTCAGCTACGTCACCAAATGTCTTATGGTCAACTTTCATTTTCTGAACAAAAAACATCCCATCAATAATTCGTGCACTTGGCTGTGGAATGGTATTTGCCGCTGGTATGTTCTTCTTCAGGTCGTTTAACAGAAATGATTTATTTGTTTTCCTTAACGATCCATCAGCAGATGCCAGAGACCAAGGTAGGGGTCCAAGTGGGTGACAAAGGACATGACTTATATTCAGCTTTCTGTTCTCAGCAATGATCAGCATCTGTGCAAATAAAGCTCTATCTGCCTTTATCATAACTTCCTTGCTTGTTCCTCCTCCGACTTTCATCTTCTTGGACAGATTTCCAAATGTTTTCAGTTGGAGCTTGGTCATTTTATCATAGGAATTAGACTTTGGTGGATTAGACTCGAGTCGGTTTTCTCTAAATGACTTGTATGCTTCCTCACCAAGTAGTCCAGTAGCTTAATGCTTAAATCGTGACCGAGGTGACTAAAGCACCAAATTTGGCACAGAACTTCGTTTTGATGTAACAAACGATTTCAGAAGGGGTGCCCAGTGAAACGAGGTCGGGGGGTCTGATTTCACTCCAAAAGGGGGAGGGGTGGGGTATTTCTCTTAAACTTGCTATATAAAGTAAATTGAATATATTAAATTCTTTGAAATAGTAATTTAAGCACTCAACTCCATGTACAGAGCTTCGTTTTGATCTAAGAAACGATTTACAAAGGACTGATTAGTTATATGAGGTCGGGGGGTCTGATTTCACTCCAAAAGAGGGGAGGGGTGGGGTATTTCTTTTAAACTCGCTATATAAAGTAAATTGAATATATTAAATTCTTTGAAATAGTAATTTAAGCACTCAACTCGTGTACAGATCTTCGTTTTGATCTAAGAAACGATTTACAAAGGACTGATTAGTTAAATGAGGTCGGGGGGGGGGGGGGGGGGGCTGATTTCACTCCAAAAGTTTGAGGTTTGAGTATTTCCTAAAACTGTCTATATAAAGTAGTAAAAATATAAATAAAAGCCATACGGTAATGATAAAGTTGATGAATAGCTCCTCATTAAAATAAACAATTTAAAAGGGATATCCATTGGTTTTGGGATGGAAGTGGAGGGGAAAGTTTTTTAGAGGGGAGGGTATGAGACATTTTCTTCTTGAAATATACCTTTTCAATCTACTAATTAAGATATCTTTTCAACGCAAGATAGTTTTGGGTCTTACATATCACTCAATGTTATTTGCTGTGAAGCATTCGGGACATGCTGCATGGCTGGAGGGATATGATCTGGACCTGTTAGATCGAGAAGGAAAGCTTACCTCATCATATTACAGGTTAGCTAGTATTGGTGCACCCAGCGGAGCAATAACAAAGCTCTGTGCACGAGAGATTCGACTTCACACATTTGCATCGGTTACTGCAGCCTTTTTTGCATCCACATCTCAGCAGCTCGGCGCAGGCTTTTGACGCATCGGGCAGTGCACTCCAAACAGGATCCCAAGTCTTCTTCATGGTCCACCCCCAGCCTTCTGGCGAGGGAATGTTCTGCTGGGCCTCCATACAAGTTGTCCAAATCCCTCCCTGGTAAATAGCTCTTCGTGTGTGCTGTAAAATAACAACGCTTCCTTAATATGATTAAAAGTCAAATTAATTATTTAAGACCAAGTGATGTATTTCTCAAAAACTAATGCAGCTAGTCAGTTACGAGCAGCAAAACCTCTTGTACTTGTCTTCTTACCTGTGTTGGTGGAATATGTTCCAAGTTTCGGTTTTGCTTGGTGAACAGGTGACGCCGTGATTCATTGACACAACTGGTTGAGCTTGATTTGTCATACATGACCACAGTGAGACGTTCAAGAGTCTTGAAATGGGGTGACATTATGTCGATGGCATCAAATGGATTCTCCTTAATATGAATGAATGCATCGGTTGCTTCTTCATATGATTTCCAAGCCCCCCAAGCAGTCTGCTTCCCCCTACCAGAAAACGATGAAGTCGTATCACAGCCTGTAAAGGCATGGAAGAGTGGTAGGGCATTAGCCTTTCTCTCACCAAGCTTCTCGCAGATAGCATTAATATGGTAACACCGATAGTACTTTCCCATGCCAAAGCCAACCCAAATATCAAGAGGGCCATAACTTCTCATCAACTGATAAAAATGTCCAGCAATGATTACGATAACATCAGTATCGACTGTGCGAACAAAAATGGATTTCTCGCCGTTTCTTAGGGCGTCCAGGATGTGTACAACTATCCTCGTGTCAGCTTCTTCCTAGTCACACACCTGCATGACACTCTCCCCACCTGACGTGACATTCACTCCTGAGGTGATATAGATCTTCTTGCCTTCATATGGGCAAACAAAGCTTCCAACTCGCTCTGACAAAAGTGCAAAGAGTTCTTCCTTATTTATCGAATCAAGAAGAAAGTTTTTCCAGTCTCGAGGAAGTTTGGTATTCCCTCCAACTTTCTTTCTTCTGCCTTGACCTCGTTTCTCTCGTGTGGCCTCTTTTAAACTATCAGAACGGTACTCATCCCAAACGACATCAACTCGCTTTGACGAATGAAGCTCCCGAGTTAAGAAAGGTAAAAATACTCTTTCGACATACTGTGAAAACGTAGACGCCCGCCCAGGTAGCAATGCATGGACAAGAGCAGCACCATCAAAGATTTTTGTATCATAACTGGCTGGCGGGTCTTGCTGTGATGGTACTTCAAGACATTTTAGAAGATCTGACTTCTTGCCGAAACGCATTTTACCAAACTGAGACAATGATGGTGGATATGGCTGGTTCTCGTGTTTGAAGAAATCTTCAAGGTCTCCATCCCGGTTCTGACTGGCAATATATAGTCGACTGAACAAGCTACAATCGCTTTTAAGTACAGACAATTCCTTCGATGTTTTGGAGGAGGTTTTTGGTTTCTGGCGCTTGAACAAAGGTAAGGAATTCTTCTTGATCGGGTCGTTTATAGACACCTTCTTCTCTACGATCACATTGTGGACATAATCCTTGTATTTCGCGGATCCGATATCGATTGTGCGCACAGTTATCGCAACAGATTCGTTTGCACAGTCGCGAGAGTCTAAAGCGATAAGTTCAGGAGAATCATCGATGAAGGGATTACCCATTTCAGAGATAGTGGCAGAGAGGTTTTTCACTTGCTTTTGAAAAAGTTTCTGCGAGGAGAGGCCTTGATCATGATGGGCGTAGCTACTTTCTTCTTCATTATCATCGTAATAAGGCAGGTCTACTTCAAACTCCTTGAGAAGTCTAGCCAGCTCAGGACCTGAAACCATCCATCTGGCAAAGGCTCCAGGGTTTTCTGTCAACCCAACGGCTCCCCCAGAACCCTTAACAAGAGCATTATTTTGCTCGTGTGCTTGGTCAACTGGAATGGAAGAGAACTTCTTCGCAGTTTTCTGGATAACCCAAAACTGTGACAGCTGCTGCTTGATTTCATCTGGCAATAACTTCATATCTTGAATGAAGACGGGCACCCATCGGGAATAGTTCACATGGTCTAACGCAAAAAATTACGGGGTTAATGCCTCCAGTACTTCTACAAAAGATCAAACTTCCTTTCGCGGTGAGCTTTTATAAACACCAGGATCTTGATTTCCAGTTGCATTATAATATCCCAGAACTGAAAGGTAGGACTCTTCTTCATCATATTGGACCTCCATGACGCAAATGAATCTTCATCATCAAAATCTTCTGCTGATCGAAATGCATCTCTCTGCAGCTTGAAAAGAGCAACCACTGTGACCTGATGAGCATGTCTCGTTCGTGCTAGGTGAGACACTTTTAAGAAGGATTCTGACGTTCCAGACGACGCAATTCCGGCTTCTGTTAGCGCACTGGTCCAACCAGACCCATCGAGTAGATCGCCGCATAGGGCCCACAGAGCCATTTCAATGTGAAGGCCGCCTAGCATTGTTTTTTTCCAAGAAGACATTTAATAGCTTGATGTATTCTAAGAGAAATTACTGTAAAAATAAATATTCTTTAGCAGTACTTATACGAAACCCTTCCTGAAGAAACTCTCCCACCCCTTCCCCCAAAAAGCCATTACCCCTTCCCTCCCATCCCCAAACCACTGGATATCCCTTTTAAATTGTTTATTTTAATGAGGAAGACTATTCATCAACTTTATCATTACGGTATGGCTTTTATTTATATATTCACTACTTTATATAGCGAGTTTAAGAGAAATACCCCACCCTTCCCCCTTTTGGAGTGAAATCAGACCCCCCGACCTCGTTTCACTGGGCACCCCTTCTGAAATCGTTTGTTACATCAAAACGAAGTTCTTTGCCAAGTTTGGTGCTTTAGTCACCTCGGTCCCGATTTTAGCATTTTTTGGGCCTAAGCAACTGGACTAAAGAGCTTTGGCTTGAATCAAATCTTTGGCAATTTCTGAAGTCGCAATTTTACCGGTAGATAAACAAACAAGATCCTGTTGATTACTGTTAAAAGGATTTATCCAGCTTTCTTCTAGCAATAAGAGTAATGCATTTACATCTGCTTCATCTTTTGCCATCCTACTTGAAGATCAGTGTGTTTTCTGCTTGCTGTGTTCAGATGAAGCATATCCTTAACTAAGTAGTACTTTCTCACAGCACCAGGTTTCAAGCTGAATCCCTTGGTTCCTCCAGCAGTCTGTGTATCTTTATTAACGGTTTCTTCAACGGTTTGATCTACGGGTATTCTTCCAAATGGATTGTCGTCACCAATCTGTACAGAAAAGCCACCGGCTCTAAAGTACTCTATTACATCTGGGTGATCTTCTTCGAGGTGGGACATTTCTAGCAAGTAAGCAGATAAATATCTGGCGTAATTTATATTGTCATACGCAAAGCACCACGAAACCATTCCCCTGATAGTAGAGATATGAAGCTCCCAGTTACCCTCTCTTGTTGCTCTTAAAAGTCCCAGAAGGATCTCCATAATGTCAATATATGACATCCAAAATTCAGAGAGCTGACCATTATGCTTTCGTAGAAAGTCTATATACATGTCATAGAGCTTAACGAATTCAGCAAAACTATAACTTCCCATTTGTTTATTGAACTCTGCCTCACAAACATTGTCGTAAAGTGTCTCAAGTCCATTGAAGAAAGCATCAACTTTCCTATTTGATTCCTTGTGGTTTTCCTCGATCCATGACCGAAAGCCTTTCCATATCAACCGCATAAGTGCTTCGTACATTAGTTTGTGGAATCTAACTGCACGGTTGTATCTACGGCCATCCATGACTCTCTAAGCCCAGCATCTTGAAAGCGTTTGCCAATGATAGACAGTAAGGTGCATGGTAAGTAAGCTGTATGGAACACTCCAATCCTTAGTACGATATCTTTAAATCGTTGGTCATGTTTCCATGTTTGACAAGACAAAAGCTTCAAAGCTTCAAATATGTTGAAAAAATGCAAATTCCGATTTCTAACATTGTTAGAAATATCTATATTATCAGTATCTTCATTTTCATAGTCTTTAAAAGTGTTTAAGCTGAGATTGCTGAAAATTCTACTCTACTTACCACACAAATAGTCCGCCATCTTGAAAATACCCAAAATGCTTTGCGGATCAGCAAATATATTTTCTTCCTTTTTAATCATTTTTATAAGTAATTATATAGTAGCTCTATTGTTTTAACATGTGATAAATAAATATCGAGCTTAAAATCATGCAAAGCTATTTTTATAAATTAATCTATCCCAGCCTCGATATATTTCAATAATTTGATGTTACAAAAAATACCACAAAGCTACTCTTTTAGGAATGCTATCATATAAATTTTGAAACAACTTTAGGTGACCTTTAACCTGGCATAACTCACAATTTGTCCCCCTTAGTGTTACCATGGTCGAGCCCTGGCCCATGGACTACATGACGTAATTTACTCAAAGCTTTTGATGTTTTAGTCTTTAAATCAAATTTTCCCAATCAAAAAAGTTACCAATCTGGCTTTCACGATGATAATTAAAAATTTTAAAAATAGAAAATATAATTCAAAATTTTTGAATTATTTGAACTAGAAAAGAACGGTTTGTTCATCATCCAAATGTCTCTTTAACAATTATTGGATGAAGACCAGGTGATAACGGTTTAACGGTAGTTCGATACATATTGGAGAAAAAACTTCAACGATAATCATCGAGTCTGCGTCCCACAATATCTTTTAAGTATTACTACGCATGTGAATATTACAACAATGTATAATGATTAGTGTACGATCTCTAAGGACACCAACTGTAAGAACAAGGTATATAGCAAGACGGCCAGTTCAATGGCTGAGCAACAATAGGGCGTGGTTTTCTATAATCACCTGTGTAGTAATACCAAGGTAAGTTTCATTTAATATTACAAGGGGATGGGTGTGTGTGTGTGTGAAGATTCCTAACTTTAAAATACTAAAATTTAAGAGTTTCACCAAGAGAAAATGAACTATTATCATATTCTCTTGGTTTCACTTTTTCGTATTTGTCAACTTGTAGTTTAAAAAAATCCAAACCCTCCAATTCAAACTAAATACAAGTATATCCTTCTCCTAAGTATATTGAATGAACCTTCCCTGACACCAAGGTAAATCCTCTAGACACATATAATAACGAGTTTGCTGCTTACTTGAAGCTTTTGTAAAAAGGGAAGAGAATATTATCAGGACCTTCTTGAAGATACTATTTTAACATTGATTCACCGAGGCAATAAATGGAGGAAGGACGAAAAGGTCGGTAAGACCCACATCAATTTATCCTCCCATTTGTATATATATTTAATAAATCTCCGTTTAAACAATTTATTGGTTCCAGTTTGTAAATAGAAAAATTCGTTACAGTTCAGTTATAAATCATCAAGAATATATGTATCATAGAAAAACTACAGGACATACGGCACTCTTCACACAGATCACATACAAATTCATAGATGCGCTCATGATAGGTTTACTGATTCCTCAAGAGTCTAAACGAAAATGAATTTGTCTACTTGTGTGGCATATAGTTTAGTAGTTTTTGGGAAATAGTAAACATGTGTTGCGAAACCGTACATCATTATTCATGATTCATTGTTTCTCGTTTCCTTCTAAGAAATTCATCATATTACCTTTTATCATTTTAAGGTAAATATCTACATGTTTTAGGTCATAAAATGTACATGAAATGTACGAATTAGAACGTTTTCACATAACCCACTTAAAACGTCTTGCTTCAAATAACATGCCAATGAGTTTTACAATATGCTAATTAGAACACAAGACAAAATTAATTTATAAGAAAAAACATATAAATACCTCATAAACAAAGCATTTAAACTCTGCATCTTGGATGTCTTCCTTATTTAAAACAATATTATTGCTTTTTGTGCAATATTATAATGAACCGAATGATGACGGGTCGAACATTGACCCATCGGGGTCCGAGATCGCCAACTCCTGTCAACACTTTGATTTTATAGATGACGACTAGTATTAGAACTAGTTTAGACTGCGTCGGTGATATAAAAGTTAAAACAAAGGTGTCGTGGTAGTATAATCTTTTCACCGTAATGAGAACAAGAGTAACTGACGTTTCGGACGTTAGTCCTTCGTCGGAGTCAATGAGAAAAAAAGAGAATAATGAAGAGGTTTATATAGTGGTGTAGAGAGAAAACAAACTAATAAGAAAACAGCAAGTCGTTAAACAAAAGAAAACAAAAGGATCGAGAATAATAATGGTAGGTGAGAAGAGGCTAATTAAAGGTGAAGCGTTCGTTCAGCCCGTGTGGATTAATTGTTCCAAGCGAATGAATCAAACGCATTTCTTTTGTTTTGCGTGATTCTTTACTACCGTGTGTTAGACAAAGACCAAAAACAATGGCATTAGTTTCCGAGTGGTTAGTAGAATTAAAGTGTCGAGAAACTGGTTTAGAGAGATCTTTCTTACGAATATCGTAAAGGTGGTCTCTGAAACGATCACCTAATCTTCGTCCAGTTTCTCCAATAACAGCATATTACAATAGGAGCATTGAATGCAATAGATGATGAGGAAATACAGTTGAAATGCTCCTTTATATTAAAGGTAGACCTCGGACCTTTAACAGAGGTACGGGGAGCAACAAAAGGGCAAGTGTAACAACGTTTACGAGAACAACAAAAAGTGCCAGGTTGTTTATCGGAAGGAACTTTACCTTTAACCAAAAAAGAACGCAGATTGCGGTCTCTCTTGAATGAAAAGAGAGGGCGTTCTTTGAAAAGGTTAGAAGTGGTAGGATCAGATTTGAGTAAATTAAAAGCACGATTAATGATAGGTTTGACAGAGTTGTTAATAGGATGGTAGGTAATCGTGAACGGAATACGGTTTTCGTTAGAAGTGCGAGTCTTAGGAGTAAGAGCAGTATTACGGTCTATGGATGAAGCTTTGTGCATAGCCCGATCGATGATAGTTACTGGATAGCCTCGCTTAAGAAAAAAAGAACGCATTTCTTGGCATTTATGAGAAAAATCGGCATCGTCACTGCAAAGGCGACGTAAACGTAAAAATTGTGAAAAAGGAATAGAATTGAGGGTGTGTTTAGGGTGTGAGGAGGAATAAAGTAAATAAGAATGAGAGTCGGTGGGCTTATAATGAACAGTAGTATTGAGATGGTTGGTACATAGTTAATAGAGGGGAATGGTTATGAAAGCCGGCGAACTTCAAAGGACCGGCCTATTGTTTCGCATTTGATGTTGAAACGTACCATCACGTGACACTGACCGTGCACACATTGAAAACAAATATGGCGGCCGACAGTGAAGAGTTTGTATTTGGAGACAATTTGGAAGCAATACTCGATATTTTAGAGGCGGACGAGGACATCGAACGGGAATTCTTAGAAACTGTAGATGAGGTAAGTCTAAAACATTGTATTGACTTGATATTATTTTAGAAACCGTCGCAAAATTCCCTGCTCCAGCTCTACTTAAAACAGCGTCCATCGCATATACTGTACTGTCAATGGAGTTCCGATTCAAATTTCAACTTTTACTATATTCTTGATAATACAAAGAGAATAATCTCCCACTCTGTTTGAATATAAATCATCTATCTATCATCTTTATACTATCATTTTGATTCATATTGTCTAGAAATCGACAAAGTAGTTGTTCTTTACTCACTGTTATTAGCTTATCTATAGTTAACTTTGAAATCCTTCAATCGATTTTTTTAGGTCAAAAAAGATGAAGTTACATGTGAATTCTGCAATAAAAAGTGTAAGAGCATACGAGGACTTAAACGACATATAACTATGAAGCACGATAAGTCAATCCCAACAGCTTCAGAACCAATTCCAAGACAACATGAGGAAGAATCGAGTACAAACACCTCAATGACTACTGATGTCCTTGTTGTCTTGGTCGACGACGTGAAGCTCAAGTTGTTAGATAACTTGATATATAACGAATCTATGAGGGATGAGATAAAAGCTTACAGCTTTAATAAGCCTGCTGAAGAATCGGAAGAATTTTCTGTTATAAAAGGAATCTACAATGGATTGATAAAGAATAGGAATTCTGAAAAGTTTTATTGTAGATATTATGCACAAGTTCCACTAAATGCAACGAAGAATTTCCCTGGATTATCACGCACTGCAGCTACACCGTATCAACGAAACTTGCTGATCGTTTATTATCTCTCAGCAAAGAAGCTAATGGCCAGATTCAGGAAGATACATCATCTTTGTCTGATAAAGAAGTGCATGGTTTGCAATACATTGGAGGCTATGTCTTGCATAATCTCCATAAGAAAATAATGAAATCCAAGAATTGTGGACAGTCTGAATGTCAGCAGGCCATGTCAGTCTTAAAATCTGGAAAACTAGGTGATGAATCTGATAAAAGTTATCAAACTTTGACTGCATGTTTGGATCGTGGAGGACTGTGGTCTATAACAACTGATGCTGAAACTATATTTCTTAAAGCTGAGAAGTATTTTAGAGTATTTACCTCAAATGCTTGTCCACAAAACATCAACATTGCAAGCATAGTGCACAAATGTGTTCATGACGAGAAAGTTATATCTAGCTATAATTCAATTGTATCTAATTCTGAACTAGTAATAGAAGATAGCATAGGGAAAGATGTCCTTTACAGCATATTAAACTTGTATGTTAAAGTTCGATCATGTTCTCTTGCTAAAGACATTGTCCAAAAGCACAAAATCTCCTCTAAGATGACAAAGACCAAAGCCCTTCGCAAAGAAATCCAATAACCATTGAAATCTGTTATCGTCTGGTGATGTATATGGTGCTAACAATGGTTTCCTTTTTCTCTGATGCTCTCTGGTGCTCCGCACATTGAGGCAGTCGAAGAAACCATCAATCATTTTACAGAATGTTGATGTTCCTGCTGCTTCTGGTGGACCAAAGGACTGTAGGACTGCAGCCACAGATGAACTCAGAACTTGAGCAGCTAGGTTTACTCTCATAACCGAATATGAATTTAAATTAATGTGATCATAAGTAAGTCTGGGCAGCAGCTTCAACCCATTTTCTATATCTTGGTAGAAAAGTTGTGTAATATGCTGCCATAAGATGTACTGTCCATCGTTCCACATGTATCTAGCACATTTCCCATGGCCTGAGTGATGTAGACAGTTCCTTGTGGTCTTGATCAAGTGGGGAGCATCTGCAAAGAAGTACACAAACCGATGGGGTGCAAAGAGATTAATAGTACGATAGCAGACATCAGTATTTGCATTCCCATCGAGTGGTTTATGTAATCTAAAAAATCTTCGGTTTGGTGAAGCACCATCTGCTGTTGCTGCAATAACCCATAGGTTGCAACTTGTTTCAAGAATGCATATAGCATCCCCAAAAATGGGCATTAGCTGGTCTGCCGTAACTCCAGTAGTTGCAAAATGAGCAAGGCAAAACTTCAGCTCAGTACAGACACCTCTCACTAGGAAGGCTAAAGCATGAGAAGCAATTTCATCTATTTTTTCAAGCAAGCCAAAGTTAATGTCAGGATCGCCAAGGTCAGTAAAGCCTATGAGTTCCCCAGTAGATTTGTCAAATACAAGGTCACACATAACCTTCATCTCATCAAAGAGAAGGACAACATATCTTTGTACATCAAAGTATGAGCTTGTTTGTAATTTTAAATCCTCAATAACTTCTGCCTGAAATCCACGTTGAGGTTTGATGGCATTTCTATAGTCCTTCAGTCTTCGTTGACTTGGCAGTTTTAATATGCCACTATCTCTCAGCTCTTCATAACACGAAGGTGACTTGGCAGCAAGTGAAAGGCAGAATCTGATGATCATTGGGTGATAACGAATACCAGTACTACTACTACACATCATTTTCTTCTGTTGTTGCCAGAACAAGGACATAGTGATTTTGTCAGAGCTTTCTTCAAGGATCCTAGTCAAATCATTGCTTAGCCCATGATCTACTTCAACATTTGACTTCATTATTTCAGTTTTCATTGCGTTTAGTTCTCTCTCCAGTTCTGCACACTTTAAGCGTTGTTGCTGAATAGTTAATTTCAGTCTTTCTGGGTTGGTCTTAGAAACTGGAGCTTTTACATGAGCAGGCTTTGACACTCTAAGATTCTTAGCTGCTTCACACTTTTTAGTATGACCCAAATAGTCATTGCATGCAGGACAGATAGGTGTTTCACTGCCTTCTACACACAAGAAATGGCACTCTTTCACTCTCCAATATCCTTTATTAGGAAAGGGCTGGCAATGATCATATTCCATGGGATCTATGTTCAAAGGTATGACATGATGGAAGAGTTTGCTTGACAGCTCAAGAGTTTTTACCCCACAGCACAAATCATGTCTTTCAAGCTCTTTTATAAGGTCTTGTACTGTAATGTTCCTCATAGACCGCAGATACTTGACATACAAGTAGTGATCTTCTGGTATGAAACATCCAAACGTTTTAATAGTGAATCCAAGGCTGTCATCTATTACTATCTCTATCTCGGGGAGAAGATAAAGATCTCGATTTTTCTGGATAATTATTTTATCAGAACATGTTTTAATGATCCAATCATTCAAAGATTTCAGTGAATTTACGCGCTTGCACAATTCGGAAAAGCTTTCGTAGCATGTATATTTCGTAGATGATGTCTCTTCTTGCAATATTCTCACACGAGTTGGTCTTGGCGTGGGACGTTTTTCAAAGTCATGGCTTTTCTTTGGCATATTGAGCATCGGGATGGCGCCAAAGCGTAATTTTTTAAAACCATTTTTGCCGATTGAACTGTAACAAATAAAGCATCAATAGATTAATAAGAGGGGACAAAACCAATTCAGTTTTTCTTATTACTTAAGCTTGTAGTTTGCGCATATATAAGCAGCTGAATATTGTAAACACAGCATAACATGGCAGACGCATTATACATGTAATGGCGTCCGGTGATCGATCGTTTATACTTACATATTTCGATGTCGTCGGGAGCAAAGTGCTTCTCACATGTGAAGACATTGTCATTTTTGATTTGTCTTCTGAAACCCTGGTCGACTTCTCTTGTTTTCGTAATCTCTCGCAGCCAATTTTCTCGCCATGATTTGTGAAGATCGTCTTTGGCAGAAGGTAGCTTAAATATCCCTATTCCTTTCATTCTTCTACAACTGCCACAGCCGAAAACTGAACAATTATCTCCAGGCATTACGTTCTAAAGGATGTAGCACTGAATCGAGTTGAATATTCCGTAATTACATGATGAAATATGAAAGAAATCTACTAAAACATATAATCTTACTGTCGCGACGCTATACTTGAGTTGTGTGTTGTTTTGACTATGTGCACGGTCAATGTCACGTGACAGCCCATAAAGTCGAACAAAGACATAGTCCTTTGAAGTTCGCCGGCTTTCATAACCATTCCCCTCTATTAACTATGGTTGGTAGAAATGCTCACGGAAATGTCAAGAAATGTGATGGAAGTCTCACTGATTTCCCATGTAAACTCAAGAGCAGGGTGAAAAGAGTTGACGTAGAGAATGAAAGATTCTAAATCTTGTTTAGAGCAAGAAGTAGCGCCAATACAGTCATCAATGTAGCGGCTAAATAGTTCTGGTTTAATACCGGGATAGAGATCAAAGATCTGTTGTTCGACGTAGCCAACGAATAAATTAGCATAGCTTGGGCCCATTTTAGTACCCATAGCTACACCGTTGGTTTGTTTAAAAAAACGGTCACCAAAAGAGAAACAATTCAGAGTGAGAACAAGTTCAGCTAGTCTCAATAAAGTAGGAGTACTGGGATCTAACACAGTACGGCGGCCAAAAAAATGTTTGAGTGCAGTGAGACCCTCATCGTTAGGAATAACAGTATACAAAGATTTGAAATCCATAGTGAACAAAAATTTGGATTCAGAGTTAGGGAAACGAAAATCATTGAAAATTCTGAGACCGTGATTGGTATCTTTGATGTATGTAGGAAGAGTCTGAACGATAGGTGACATAAGAGAGTCAAGGTAGCTAGAGATGAGTTCAGTTGGAATAGTTTGAATAGTGAAGACGGATTGCTTGCCTTGATGGACAGTATGATCAGGTTGATTGATAGAAGAGTCGGCAATATCGTTGCCGTCCAGAGAAAGTTCAGAAGTGTTATCACGATTGTGGACAACATGGTTGTTGTTATAAGAAACATTAGGTGTATTATTAACAATATTATTAAATTCATTATTGCATACAATATTACGTTCAGTATTACATTCAATGACTTCATTACATTCAACATTATTATCAACAATATCATGCGCAACAAAATTACTGGTGTTATTAGAAAGACAAGCACATTTACTGCGCGCAAATGATGATACAAGGAATCGTTAAGTAGGTGAATTTTATGACGAATAGAGCTAACTAAAACGGAGGGACAAACATCGGAGAGAGTACGAACGCATTCAGCAATGTCTTTGGTGAGAATGTCACGTTTAGCGCACATAGCACGAATGGTAGAACGCATGATTGAGCGAGAGAATGAATTACAAGCACTGGACATGCGTTTGATTCATTCGCTTGGAACAATTAATCCGCACGGGCTGAACGAACGCTTCACCTTTAATTAGCCTCTTCTCACCTACCATTATTATTCTCGATCCTTTTGTTTTCTTTTGTTTAACGACTTGCTGTTTTCTTATTAGTTTGTTTTCTCTCTACACCACTATATAAACCTCTTCATTATTCTCTTTTTTCTCATTGACTCCGACGAAGGACTAACGTCCGAAACGTCAGTTACTCTTGTTCTCATTACGGTGAAAAGATTATACTACCACGACACCTTTGTTTTAACTTTGATTTTATGATGGTTTCAAAAGAGAAACACAAAACAGAGCTTACAATAAGATTTTGTGAGCTTATTTCATTGAGCAGAAATCATTTTTGAAGTAAACTTGCGAAAGAGGACTTTGCATCTCTGAATCAATTAGGACGAATACACTGAAATTCAGTGAACTTTGAAATGATGCTGCGCTTCGGCAATTTAAGTTGTCAATCATGAGTTTGCGCAAATTCCTCATTTAACACCCAAAGAAGCACGCAATCGACGAATCTTTGAAAAAAACTGCCGCACTTTCGAAAAATTGAATTTTAAAAATCAATAAATTTCATACCGTCCACCATGTCTGACATGATAACGATACTTAACTGAACGTATAAAAAAGAATATTTCAAAAAATAAAACTATTACAACGCAAACATATTATTTCGACGGTATCCAATCTGCTAAAATCATGTAGAAGTTTATTTATGCCGCGCACAATATTTTATGGATCTCCAAACTCGATCTTAAATTCATGCAATTTCACGGCCCGTAAGGGCCCAAATCTAAGGGGGGTGGTGGTCTCGGGAACGAAAAGCCCGTCGAGCTTGATATTTGACCAATCGTAATCTTATCAGATACATGTCAAATGGTATAAATGTGGAGAGAATCGGCCGACCCCCATCTTTTGACTCTGCCCGGTTTTCTCAGACAATGACTCTTAAGACATTTATCAGTATGATTTCCGTTAAAGCTTCCACCATGGTACGATTGTCTCTCTGCCCAGATTTCTTTGAGAACTTTTTCTAGTTTCTTTGCGCATGGTCCATCTCCAATTTTTAGTTTTGAAGTATTTGCCTGTAATTCTGCTTGTTCTAAAAAGGAATTGTAAATATACTTTGCTACTGAAGCAATTTATACAATGATTATTTTTAAATTTGCGTAACTCATCAGCTCTTTTAAAGATGTTTTCACTGTCTTTGTCTCCATCAGTGGAATTCAGTAATGAAAACATTGCATCATGTTCACAAGCTAATTTGTACAAATGTATGTTAAAGAATATTAACTATTTATATTTAGCATGTATGCTGAGTTGTATGCATGTGTATTTATTACAGACATTAACTCTTGCCTCTTCAATCAAAGTGCTTTCTTTCAGTTTTGTTTCTTCATACAATGACAATGACTTTACAAAATTTTAAAAAGCATCACACCCAGTTAGTTTATACGATTTTGTTGATGTGTTTGTGATATTACAATTAAACAAGAAGGCTATCAAACTGAAACTAATTACTCCTATCAAACCATACTTTATTGTTTGATTTTGCTAAATTATCAGCTACCAGTAAATCCACTTTGTGAAGTGCTTGTCGGAGGAGGTCATACAGCCTATTGAAAACACCAATGCTGATATGCAAACCAGGTATAAAAAATAAACTTAAGATTGTATAAATATATAAATTTGAAAGTTGTGATTTTTGTCTTTATTGTAATTAAAATGTTTTAGCATTTTACTCATATTCATAACATCTGAATTGACATTTATTACAAATATTATAAAAGTTACCTACATGATCAATAGGAATGTTTATAAGTGGTGGTCTTGTTGCAATGTTGTACAGTTTGGCTCTTGAGTGTGGTGATCCATCGTTTTGATACTTGGCATTATCATCTCTCAAACTTTGAAGGGTCCTCAATGGTTCGGTCTTTCTTTCTGATTTTGGTTTGCTCATTTCAGTCTGTGTTATTGTGCACCACAGACATGGATGTCTTCCTAAAAATACATTTTTGTGTTTTGTATTATTCATGATAATTTTTAAAGTATATAGTTAATAATTATTTACGGAATGCAAAGTTGTTATCAAGCAAATATTTACCAAGCAGAAAGTCTTGAAGCTGCAAGGTAAATGTTGTCCAATAACCACTGAGCCTGAGGTGAATAATTGTTTTAGCATATACTGTTTACAAAAAGCATGATTTATTTGCATTAAAAAAACAAACAAAAAAAGACCAAAATTTTGTTATTTTTCAGCATTTCAGTTCCAAATTCATTCAGCACTTGTTCATGAATAATGGCTTCAGTTTTGATTATGCTAAGCTATTTGTTCTATTGTTTTCTCAATTTTTACAACACTCGTCGCAAAGTGATTGCTTTAAGTCATTATTTTGTTTGCAGCTCAATATCCCCTGCTTCAGTGGAGTGAATATGGTCTCAGTATTCCGAGATAGCGAGCCAATGAGAGCGTGCATTCTTACGATGTTGTGACCATAGTATATGCTAATTATATATTATATATATTCTGTTTACTAACCACTTGCTCCTGAAATTCCATATAAGTCACATAAAAAGGAGTAGTCCCCAAATGCAAAAAGTATTAGTTTATATTCTCTGAAATGTTGAAAAGTTAAAATTGTCAATTAAGACACTAATTTTGAATGAATGCCTTCATGTATAAAAAACATTGGTCAGTTTCTCATTTAAATAGTTTATGGACATTATGTACCTGAATATGATTGTATTATCTATAACTTTTCAACAATTTAAATTGACAAACATAACTGTTCATAAATAAGTTGCATATGTTTACAATAGAAAAAGCATACAGATTTAAATAAGAAAAAAAGCTGTGATATGAGCAATGCCTATCTATTAATATACATGCCTCCATTTTTTTTGTAGACAGTCTATGTTATTGACATATCTGTCCAACTGGGTTGTCTGGAGCCTCAAAAAGATTAAACACTACAGTATTTCTTGTTGAATTTGGGGTTGCTGTGTTGGCAATTTCAAATCCCATCTTGAAACTTCCCCCTTAAATCAAAAAGCAAAATTAACAGGAACAGGTGATAACAAACATAATTTCTTTTTCAGAAAATGTGAGATAAACATGTCATGTGACCTGTCTTCATTTCATATTGACTGTTTTTATTATGGGCTCTGAAAAGAGACGTTTGATTTTAAATATCTTTTTAAGAAGCATTGGACCATTCACTTCTATTTTTTTTTATTGGCTCCAAAAAGAGCCATTTAATTTTGTTTGTATGATGCGTGATAGTTCTTTTCACTCCATTTTAATTGGTACTCGTTCGATCAGCAACTCTGTATATCCAGCTTCCATTGTCATATAGCTATCTCCTGCTGATAATGATATCAATACAAATTGATTAATTACTAAAATTTATGTGCAATCCTACCTCCCTTATCTCCCCCAATCTTTAGCCATATTTCATCTTTTTGGATTAACCCATCGTGCCATGTAAGTCTTCGATGCCTAGTACATAAAATATGGTTATTGCACAATACAGTGTGTACTGTTTTCATATTTGTAATAATTACTTTTATTGTTATAGTTTTCATGATGTAACAATATTAATTACTTCTTATTTGCTTCCAGGTGACCTTCTATCATAGATTTCAAGTTTGAAACCTGACCACAAGGTGCAGCCCGAATTTCACTTCGCTCATTCAGCTTTGAAAAAACAAGTGGCACAGCCTCACAGTAAACCTGAAAAAGATACAGGTAATGCAATATTAACTACAATATAAATGTGGAATCATATGAAGTATTCATGAGTTACGAAATCACCAAATATTATTTATCCACTTGCTTCATCGATCTGTTGTTCTTTAGCCAGAGATCTTTGTTTTTTCTCACTTGCCAGTTCTATTCCTCAACTTGATAGCCATCTGTGAATTAATTTATGTTGTCAAGAAAAATGTGTTTCTTTATATAAAAAATACAGCAACTATGTATATCAATCACTTTATTTTATTTTCAGAATAGATCGGTGTGTATACAATGAAGTGGAGAGAACAATTGACAGTTTCAAAGGCTAGAAGGAATGTGGAAAAGAAAATGAAATGAAGGGGAACCCCGCTAATCTGCCCATCAAAGGGACATTCAATAATGGCCGTATTAACGGGGTGGCCGTAAGGCGGCGGGGTTCCACTGCAGTAGAAACATGATAAACTGATCAAGATGTTCTACAGTACAAACACCAAAATTGTTCAACATTAAAACCACTAAATACTGCTCATATTGTTGTACATTTATAATCAGTAAACATCATTGCATATTGTTTGTATATTTATAATCTAAATATTATAAGTAGCGACGGAGCCCAATACGAGAATATATTTTCTACCAACGCCGTCAATATTTTGTGGTATTGCCGTCTCAAAATCGTAATTAAGTTATTTATGATAAATTTATTTTCGATAATGCAAGGCACTTTCGGATCATGTGAGTATTAATCAAAATAAGCTGTAAGTTTATTTTTTCATTTTATTGTGAACAATATATCCGTGAAAAATTTGTTTTACTAAATGGTACAATTTCAAATTCTATTGTTTAATTAGCACTATTTTGTAATAGTAAAGTGCATTCCTTGGATATATTGCTTTCACTCTATTAATATATTTTAAGGGTTTGTTTTCAAACCACACATAGTTGCCCTGATAATGGGAAGTGAAGATCATGAAAACATAAAATAATAAGGTCAATAAACTAGAATGGACAGAGAAACGACTCGAGAAACTACCAAAGTTTTTTAATGAGTTTCTGTCAGAGGCAAAAGTTAAGAAAACCCACTCGCTGTGTTGTAAGTACAAACATTTATTGAACTAATGCAAAGATTTTAATGTATTTTCTTATACATCAACAACCGTATCGAAGTTTTGCCAACTACTCAATCAAGTCAATACGGTTCATACTCAAGAAAGTGTAGAATCCTTTGAGAAAAAGGTATATATATATACACTCATGTACTGTATATCATAAGTGAGTTTAATCACATGCATTCAAGATCCCATTTAAAATAAATTTGTTTTTCCCCCAGGCATTAGCATAGGGAAAAGAGATGGTTGCTATGAGCGATAGTGGGCCAGGATATATGACCCTATATGCATATCCTGGACTACATGTTCCAGAAATTTTAAAGAAATATTCTACTTTGAACTTCTTCAGTAGTCAAGGTAAACAGCTATACAATGAAAACAAAGAAATGTATTTGCAATTACATATGTACAATTTCTACTTTTAGATGTTGAAAAAAAGAATGATGATTATCGCCGTTATTTCCACCGAAAACACAACAGGTGGGATGCTTCCTATCAGCCCCTTCTTATCGAGAAACGACACCTAGAGAGGGAGAAACGCAAATATACCAAGACAGACAGACCCTACTGGCACGAGGGTGGAATAGCTGGAATAGGCAGTCAAGAAAGTTCGACGTTTATCAACTAGCGTCAACAGCTTAGAGCCAAGATTGCCATTCGGGGAAGGCTAGAGATAATGAAGAAAAAGAAAAAAGTGTGACACATGGGACACATATGAATGGTAAAAGAAGAAAACAAGATCTCATTGAAGCTCTGCTCAACCAACTACCATAAACCATGGCCCTGTAGGAGTGGAAAATAAAAAAAACCGGCTCTTTTTAGAGTCATCCAAATGCTTTAAAGGCCAACACCATTTGCTTTATGCTTTGATATGACAAAGCATATTTTAAAATATTTTTCACTTGACCTCCCTTGTTACAACTGAAGTGGATGAATTAATTTGCCAGAGGCTAAGACCACAGACTCGCTCTTTCGACTCAACATCTCAGGTGGCCCAGACTTGTGTAGTGAAATCTGTGACACTCCTATTAAAAATGCTGTACAAAGCATTAACCCTTGAAGAAAAGCTCCCTGAGTTGCTCAAACCAGGAATTAATGACAATCCAGAAGATGCACATCAGAGAAAACTAGATACACTCATCAAGGATGGAGTGGACACCATTGAAGTTATGAGTTTTGCTAATTATGAGATTAATGTTCGTTGCAGAGAATACATAAAACCAGATTTAAATGAAGAGTACACTTCAGTATTCTTTGCATCAGTGCGCATCAACCAGTTTCTGTTTGGTAGGGATACATCAAAGCCATGGGACAGAATATCTACAACAAGCCTCGTCAATATAGAAACGCCAACAACTCAGGCAGAAAAAGAGGTCCCAGTCAACGACCTACAACCAAAGATAAGGTTATACACAGTTTTTAGAAAAAAATTACTTTCCCTCAGAATGCACATATCGAGGGCCACAAAGAGGATGGAGGGGCAGAGAGCCCAAGAACTAATGCCAATCACAGCAAAATGAAAAAAAGAGATTTAAGCGAATTTATGTTAGATTAAATCTGTTTAAAGTTCATAATGGAACTTTAAGCCACATGATAAAGCAGCTTTTAAGGTTTAAAAACCTGCGTAAAGTTCAACTTTACGCATGCTTGCTTAAAGTCGTCATAACTGCTGTTTAAAGTTCATCATTGAGCTTTAAATCACATAATAAAGCAGCTTAAACCTGCGTAAAGTTCAACTTAACGCATGCTTGCTTAAAGACGTCATAACTGCTGTTTAAAGTTCATCATTGAGCTTTAAATTATTACATGATAAAGCAGATTAAACCTGAGTGAGTACAACTTTATGCACACATGCTTGTTGTTGCCATAAATGTTGTTTTAAGTTCAACTTTATGAGCTCTAATTCAAATATGTCATAAATAGTGCATAAAGTGGTACATAAACATAAACATTGCATGCAATGCTTTATTGCATATAAATGATACCTTCAAAATACCCAAAAGCATTATTTATTGTAAGCATTCCTTTTTATTGAAGCTCTTGTTACAGTCCTTTATTGCAATGAATGGTCTGAACCCAGGTGAATGGATATTTTTCGAAGTAACAATATTTCTCGAAGAGATAATATTTATGTTATGATCATCCGGTTGGATGTAATCCTTAGAAGGACTGTTTGATGTGACTGACGTTTCAACAACCTGATCGGAAGTCATCTTCAGAGTCAAGTGGAGAAAAAAGTCAGATATGGGTCTTATTTATACTGCCACAATAAACAATAGAACAATAGGTGAAGTTAAGAGATGATTCGCGCCGCTAACTTAATTGGCGTCATTTCAGCATTGTTTAATAGCCTATTATATATTATAACTTTGTAAACCAACTCTCAAGCACAAGGCGTTGCTTTCTATTGTTGCAAAAAGAAAGACATTCAGTAGATTCCCAATCAATTGCATGGCCAGTCTTGGTATGATGCATGGCAATGTTGTTACGATTATCATGTTTCACAACTGCACTTTGATGTTCCTCATGTCTGGTATTAAACGATCTACCAGTCTCTCCAATATATGTGGCCTCACAATCATTACATGAAATCTGTCTCGTGAGATAGACTGTCTGGAGAGTCACATACAATTTGGGCACACCTGGTTAGAGTTTTGATGGTCGTAGCTTTGTGTATAGTTGGATCATAGGATGACTGATCAAGCAACCTGTCGGTATTCGTAGGTGCATGATCAAAAAACAATGGTTCCAAGTTTAGACTAAACTTGATTTCTTAAATTAATGAAGGCCAAACGTGGCTAGAAATCATTGGTTCATGAACATCTAAGCAAATTCAAGAAAGGTCTATTGCTTAAATATAAGATGTATGGTATCATTTTTTATACTGATAATTTTGTATGATCATCCGGGTGAATGTAGTCCTGACAAGGACTGTTTGATGTGACTGACGTTTCGACAACCTGAGCGGAAGTCATCTTCAGAGTCGAAGTGAAGAAAAAAGTATATTAAATTTAATCAACCACAACACTGTTGAGACAGTTCATCTTGGCATAATTTACTTTACTCACCTTTTCACTATCGCTGTTTCCTTGGACGATTATCTGTCCTTCAGCCTCAGAATCCACAGGCGAATCCACATCACATGATGATTCATTGGGACCTATAAGAATGTACAGGAAAGTTTATGGCCACAGGCTTACTATCAAGAATTACTTCTAAGAATTATGCGCTCTCTACCTCTCATTAGTCAATGTCCATGGTTCATCGTCATCTGATGAAGAACATGAAATTAGGTCTTGATCATCGATTTTCTGTCGTTTGCATTCTTGTTTCAAACATTCCTTCGTAGTCCATTCTTTAGTTGTCGTGTTATAGTAGGCTTTACGATGCCTCCAGTAAGCTCGATAAAGTTTCATGCCATGGCCGCAGTAAAGCTCATTTTGCTTTCTCTTCCGTCTAACTATATTATATGACATTTTTAGGCTCTTCATATTCTTTTTAGAAACTTCATACAGCTCAAATATTTCGTTTTCTGTAATGTTGTCATTTCTGTTGTGTAAACGAGTGTAACCAGGTTAACAGGTAAGCAAAATACGGCTGTACTATATTACTGCAGACTCTCCATATTTAAGCCAATGACGTCTTCGCTTTTCGGTGTTTACGTTTCTTCACGTGATACGGGGTCTCCGTTCCATAAGGAGTCACATGTGCGAATACTCAGTGAAGACGTAAAGTAAATAAAGATGGCCGACGATACTTTAAATTTATCCGCCCACTACTGGAAAGAGCCGCCGTAAATCACAGCAGATTACGGTCCCGTGTAAGTATAGTTTCTAGTGAGTTTAAAGTTTAAGTGTGAAATAAATTTAGCTCGTTTTGGTTTCGCCTTGATAATTTAAGAGTTTCTTGCTTCGAAACCATGAGCCTACGAGGTGTGAAATGTGTGAAATGCTCTAAAATTCTGCCTTCTTCGAAAGCATTAAATCGTATATTTTTTCAGTAAGCACAAATCATTGTAGCTATAATTCAAATAATACGGTTGTAATTCGCATCTGTGTGGAGTAGTATAGGGAATGGGGGTTCTAGCGCAGTGACAACCGGAGGATTACCCGCCTAAAGTGAATTCTCCGATTTTTACCGTTATTACCCGCATTCCCTGTTTTAAGTCTATGATATGTTAGTCTATATATGGAGTGCGAAGATTGTAAAGAGTTTGTTTACGACTTCTGTGTAAAGTGCTTGAAACCCAAGTTTGTACCTACTAAACCAAATAAGTATATTTGTTGTGGTAAGAAGATGCAAATAGAAGACGACACGTCAGCTAAGTGTTACGAGTGTGGTAAGAATATTCGTAATGCCGTACCTTGTGCTACCAGGGAACAATATTATTCTAACGGAGGTCGTAAGAAAACGCCATACAAAAGAATAAAATACTTCCGAGACTGGATGAGTCACATTCAAGGTCATCGGCCGGTATATTTAGACGACGAAGTAATGGAAAGAATCATATACCATTTAGAAGAGCCAACCCCGCAAAGTCTGCGGAAAACGCTGAAAAAATTAAAGCTAGGGAAATATTACAAAGCTATTCCCTATCTTTTATCTGAAATTACCGGTAATTCTATTCCCGAAGTTTCTGATATGAGCAGAGCCGAGTGGATGTTTTGTCGGCTTGATAAGGATATTCCTTATTATCCTGATGTAATTTACGAAATATTTTACAAAATAAACCCCAACCACCCCCTGTTAGGTTGGATTCCGAGAAAATAAAAATGCAAAACTGGCGTTTAACCAGAAACCCCACTGGGGAATGCATCGCGCAGAACACCAAGCTATCCCCAGTGGGGTTTTTTGCATTTTGGGCTTACGAGGCTTATTTCATCCCGCGCCAGAGGCCCTCTAGTACACACATTTATCTTTCTTACGCCCCCCCAGAGGGTGAACTCCGGACAGCGTCCCGAGACACCCCCTGACTTTTCCAACTTTTCCTCGCGAAACCCCCCATCGCGGGGTTGAATCGCACTTTCTTACCCACCCCTCCCACGGTTGCTGTGAGTGGGGGAGGCTTTTTTTTTTCACTCACAGCAACCGGTCCAAATGTGTCTGCAGCGAGGCTCGAACTCGGGACTTTGAGCCTCCCCAGATTCAAAGTCCACGAACACAAGCGAACGCCAGACACACCGGACGCTTATGTATGTGAAAATTATTATATTTAATTTGCATACAGCTGACGTTCGATATGTAAATAGAATCCCGTCACGCTCTTTTCAAAACTGATGTCTAAGCGAGTTTTCTTTGAAGCTCTTCTTTCGCTTCTTGGTAGATCTTTTTGCGAGATTCCTCGGTTAAATCTTTGACGACTGTTTTTTTATTTCTGATGTCCATCTTCAATTTCTCGTATTTTTCCTCTTCGGCTAAGATAAGCGAGAATTCTACATCGTCTATCTTTCTGTCACGCAAAGCCTTTGAGACAAGGTCAGTAATCGTATTTACTTTAGCCCTTGACAGAGCTATTGTCGTGTCATGCTTGGATATTTTGCTTGACAACTGTTTCATAATACCCGTAGCAACAGCCGAAATGATACCACAGGCTGCCCCAACGCCGGCTAAAGGAACTCCAACGACTACTCCCGGCCCTGTAAGTGAAGTAGCAACGCCAGTGCCTGTTAATGCTACGGACATGGATCCTGTAGTTATCGCAATTTTATGTAGCGTACTTCGGGCTCTGACGTATTTCTTTCTAACGTTTTCGTAGTGTTTTGCCTGTCCTTCCAAGTAAGCCAGAATTAAATTTGCTTTATTTAAGCGGAAGTTCTCGGCGTTTAATTCGTTTGGGCCCGTGTCCTTAGGTATTTCTGGATACAACTGAGGTGCTGTTGGTATAACATCCATTATATATACTAATGTACGACGCTTTTGGGAATGATATTGAGGAGCAGCCACATCATAACAACAGGGATTATGCTAACTGGAGGGCCTTTAGGAAGATGTTTCCGCATGCAGACGCCAGTAAGTTCGAGCGTAGGCCTGACGGGATTTACTTCAACGGCTCCAGAACGTATAGCAATGCCGACTTGGAGCCGAAGGCGACCATCAAACATCCTAAGCTGGTTACACCCAGTTGGTCAAATGAATTATTATTTAGTACCAGTACTTATCCGATACCTGCGGTTTCCTTTGACAAAGACCCAAGCTTGGACCTAACGCTGAACATGCGGATCTCTAGCAGTAATTCCTTCCGACTAAAGGTGCGAGATATCTTCAAAGAAGTTCCTATAAATCACACCACAGCTAAGGAATCTCATGAATGGTTAAGTGGTCCTAACATGCGTTATTGGCCACAGCAATTGAACTTTGCTGTCTGGTGTGCTACTAGCGGTTGTGGTGTAAGTGCAAACCTGATGAAAAACTCCATATTTATGTTTCACTTCCACTTTACGGTCCGAAGAATATTGCTTGAGATGGGTGTTATTGCCCTACCAGGCGACAGTGCGTTCGATCCCAGAGACAATAAATACGACTCACCTGCCTACGACAGACTTTGTAAAGAGTTTGGAGTCGTGGGAAAGGATTTTAGATGCACTGCTGGAGCCAACAATGGTCTGGGTCACATCTGGGCTTATTGGGGCGTCGGAGGACATAAGTTAAGTGATAAGGAAGTCCATGCATTGCGGCTACAATGGAACACTGGTTATCATAAAGTAACTTACGATACCAGCACCTTCTTTGAACCAAATGCTAAGACCTCCGAGGAAGTTAGAGACGGACCTCTATTCAAAGACGAGGGTGGTAAGTACAGAGGGGCTAATCCATTGATTATCCGTATAACCAACGACGAACACACAAAGCAGTACTTTAATTTCATACCCACAAAAGGTAAAGGACTAACTAAAGCCGGTCTTGCCCGCCTAAACCGCAGCATAGAAGCTTACGTGTATTCTATTCTTGGAGCCCAGGTAAATACCCGATCAAGCATTATAGGAAATACTGGCGCCGCAGAAGAAACGCGCGCAGAAGCCCTGATCCTCTTTGAAAGTTCGATAATAGAAGGTGACATTAGCAAAGGCGTACAGCGTTACCAACTAGCCATACAAAATTCTAAAGCAAGGTTGGACTATGCGGTAGCCCCAGGTTGTTGGTTAATGCCCAGTAATTTATCCATGAATGCTGGCTCCGTAGTAGGATACAACAACAAACTACGGACTCCGGGGCAGCAACCGCAGTAGCAGACGCTACCAGAGTAAAAACGGCTTATGGCAGCAAGTACGTCATTCCCTTAGACTTTGAAGTTATTTCTAACCACGGTGTGTATTACCCCAGGCAATTGTCAGAACTGCAGTTTGAAGTAACTCTAGCAGACACTACCAACATCCTAGAAATGGACACAGCACAGGCGGCACTTACTGGTAGTATCCATCCTTATTCTATCACCAATTTAGAATTACAGTACGAGACGGTATATTCTGAGGAGTTGGCCCGAAGTGCGGGTATGGAATACAGCTCGGGCAAGGCATTCCTTTACGACCACGTAGTGATGTATAAGACGTTCAGCTTCCTGGATAAGACGGATGAGGTTATTAACCAAAGTATTAACCTCCCCCGAAGAAGTCTCACGGGGTTGATGTTGGTGTTTGCCAAACCCTACGAAGCAGGTAAGCGCGACTCCGAGGCCTTTCACAACCCCAACATTACTAACGTGGGCGTAAATATCAACGGAGTACCAAACAAAGTCTACTCGCAGGGGATAAAGCCCGCAGATACGTACAGGGAGGCAATGCGTAAGTTTGGCGACCAGGTGTCTCCTGAGGAATTCTTCAAAGACAAGTACGCGCTGTGGATTGACATGCGCACGACGAACGACGAAAGTATGCATGGGCAGGGTCTGCGGCTGGTAAACACGCAGGATGGCATAACATTGGAGATCAAACGCACTAAGAATGGTGATGCGCAAGACGCAGATAAGATAAACTGCTACATCTTTGTGGTGTCAGACGCGCAACTAAGCGTAGAAATGAACCAACTAAAAAGTGTTGCCTATTAAAAAGTTAAAATATTTCTCAGATATACGATGCTTCGCGTATTTGAAAACAACGATACCAAACTGCAATGCATAATGCAAGGCGACAAACTGTACTTTAAAGCAAAGGAAGTGGCAGCTGCATTGGACTATGAAAACACAAAAAAGGCTATTAGAGACCACGTTTCTGAGAAGCACCAGAAAAGATGGTCTGAATTAAGGGGAGCGATTCGTTCCTCTTCTACCATTCACCCACATTCCGTGTTTATCTCCGAGCCTGGGTTGTATCAATTGATATTTAGCTCCAAGATGCCAAAAGCAGAGAAGTTCAGTGATTGGGTCTTTGAGGAAGTCCTACCCGCGTTAAGGAAAACAGGTAAGTATGAAATAGAAAGGCGGTTCGATAGTCCTAACAAGTTAGTCTTCAAAATGAAAATGAGTTTGACCTGCATAAGAAAGTCGTGGACTACATACGCCGCTTCTACCCACAGATGCTCATAGCGCCCGGCTTAGGGGAATTGCAGGATTCTGACAGCAAACGCATAAAATGCTGGCAGAAGGGTTATCAAAGGGGTCAACCCGACCTCTTAATACTGAACGCGCATTTAAGGTATGAAGGGCTTTGCATCGAATTAAAGACGCCGAAAGGAAATGGCATACTCTCCGCAGACCAACGCAGGATAATTTCGCAGTATGACGCGAATGGTTACCTGACCATGGTTAGCAACGATTATGACGTCATCTGTCGTGCCCTTAGCAACTACGCGGAAGGCATCCGTATTCCCTGTCGGCGGTGCTGCAAACGCTTCAAGACTACGGAGACAAGGGCAACGCATTTAAGAATATTTCATAGATATAATGATCGTCAACCAAATACACTGGCGTGACCTGATTTGCGGTAAAGCATACGAAATAAAAAATTACGTCGTCTTCGAAGACATCGACCGTTTACGGTTAGTCCTCAAAGACTTAGAAGGCAAGGAATATTCCCTTTGGGCGCCGGATTGCGTGCGGTACGTAATTCAGGGCGAGGAATTCACCCACTTACGCAGCTATGGTAAGGTAAATGGCCGATGGAAGTTTGACATCGAAAGAAGAGTCACTCCATCTCCTCTATGTAGTTAGGATGTCTAACATAGTCCTTTGAGCCTTTGGGTCGGCTGAGCACCAATGCCCCACGAAGGATCCTTCAGAAAATACCTTGCCGCAATGAAGGCAGGTGTATTTTTTACGCGGTTTTGGTCGAGGGGCGATTATGCAGTCTGCTGGGGGTTCGCAGGTAATACAGTCCATATATACCTATGACGACCATAAATCCTCCAAGGAATGCGGCTGCGTATGCTATCATATATTGCAAGCACCCTTAAAAGGGGCTTTTATTTTTATTTATTATTATTAAATATCCTTAATTATTCTTAATAATAATAAATAAAAATAAGAATGGGATTTGAGACTCTTTGCACAAACCCTATCTTACTATTTTAAGCCGCCTACTAATCCTTACGGGCTTTCCTTGCGGCCTCGTTACTGGCATGCCAAGCTTCGAAGCGATCTAAGTACTCCTTAAAGCCGCCTTGGCCGTCGTAAAGGCACTGCCAAATATGTTGGTCACTTCTTTGACAGCCGCAGCGCTCACAAGTTGCCTCCCAATGTTCTCTATCCTCCCACCTTACGCCTTCGACGCGGTCAAACTCCGCAAAGCGCTGGTCAATTTCCTTCTTCCGGCGCGTTAACTTTCTTTGGGTTTCCTTTGGGCAACATCGTGCGGCAACGTCGCCGTGCTCCTCACATGCTACGCTCAGCAGGTCGTAATTGCCGCGGCACCGATGTCGATGCCATTCGTCGTTCTTGTCCTCCTCGCAGCGCTCACATACGTTCTTTAGGCAAACGCGGTTATCCACGTGGTAATCCAACATCTGCGCGCTGCTAAAGAGTCGGTCACACTCCTTACAACGCCTTTCGCGTGCCTTCTTAGCGCACACCTTCTTTTCCAGGTGGTATTTTAACATTTGCTTGCTGCTGAACTCCCTTTCACATTGCTTGCACTCCATATATAATAAGGATTTAATAACCCTTATATGGGATACCACATGAAGTCCTTAACGGCCAGAAACTATTTCAAAGAGTGTCTCAGAATGTTGACAATAAGGTTAAATCTTTGTTAAACTGGAAACTATTCCAAAGAGTGTCTCAGAATGTTAACAATAAGGTTAAATCTTTGTTAAACTGGAAACTATTCCAAAGAGTGTCTCAGAATGTTAACAATAAGGTTAAATCTTTGTTAAACTGGAAAGCCCGTAATGGTCAGTAGGCGGCTTAAGATAGTAAAGTAGGGTTTGCGCAAAGAGTCTCAAATCCCATTCTTATTTTTATTTATTATTATTAAGGATAATGAATAATAATAAATAAAAATAAGGACCCCTTTTAAGGGCGCTTGCGGGATTCAAAATAGTAAATAGTTTCCACATATACTTAACAAATATTTAACCTAATTGTTAACATTCTGAGACACCTTCATTTTGAGGTATGTCATTCCTTAACAATTATTTAACCTAAATGTTAACATCCTTAGACACCTTCATTTTGAGGTATGTCATTCCTTAACAAATATTTAACCTACAGTGGATACCGCATGAAATCCACAACGGACTCTTTTGCCCACGTTGCCATCGTCATCAGCGCACCAAACCTTTCCGCGCGCTTCAGACCACACATTTCATCATACAATTCCTGCACGCGCTCTTTTAACCGATCGATCTCCTCCCTTTGCATTTCGATGGTGTCTCTCTTATCTTTCATGTCGCCGGCAATCCTTCTTACTGCTTCCACTGGGTCCATCGTATATATAATGTACCCAGAACATATTCCCTGCAATGCTCTGATAGTAGGACCAACCGGCTGCGGAAAGACCCAGTTCGTAGTGGAGCAACTCCTGGGACCCTTTAGATACCGTTTCGACTACATAGTGCTATTATGCCCTACCTATGTGAATAACCGCACCTGGGAAGGCATAGGCGTGAAAGATGACGACTTCTTTGTGGATATTTTGGACCCTAATGAGTTATCCAACCACCTTAAGTTCTGGCATCGACAATTCCCTAAAGATACTCAGACACTCCTCATACTGGACGACATTGCCTGCGGGGACGACGTAAAAAGACGCACATCCGAATTAGTGAAGCTCGCCTTCAGTGGCAGGCATGACAATATCAGCGTTTGGTTGCTCTCGCAGCAGCTTACCAGCGTCTCTAAACCCTTTAGGGAAAACATAGGATCCCTGGTCGTCTTCTACACACCCAGTCGGAGTGATTTGGAAACCATTCTCTCCGACTACGGTGGCGAGATAAGCAAGGAACAGTTACACGAATACATGCGGCATTTAAAAACGCACCAACATTCCAAAATGATCTTCTCTTTGAGGTTTCCGTATTCCGTTAACATATATGGATATTGAGCAGCTCTTAGACGAAGTCCCCGTAGATGAAAGTAACCTTAAGGAACAACTTAACATCCTGGTGTCATCGGGAAAATGTAAAGAAATGATAGGCAAGGACCTCAACCATGAGCAGGTTAATAAGTTGTCAGAAGAGGAGGTTAAGAAGTTCCATAAGAGGTATGAGGCTGCCCTCGCAAGTAAGACCACGAATGCCGTAGCAGACTCCGCTATTAAGCTGGCTACTAAATTGCTTGGACTTGCGCTGCCCATAGACGACGTGGAGGCACTGCGGAAGGACATAAGTGAGGATTATGTCATATCCCAAGAACTTAAGATAACTTGTGGGTGGTTGTCTTTGAAGTGCGGTAAGTTAATGGCAGTCGCATCTTTGGGACTTCACGTAGCTCAACATGTCGACTTGAAGGAGGTATTGGTGTCTTGGAAGGACTACAAAAAAGATAAGCAAGTCGAGGAGATCTTCAAGGCAGCACTTGATCAAGTCGATGTAAGTCCTTCTGAAGTCATTCGCGGGACTTAGTCAAGTCATTATCAAGTCGTCGTCAAGTCATCGTCAAGTCATTCACGGGACTTAGTCAAGTCATTATCAAGTCATCGTCAAGTCATTATCAAGTCATTATCAAGTTACTTGTCAAGTCCTTCAAGTCCTTAGATATAAGATGAGTGACACCGAAACGAAGGCGGAGGAAACCCCTCAGCAAATTACCAAGCCTAAATCCCCGGGTAGAGTTGCTGCGGGGAAGAAGCTCGCTGAGATGAACAGGAAGAACAAAGCTAAAAAGGAAAAAAAAGAAGAGGAGGAAAAAGAAGAGGAATCCTTTATTAATCCTGGATACGTTATCGGAGCATTAGGACTCGCTATAGCAGCAGGCAGCCTCTACTTACAGTGGCGGGCTGCTAAACCAAAAGTGGAATTCAAGGCCGTGCACGTAACGCAGGAGCCTAAGAGAAGTAAAATACCCGAGATGGAATAAAACCTCCTCTCCTTGTAATATAATGTCGTTTATGAAAACAGTCGAAGATGCAGCTATTATTACTTCTATTGTCGCAGGCATTGGTTGGGTAGGTAAGAAAGTGCTCAAAGAAGACTTTACTGAAGACCCAAGCAAGAGCATTACGGGCTTTGCTAAGATGACTGCTGCAGTAGCAGGTAGCATTGCCCTTAAGGACTACCTACAGAAGGAAAAGTACCTGCCTAGGCCGTGAGGCCCTTATATATGGCAAGCGTATTGGTAGGTGGTGTCATTGCAGCGTTAGCATTCACAGGAGCTAATTATGGTGGTCAATATTTGGATAGATTAGTTAGAGGCGAGAAAAGCGATGCTGAAAGGAAAAGGCATGATTTGGCGCTGGAGAAATATCAAAGGGACGTGGCGGCTTGGAATGAAAAAAGACAAGCTTACAGGGATTGGTTGGACAAGAACTACCAAGACAAAATGCAGGCGGATAAGAACTTCGAAAACACGGACTACGCCTTTAAACTTTATGCACAGACACACCCCGACTTTAGAATGAGAAAGCCTCAGTTTAAGAATTACTACCAGCCGTCAAAGAAACAAAAAGACAATGATCTGGTCTTCGTAGGAGTCGCAGGGCTGGCAGGAGGCGCCGCCTTGGCGTATTTAGTTTGAGTGGCGCGAAGCATGAGCGTCTAATATATAATGATCGTCTTTTTGGAAAGCGACAAGAATGACTTTACCACTTATTTGAATCCCCCCATCAAAGCCCATAACGTTCGGTTGGTCAGTTGCTCTTTGTACAATTCTTGGTATAATTTGGTCAATTGCATGGTCACAGTGCATAAGGGGTCTAACAATTACCAAGGCGTAATGCTACCCGATGGACATTACACGCCAATCACCCTTGCTAAGGAGCTCGCCAAGCGCGGTTATACTCTCACCACAGGGTTGCCGCACGAAATGACCTTCAAACATAATCTTCCTAACAATTTCTCGGTAACCCTAGGAAAACGTGACGCATTGGGATCTTTACTAGGTGTCTCAGGCAAGGAAATTACCAACACAGCCATACCTGTGAATTGGAAAGTCGCATCCTCTTACGAAGTTTATTGCGATTTAGCCCACAGTTACAGCAACGGAAATCCCTCCCACCTTATGTCTAAGTTTTCACCTAAAGGTAATCCATTCGACCTGGTAGAATATACGCCCATTTCTTTAAACTATGACTTGCCTTCTGATTTAGTAGAAAGCATAAACATCACCATTAAAGTGGACGGAAAGACTGTGGATTTCAACGGACGTAAGATCAATCTCGTCCTAGAATTCATATAATGGGTCGAACTGAGGACAAACTCAAAAGGATTTACTACGGGCCCGAAGGCTATTGGAGAGGAGTGGCGGCTATCAAGAAACTCGCTACCGCAGCCAGGGTATCCGACGAAACGGCTAAGAATTGGTTAAAGAAACAAACTATCTGGCAGGGTTATCTTCCCGTGCCTAAGTACATTCCCAGACCCAGCTTTACCGTAAATACCCCTAATGAAGTTCATCAGGCGGATTTGCTTTTCTTACCACACGACACGGTGAGAAGAAAAACCTATAGATACGCTTTGACCGTGGTTGATATCGCAAGCAGATACAAGGACGCCGAACCCATAACCAGCAAGGATTCTGGGGAAGTCGCAGAAGCCCTAGGTAGGATTTATAAGCGCGTTTTGAAATGGCCTAAGCTGCTGCAAGTGGATGCGGGAACGGAGTTCATGGGCGTGGTTACCAAGACCTTGAAAGACCACGACACAAAAATTAGAAGAGCCGAAGCAGAGTACCACAGGGGCCAAAGCATCGTCGAAAGATTCAATAAAACCCTGGCTGAGCGTCTCTTTGGATACCAATATTGGAAAGAGCTGGAAGATCCCTCCAAACGCAATAAGGAATGGACACAGAGACTCCCACAGGTCATCGCGGCTTTGAACAACGAGGCGGCCAGGGCTACGGGAATGAAACCCAAGGACGCCATAAAAAAGAAGCACGTGGAACACAAGTCCTACGTCAGAAGTTCAAGGGCGGTCTTCCCCCATGAAAAGAAATTAGGTAACGTCACGGTCCGATATCTCTACGGGCCGGGTGAATTAGAAGGAGGATCCAAAAGAGCTACGGATCCTAACTGGTCTTTGGAAACCTACCAGATACGAAGTGTAATAGCCAAGAAGGGTCAGCCCATCTTGTATTATCTTCACGATGGTCCCACACGTGGGTTCGTCAAGGAAGAACTGCTTATCGTATGATGTCCGAATGCTATCGTGTGCACTCCGTCATCACACATCCATCGCTTACCGTCAAATGCAGACAGTGACACCTTCTCCTGCGTGACGTTATGTATCTGATGACCATAGCTGCGCAGGCTGTTCATCTTGTGCCGCTGTTCCTTGCGCGTTCGTAATACGTTCAAGTAGGACTCGTGGGTTATGTCCTTCTTAACGACGTATTTTTTGACGCCTTTGGCTTTCTTCTCCACACCGTCTAACTTTAGCACGCTGTACATTTTCGGCTTCAGACCCACGTACTCTACTATGGGTTTACCTAACATCTCGTCTTTCATCTTTCCTATTACCTTCTTGTTCTTCGCAGAGTAAAGGAAGTGCTCCTTTGGGTAACCGCTGGTGTCGTACTCGTCTATGTCTTCGACGCAATCCTGGTAGACGTCTTCCGTTTGCACTTCTAGAATTAGAGAGTCGGTGTCTGTGTACAGGAGGTGACAGCGGTCTCCGTACTTTGGCTTTAGTTTGTCGTAGTAAAACTCATACATTAACAACTTAGACAGATCCAGCACCGTAAAGCCGGTGTATACGGGCTTATTTAGAAGCAGGTTCGCTTTCTTCATATGAATCACGTAGAAGTTCAGCATTTCTACATATCTAACGAATCCAGGCTGTGACACGTATGCTTCTGCTTCCTCTTTGGTGCTAACTATTTTTACGCTTACGCGCTTGCGGATGTTCTCCATTGTCTTTCCGAACACGCTGTTGTTCATCAGTTTAAAGAGGTTTTTCTCGAAGTCATTCTTCGCTGCGGTACGCTTTTGCGTGTTAAAGTCAATGTAGGGGCGCATCCAGGGTTCCTGCGTGAATTTTAGGACTCTGTGGATCTTCTTTACACGCATTCCATGTCGCACGTAGAATTGCAGGTTGCGGTAATGTACCACATACTTCGTTTTATCCATCAGATTCATTGTCAACTTCCTGTATGGCTTGTAACCAGGACACATTTGCTTCTGCAGCGGCGACAGCTGTTGAAAGGGTATCTCTATTGCTTCTGGTGCTAAGGGGAACTCGTTGTGTTCGTCGTGCAGGTGCTCTGGGTACTCCAGATCCACTTCTAAAACGTAACCCTTATCTTCCTCCTTTCCTACCTGCATGTAGAAGTCTATGGGTCGCACGGTGTCCCATTCGAAGTCTCTCACAGGCAAGTACTGTGACATTGCCCAACCGTAAAGGTTGTTTGCATCAAGGTAGTAAATGTATGTAGTTGGTTTCTCTGGGTCGTGGTCTACTAAGGGGTTGTTTGCGCGGGCGTAACGTCGGCTGGGTCCGCATACGCCACCACGAATACCATCTTCCATAAACCGATACATGTCGTACTCCGTTAGGAGATCCAGTTGCGCGTTTGTCTTCTTTAACAGCGCACTCCAGCTGAGTCCGGGAGCTGTGTAGAAGTTCGCGGGATCCAATCCGTAGTATTCCATAGCCATCTTTCTGAAGCTTTGGAAAACATCTGCGAGCAGCACTACGTCTGAACGTAGGTAAATGTCGTGGTAATCCCCCATGTTCTCACAGGAGTACTTTTCCCACACGTCTAACGCATGCTGGTACTCCTCGTCCTTTATACCGGACTCGTTTAGGGTGCTGTAGAAGCAATCTTTGCTGGGCAAAGATTCTTGAAAGCGCTCCCAGGAGTCCATGTACTCGTATGGGTAGACTCCTTTCCTTTCCGCGCCGTATTGACTGGAAATAGGGAAGTTGGTGTTGTACTTTACGAGGTTTGCTAAAGAGTCTGCCATGAATTGCTGTGAGTCTAAGAACTTTAGCTTACCAACAGTTACGGACATGTAACGCTCTTTATTGTTAGGTATGCATTTGACGTCGGATCCGTCTGTTCCCTGAAGGAGTAAATGGGAGTCGTAACCGCGGAGGTTGTGAAAGAACACGGGAATCTCCATATCTGGGTTTACTTTGAAGTTTATATTACATTTCCAATGAGCCGCTCCTCTGTATTTACCCGTGATGTGGCAGTGATCCCTAACCTTATCCACGTAGAAGTCTTCAACGAATGCTTTGTGGCAGTGAATGCAGTGCGTTGAGGGCTTTCCCGGCTTCTCACCTTTCTTAGCATACTTCCCGCATTTGAAATGAGCTTCCCCTAGATACTTTCCATCTTCGTCCCACGCTTTCTTGGCTTGTCTTCCAAACTGAAGAAGCGTATGTTGACAAATGTGGCATTTCTTTGCCTTGTGAAATTCCTCCTGGTTCTTTTTGGTAAATTCCATCTTCTTTGGACGTCTTAATTGTTCTCTTATCTCCTCCTCCTCTTCTCGCAATGCTTCTAGAAACTTATTAGATGCGTTTTTACCTCGGTAAATCACGGGAGGATCGGCCTTGCCGTCTGATCTGACTACTATGTAACCAAAGGAGCAGATCTCGTGTAATCCTACCTTATTCGTGGCACCACTTTTCTGCTGTTCCTTAGTTATCAACGCTTCGAAGTCTGCGTATATCACGTAAGGCACCTGCATCTGCTTTTGGTGGTCTGCGTATGAAAGCTCTTTGTTGGCGGGCATCTGAATCCGTTGCGCCACTTCTTCGACTCCGCGGCAGATCTCATCGTGTTTCTTTAGGGCATTTAAGGATGTAAATGACAACAAGCAGCAGTCGCAGAAATACTTTTTGCCTTTGTGCTTAGTATGTCTGTAAAATAACCTGCTGATGTGCTTAACCCATGAGTAGTGTCCGCCGTGGTAAAACAGGTGTACGCGTTCTCCTTTGCTTTTTGACAGGACTAACGGTACTATCGTCTGCTCTCTGACTCCGTAAACGTTAATTGCTAGATCGTTTATCTCCTCAAATATGGGAATGTCTATCAACTGCATGGGAAATTCCACACCATCCCACTCTAAATCATCTGTGGGATACTTACTCATCCTACAGGGATCCTTCTCTGCTGGATACAGTGCAGACCTGATTGCCCACATAAAGCATCGGTTGTCTTCATTCTTCACGTTTACGATGGCCTTCTTCCTTTCTACCCACGCTGGTAGTGGTACGTAACTTCCTCCTCGGATGGGTACGTACCTTGCCATACTTATCTCTATTCCTTCAACCTCCTCCACTGTCCAACCTGATCCATCTTTCGTGTAGTTAGACAGCGACTCCATTATTGCTTCTAAGGCTTCACTGAGTAACCTATCCAAATTCGTAGATTCTAATATCACTAACGACTTTGATCGCAGCATTGCTGTCGTCGTCACCTCGTCTTTCGATAGGCTCGCTTCTACCATTATACTTACTTTCAGGGCTCCTAAGTCTTCTATACCTTTTCGGAGCGTCCTTTTAACCTTCTTTTCTGACTTTCGCCAAAACTGTCTAACGTCAATCTCGCCGTTACCGGGTATCGACACCGTTTCGAAGTTGCTTTGGGATTCCATCTATAATAGGAAACATTTTATACCTAATACCAAGCACTTTTCAGATCGTCGTAGTCGTACTCACAGTCCTGACAATGCCAATACAATTTAACTTTCGTCTTGAACTTCTTACCACATCCGCAATCATAGCTGCTCATACACTTCGTCTTCATTTTCAAATGTTTCTTTAAGTCTGCTTCTTTCTTAAAAGTTCTCTTACATTCTTCGCACTCCATATATAGACTAACATATCATAGACTTAAAACAGGGAATGCGGGGTAATAACGGTAAAAATCGGAGAATTCACTTTAGGCGGGTAATCCTCCGGTTGTCACTGCGCTAGAACCCCCATTCCCTATACTACTGTGTGGTTTTCTAGATTTTTCGTTATTTTAAATATCAAAAGTTTCTTGCTTCGAAAACATGAGCCACGAAGTGTGAAATGTAAACAGACGCCATGTGCTCTAAAATTCTGCCATCGAAAGTATTAAACCGTATATTTTTTCTGGTACTGTTGTTATTCACATCTGTGTGGTTTTCTAGATTTTTAGTTGTTTTGAATATCAAGAGGGCTTTTTGCATTGGTTAATACAACACATTTCTGAAGTTAAAAGTTTTGTCGGTTTTACATTTTGCTGATAACATGAGCCTACGATGACATACGCCATGTCCTCTTAAAGTCTGCCTTCTTCAAAAGTAACATGTAAAATCCTATGGGACATATTGCTAGGGAGGGTAAACAATTCTAACATATATTCTGTTTATGTCTTACAGCAAGCCTTTAGAACCATGTATGATAAACTTAGAAAAGGAAACAACTTTGAGGGTAATGTTTTAACTGAAAGGTAGGTTATATATTTATAGCTAAATACACTTATCTTTTTGTGTATATCATTTTTATTGGTGCAAGCCATCAGCGATCATGCTATTCTCAACGGATGGGATGCCTGTTTGGACGATATTTGAATATATTACGACTGTTAATATATTATATTGTCCCTGTTTGAAGCTTGTGTATTTAATACAGTCCACTGAAAAAAGACATTTACACTAAAAGAAATATCAAGTGTATTCTTTGCCTTGTGTGCGTTAGCCGGAACTTTAAATATAATCCCATACTGTCAGGATTAAAGATGGAGAATGGCATTTCAGCATTTGTCTCATGCCAGGACGTTTGAGAAAACAGGTGATATTTTTTTGTCTAAATGTGTAAATGTCTTTTTTCGGTTGACAACAATAATGACATTGACTGTATATAAAAAAGACATTTATTTGCTTTTAGTTATGGGCCAAAGAAAATCAGGACGTTGTGGAAAAAGTTATCCAAGCTGTAGATGATGATAATGGAGGATGTGATAAATGCCCTTGGACTCATGCCAAACTTAAAGGTTACACCAAAAGGAATATTTTATAATAAGCTAACAATTATATTTCATGAAACCATGCAGTGTCTATTATGCATAGTGTGAACAGTAAGTAATGTGCTATTAAGAAACTGGTCATATAGTACATTAGGGGGTGAAATGGAAATGAAAGGGATAATATATAAAACGTCATGCATTAGACACGGTAAGTGTAAAAAAATTTAAATGACCATGAATTAAAAATGGATGGGCCACTTTTTATACAGATACAGTTATAATTAGTTGCTACTTCTCATTATCATTATGCATTTTTTGATTGATTTATGTAACAATTATAAAACAAGGATGTTTTGACTTCTTTTTGGTATGAGTGCTATTGGTGTCGATATATTATATATTTTTCATATGAATATATATTTTGGTTTTATCTTCTTTGTAGCTACTGGGGCATCCTACTTTAAGTCTAGACGTGATGCAAACTCAAGAAACATGAAAAACAATGGTGATGAGCATCGTAGGGTTTGCAGGAGACAAGGAAGGATAAGAGATGTAAGTAAAATGTTTAAAATATCGTTTATGGTACAAATATACTTATAGACGTGATGTTTTATTATTCTAAAGGTTAGAGAGAAATACAAAGGTAGCACCATACCTACACTATCAAAATGTTAATTGCTTTCAGGATTAATTCTACATAATGCCAATAGTTAGTGGTGTCACAGTAAACTTTATGCACCTATCAGCGGCGTCCTCGTGGGGTTGACCCTCGGGCTGTCCAGGGTGATAGGTGGAAGAATGTATGAGGATTGGATCCAGGTATCCCCCTGGGGTTGGGAAAATTTGTGACATTGGTTTTGCGGCTAAAACACTGAGATGGGGGATTGTAATGAAATTACTTTCATTGCGGAGGTTACAATCCGCCACCTAAGGTGCATTATATCTTAGACTCAATACCAATCAATTCAAGGAACATTTCACAATAAAAGCATTCACTTCCTATATTAAGGATCAATATAATTAAAGTACTGAACTAGGGTTTTTAATTAATTAACTTTTTTTTTTATTAATTAATTATTTCATTAGTATTATTTTTTTTTCTCAATACCATTTTCACATATTATGTATTTTACTATTAGCTTAATGGCAAACCCTTTGCTGATTAAACTATATAAATATATTAACAAAATATCCCAGCGAGGTCGGAAATTAATTTTTCCGAATTTAATTCCAAGGGCCCTAACCCGGAACTGCGGAAATATGCACGGTCGAAAATCGACTTTTTTGTTTTAAGACAAAAGTGGACATTCTTGGTATCATTGGAAAGGTCTTTGCCTCCTCTACATAAAGGTCTTGGTTTGAAGTCTTACCCTCGTGATATGAAGAAATTATGGGCTGTTGAAGAAAATTTTGCGGGAAAAAAAAAAACCTGACTTTGAAACTTCATATCTCCTTACAGCCTCTCGCACGGAGAAACTAATTAGTGATTCTGAAAGCCATTTTCAAGGTCTACAAGATGCATATAGTTTAAAATTACCCAGGGTTAATTTTAAGGGGTTTATTATCCAATGGGCCGCAGATGGGTACTAAGGTGTACGAAACTGTCCCCGGTAGCACAAACTCATTTTTTCAAGAAACCCTAATTTTCTAACTTCTTTATTTTAAGTCCGATTTAAGTCAAATTTAGTACACATATGTATCATGGGAAAATAGAATGATCCTGTGAAAAAATCTGAGTTTGGTCAAATTCGGGGGGGAGTTACGCTCACTTACCCATTTTTTTGGAATGTCCTTTTTTCCGCAAATTTTGGTATGGATTTTTGAAAGCTTTCCTAAAGTGCTTTGCCAATAATATTTGGTGTGTGGACAGGTCTCAACGATGCCTTATCGTTCCTCTTTACGGATTGGCAAAATATTAAAACCCTGCGGTCAAAATCACATTTCCGCAAAAGTGTACACGACGAAAACGCGTCTAACTTCCTTGGGTTAAGTCTCATGGGAACCAAAGTACCTTTGCTATGTAGAACACGATAATAGCTATCTTTTTATTGGAAAGGTTTTCTGATTTAAGTTAAACGTTCATAGATATAAGGTACACAATTTGTCTTAAAAAGACAAAGCAAAAAACAATACTTCAGTTTTCGACCGTTTAATGAACTTCTATCAAACAACAAGCACATCTCTTGAAAGGTATCAGTAAGGCCTATTCACGCAATAAATTTACTTTAAAAATATTTTATTCTGAATTTTTCACGGATTTTTTAGTGTTTTTTAGGACAAAATTCATAAATGCCTAATTATGTATGTAAATGAGCTATGACGTCATATGTATGTTGCCCTTGTAAATGTCTACCGGTTGTTATAGTTTCATATTATTTCAGTTTAATGCAAAGGAGTTATGCGTTGTCGAAGTTTCAACATTCGGCCACCAATTTCGTGACCTTCACTTCAACCAATAAGCTTTCAGTATGCTAAAGCTCTACTGAGGTTCTCTCAAGACCAAAAGTATCACAGCTCTAACTTGTTACACGAACGTGTGAGAATTTTCTGAAAACGGCCTTATTTCCGACTTTGAAAAATCACTGGTCAGCGGCATTTCAAGGAAAAAATGCGCTGAGCACATGTAGGTGATCTACTTACTAAGGTCTATCACCTCCGTGCTCCGGCTCCTTCTACCTATTATCCTTCTATTAGAACTAAGATATCGGTATTGCACATGCGCAGTACAATGTTCCCACGCTGCCACCAATAACATTTGATTCCCCACACCACGTTCGAACATGTTATGACGTTAGCTAAAACGTTTGTGAGGAATAAAGAATTATTAAAGTATAATATTCTCCCTTTTATTTTCGCTGTCTATATCTCCTGACCCTCCCCCACTTCTTTCTCTTTGTCTAGTCGGTTTAAAGGTAAGTCATGCTTTTTTAGTCCTCAGTTTTTCATTTCTTGCTCCCCACTATTGAATCTTTTGCAATTTTCAACCATGCACGTCATGTACAACGGCGATAGGAACATTTTGATACCGAGAAAAGTGTAATAAGTTGTATAGTTAGTTCCTAATTAGTGATTTTCTATCGTGTCAAAGTCACACGTGTAAAACAATAGTAATGGCGGACATAGGGGGAGGGAGGGAGGGGAGGGGAGGGGAGGGGAGGATTACTAAGGGTATTGGTACCCGAATATACACTTCCCTGTTTCTGAATATATCTCTGGAGTCCGTAGGCCGATCGACATGAAATAAGTATCATATTAAAGCTCTTGAACAGGGGGACACAACGAGGGTAGTCGTAAGGGTATGGCTTGTAATGCGCATGCGCAATATAGACTGCAATGTCTTTTCACATATATCCCTGGTATCGACACTTTTCTATTACTTATTAGATAAAGATAAAGATGTTTTCCATAAATGAGCTTCTTCAACAACTGTATCACTTGAAGTGCGCCTTCGCGCAAGCGAAGGATGTCGGCAATCGACCGCTTCAGAAGCTTGTAAGTACTTTCATTTTAACCCCAACACTCTATGAATATGAATGATGTTAAATTTACATACATTCTTTCTTTTTTTTCCTTCGAAAGCTCCCACGACAATACATGATAGTAGTTCAGGTTATATATTCTATGATACCCGATATTACTGTTCCCAAATGTATCCCATAGCAGATGAAGTACAAATGGAAGGCATGGGTAAGTACGTCTTTAATGGGATGAAATTTCTCTTTACATTTTGCTCACCTTACTATTTATTGTGATTTCAGACGAAATAGACTTCTTGTTATTCCCTCTGCAAGAAGACGGGCTGTTCGTCCAGGCCACAGACGTATTTATGCCCATAGATGGTAAGTAGACAAAAGGAGGCGTTATTGCTGTCGAAAATGTTCTAAGTGCTAAGCCTAGCCATCGTACCTCCCATTTTGTAGATAATGATTACGAATTGCTTGGCCATGACCCAGAGGTTGAAAAAAAGAAAGAGGAAGAGCAGAAGAAGGACGAAGCATAGTACGTTTTAGGTGTAAAGGCAAGACGAGAGATGAGGAAGAAGAGGATCTTAGAGATAAGGAAGGAGCTGAAGAAACTTGAATTAGATGTTGAGAGGGCTGGTGTTGATGAGGTAGAAGAGGGGGCCGAGGTGAAGACGGATGTGAAAGTTGTTTTTAGGGATTGTAGGAGGATGATGATGCAGTGGAGTAGAAGAGAAAAGGAGGAGGTCGTTGTTGTGGGTGATGATGGTGTTGATGATAAAGGGAAGGAGAAGGTTGAAGTGGTTGGGGAAGTGATCGAAGGAGTAGATGATGGTGATGATGGTGTTGATGATAAGGGGAAGGAGAAGGTTGAAGTGGTTGGGGAAGTGATTGAAGTAGATGTAAAAGAGGTGAAGGTGCTTTAGAGTAAGCGGGGTGGTGCTGGTCGCTGCCCCGTGTGCCTACAGCACAAGACCTACCTTGTGCGGCATCAGCAGCTGGTACACAAGTGGACCAAGGAAAAATAAAACAACAAATACGCGAAAACAATCTCCATCAAGAAAAACGTTCGTCCAATCCACTACGAAAGTGCCCCTTTCTGGGATGCCAGACTATGTTAAACGAAGTTCACAACCATTGGAAAGTCAAGCACAATGTGGATAAAGAGACCAAGCCAGATATCTATATATCTATCTATATTTCATTTGTGTTTGTATGTATGTATTAGCCAGAAGAAGATAATCAGAGTCATCGGACGATGACGAAGAAGAAGCATTTGATAACCTGCCGAGGACCGCCATACCCGTCGACACCACCTTCGGAAAGGTACTCCTCTTTTTAGGAGCCACCTAAGATCGCCGGCAGGTATAGTACCATGTATTTCTTTCACGAAACATTCATACTGAACAGTACATAATGTTATGGTGTCCCTTCTAGGGAGAAAGACTGCAAATGCTGCGGAAGAATAAATGAAAATGGTGTACGTCTTGTGCAAAATTGCACTGAAAAAGGTAAATTTTAGTCTTACATATTCACCAAGTAATTACCTTTCAACTCTTACTGTATTTTCTTTTGTTGTATGAAGGAGCCAATGAACATCAGAGAGGCCATACTGTGGCCGACCTTTGGAGGGGTTCTTCGAACCGCAGCTGGTTGCTATCACCGAGGCCCACAACACAGGTCACTATTTTCACTTTTTCAAACATAATTTAGTGTCTTCATACCTAATACTTTATACTGTCGCCTTTCTTGTAGGAGATCCAACAATTAGTCCAGTCATCCTGTGGTTTAGTTTGGAACAAATTGCAACAGAATTTTTCTCAATGTTGTTTGACCCGTTAGGGTAAGTTAATCAACATACTAAAAGTCCCAAAAAATCCCTTCGGTGGAACATCCCTAAAAATGGCTTTTAATATTGTCAAGGATTACACAGGAAGCCCAATACGGGGAAATATCAATTTTCCAAATAAATATATGTAAACTTGTTTCTTTCTCTAATTGTGCATTGTGCTGAGGCACTTATATCAAATTAAGTATAATGCTTTCAATATCAAAACAAAAAAGATAATAATCTGGACAGATTCTTCAATAAATGCAAATGTCAATAACACAGGAAGCCCATACTTTGTAAATTTATTATAAAAGAATTAAATGGGCCCTAAAAAAAGTAGTTTGATAGTAATGACTCTCTTCTTTACTTATCTATCTCTTATAAGTACTTTTTTCGTCTATTGAGAAGCCAGTATTAAGAAATTTGAAAAGAAACTTCTAAATTAGTTTCCAGACAACTCTTCGGAAAAGGTAAGTGATGCCTTTCAGATGTTTACATTAGACCTTTATTTTTAGGACAAATGTCTTGTGTACTTTGCGGTACCACTTTGAAAAAACGATTTTGGAAGTAATGAGATATCAGAACAATAGCCATTGTTAGAGTGCGTTATAAATGTGCATTCCGGTATGGTTGCGGTCAAGTTTTTAGGGACGAAGTGATAATTAAACAAAACCAGAAAAAAAAAATTTAATTTCGCTATACCAGTTTACAACTAGTGTACAATTACACATTCTTTACAATTTAAGCAAAAAGCGCATTCTTCTATTGCTTAAACATGCACAACAGTGAATGACCACAGGAAGAAAAGATCGGGGATGCCTCCAGACTGAGATACAGCGTAGTTTTTAAAAAACCGATGTGTGTTCAACCTTAAGCCCGACAAG